>CADEHL010001066.1:895450-978147 GCA_902827135.1 Harpagifer antarcticus
ATCATGCATCATCAGCTCATCATTAGGACCCTCATGGGTACAATCTAATAATGGTGGGGGACGATATGAAGTGGGGAAATGAGAAAAACCCTGAATACTATATCAGAATTTTTTTTCTAAGGGAAGTTTGTGAGGTTAGTTCAATTTCTGAGTTAGGATTGGTGGAGGCTGAAGCCACCTCATCAGCCTGTGGGAGGATATATCACAATGAAAGACTCATTTGGTGCATTAAAGACAATGGGATTTTCCCAACAGCAGAGCTCGAGAGTACACTGACTGCAACAATATGAATTGAGTGTGAAGTGAGACGAGGTATATTTCTTGGTAACGAACAAGTTTCACCCTTTCCGTGTTGTGGTGACGGCTGCTTTTTCCACTGCGGTTCTTCTTCTTTTTTGTAAAACTTCACTAAACTGAACGAGACCTGGTAATGGTGGTTGCCAGAATGCATTAACAACAAACAACGCAGCAGGGTGCATCTGCCATCAGTGTGCACTGGATATGAGGTGCAAATGTATGCTGATGACACTGTCATTTATGTCCATGCAAAAACCAAGGCCGAAGCTGCGGCCAAATTAAAGGATGCAATGGTTCATGTAAATCAATGGCTTACTGACTCACAGCTATATCTGAATGTTAAGAAGACAGTCTGTATGTTTTTTAGCAAGACCAACACTGTATCACACTGTGAACCCAAGGTCTATGTGTCTGGGGAGGTCATTCAAACAGTTACACATTTTAAATATCTAGGCATTATCCTTGACACTACTTTATCCTTCAAAAAACAAGTGAGAAAGGTAACGCAAATAACTAAATACAATCTAGCAAACTTTAGATATATAAGGAATTGTTTGACAACACCTGTAGCAAAACTCTACATGACTGCCATGATCCTTCCCCACCTAACATACTGTATGACCAGCTGGACCCAGGCGAATAGCACAACATTAAGGCCTATCCTGTCACTTTACAAACAAGCTCTCAAAGTTTTAGACAGAAAACCAAAGCTATACCACCATTGCAAAATCCTGGACAAACATAACCTGCTCAGCTGGGAAAATATATTAAAACACACTGATGCATGTCTCATTTTTAAAATTCTAAACGGCAAGGCACCCCCACCACTCTGCACTTTTATACAGCAGAAAAATTCAAACAGCAGAACCACAAGGTCTGCCCTAAGAGGGGACTGTGTAGTCCCTCTTAGGTCCAGTTCCTTTGGCAAACACTGTTTCTCTGTGAGGGCACCAACACTCTGGAACACAATACCAATACAGATAAGGAATAACACCTCCTATCATACATTTAACCACAATCATAAGAACTGGCTTTTAAACAATCAAAAATGTGAACACTTTTAACTGTATCAAGGTATGATGATATTTCATCTGTTTGCATGTTTGTTTGTTCCTCTCTATTGTTGTACTGCTGTTCCTATTTATTGTATACTGCTATTTATTTATTGTTGTACTGATGCCGTCTGCTCTACTCTATTTAATTATGTTTTTATTTTCTAGTCTTGTTGTGGTCATTTAACATCTTGCCAAGGACAACAGTTGAAAATTAGCCTGCTGGCTAATACTGGCTCATTTACAGCAATGTGAATTAATGTGCACTGTCCTTTAAATAAATAAACAAACAAACAAACAAACAAACAACTCGAAAAGGCTGTACAAATGTTAGGTTGCCATAAGGCTGTTGACGGTCTTATTATAGGCTACATCCATTGGTTGGTTTTGTGGCACATTTGTAACGCTGTGCCAACTTGGGCAAGCACGCAGGCAAACTTGAGCGCACACAGGGTGGAGAGGTGGAGTAAGGTTGAGCGATGGAGAGAAAGGGAGAGAGAGAGAGATTGAGCGAGGCAGAGAGCGTGTGCAGTGGTCTGCTTGTGCACAGAGCAGGAGTTTGTGAGAGAGCCGGCTTGAGTCAATTTCTCTTCAAAATATAATTGATTGCCAGCCTCCCTTGTCCCTGGCTGGCTGGCTCGTTGGTAACGTAACTGATGTCTTCTAATATGCCTGCATCTGGCGCTGAGTTGCCATATTCCTTTCAAGTGTATAAGTGTGAACCACTTCCTGATATCCATTGTTGCAGATAAATATAAATGATAATAGCCAAACTAACCTAGCAAGAGTAAACTAACAGGTTTAGATTATTTCCCTGTCTCAATCCAAATGGAACTGTATGAAATAAAAAGGCACATTTGTCTTGTAGTAAATAAAAAGGGCGACCTGGAGCCAATCCTGCAACTTCCCCACAAGTGAAAGAGTTGACATGCTGAAAACCCAACCCCTGCAGGGGGTCTGGGGGGATTCTCCCCCAGGAGATTTTTTGAAATACTAACATAAAATACACATTCTGGTACTCTCTTGAGAAGAAAAATAAATACATCTATTACTACACGACATATGCTATTTACAAAAATGAATGCCATTTTAGTTTTGTGTTACTTTGTTCTGAAAGCTGAACCTGCTGCTCCTCACAGAGAGAAGAGAGAAGAGGCTGTGAGTTACTTTACATTGTGGATAAGGGTGGATAGCCCCCATTGTTCTGTGTGTCAAAATGAAAGACAGCCCACACACCTATCAATCATCAAACCGTGGGGTCTTATTTCATTATGTGTTGATTTCTATCAACACGTAATGTTGTATCGACGTATATAGAGATGTACTACCGCAAAAGTATTGGGGCCCACCCATGACACCGGGTCTGTTGGTACTTGTCAATGTCTCTACGTATGTACATGTAGCCCTGTAAATACGATGTCCTTTTGTGTTATCTGTTGTTTTATGTTCATGTTGTAACCTACTTGCTGCCATGTTGGACATGTCTCCCTTGAAAAAGAGATCGATGATCTCAATGGAACCATCTGGTTGAATAAAGGTTTATTTAAAAGATCGCGTTAGATTTTGTCAGTCTCACGACGGTATTGAGACATTTATTTACCTCGATGTTCGATATATCGTTACATCCCTAGAAATAACACAAAGATGAGTTTAAAACTGATAGAAAGTGACATTTTATGACATGTCATAAAGCGTTTATATTTAGGTTATGAATTAGGTTGTAAACACTTCTTTAAGAACCATTTATAAACCAGTTCTAACATAGTTTTCATACGTCAACACAGGCTCACTATTTAGCAAGATGACTAAGCCTTATATTGGCTACTTAGCCAGAATCAACTCAGTGAGCAACAGATACCAAGGATGCTGGCTGATGAAGAAGACGAAGTTAGCTAGGAAGCCAATATAAGACTTAGCAGTACAGATAAATGTGGGCTCACTATTTGGCAAGCAACCGGTCACAGTTGCCCTGTTTATCTCATGTCTTATACAAGCTTATTCATGATTTATAAAGTGTTCACAAAATAATTAATACATTAATTACAAACTATTCGTAAACCCTTTATAATAATAATAATAATAATAATAGATTTAATTTGTTAGCGCTTTTACAGGTGCTCAAAGACGCTTTACAGATATAGTGAAGGGAAAAGGAAGGAACAACAAATAAATATATAGTAAACAATATAAGGTCAGTCTTATTGTAAAGTGGTACCGAAACAACTGCCCAAAAATACACCTATTCAAGTTTCATAATAACTCAAAGTTTTTAATTTCAATGCCATAGCACTAATATGAAATTAGATGTTTTCCATGTTATGCTACTTTGTACTCCACTACAATCCAGAGGTAGTTCATGTACCTGTCCAATACCACCACATGTATTTAACACCTTTAGTTACTCTACAGAATGGGATTGATGATGTGAAATATAATCAAGTGTTAAATCAGACTTTAGTTCCACCTGGAGTAAATCCACCAGCTACCCTGCAGTCTACAAAGTACTTCAGACTAGCTGCACCTTCACCAGCTTTGAGAACACTTTCATGATCAATCATTATCATATATATTATTCTGAAATGGACCAATCTGCACAACGACTACTTTCACTGTCTTTCACTATATTTTGATGAGAATACTTTCCTACTTTTACTTGAGGAACATTTTGAATGCAGGACTTTTACTGTAACAGAGTATTCCTACACTCTGGTACTAATACTTTTACTCAAGTACAAGATCTGAGTACTTTTACATTAAATGTTACTTGTTTGACGCTTTTATCCAAAGCGACTTACATACATTCAATACTGTGGGCAATCCCCACAGGAGCAATTTGGGGTGAAGTGTCTCAGGGACACAACGACATGCTGACTGCAGTGGGACTCAAACTTGCTACCCCCTGATTCGATGTTTAGCGCACTAGTCACTGAGCCACAGCCTCTCTACTTCTTCCACCTCTGAGGTTAGGTATATCACTCTCTATGAATGGCTTGCATACAGCAGGTGCCTCTAACATAATGTTGAAGGAAGTGTGTTTACACTGTGGTTGGCATAACACACACTTCTCTTAAACATGCAATGCTTACAGTGTGTTGCTCAAAGTTAACTGAATCTGATCTGTTCTACATGCTTTCGGTGGCAAGAGTAACTATTACAAAATTAGAAATTGAAAATTAAACACTTGATTAGCAAAAGTGAGCAGATTATATTGACTCACCTCACAGAAAGTGACACAGGTTAGGGAACAGACGCAGGAAGGAGTGAATCGTTTACACAGCAGCGCTCAGAGGAAACCTCACCCGTGCCCCTCGTGCTCAGACGGCTCTGACTCAACTCTGTCCCACCTCCAGATCACTCGCAATGTTTTCATTGCTTCTGTCAAATCTCTGCATACCTCCCTTTGCAGCACAAGCTTCCCCTTCCCCTGACTACAATAACTTACCTCTAAATAAAACAGCCTTACCGAGCGGAAACCTTTATAACAACTTATACTTAACTTTACAACCATGGTAGATCACCACACATTTAACAACCAAGTATAACACCTCTGTTGTGCAATATCACCTATCCGCCATATACTGTATAGTGTATATATATATCACTTTATATTTATTATTTGTACTGGCTGCTATCTCGTAGTTAGATGATTCAACTACTGAAATAATACCTGTCCAATATTTACTTTCACTTTTACTTCTGTTACCTGGCTACTCACACTACTTCATACTAACGCATGTTTAAAAATCAATTTGGTTACTGGTACTTTCTTTGGTGTGTTTTTGTAAATTGTAATTTGTGCAATTTCTTTTTTTATCTTTAATATGTTATGCATGCCTCTTAGTTTCTATTTTCTATTTTTGGCTCTTCACTTTTGCTGTAACAATGTACATTTCCCCTCTGGGATGAATAGAGTTATTCTGATTCTGATACTTTGAAGTAATAATTCACCAATGTAAGAAATTAGAAGATGTTCCTTTCTGCCGTGATATGCTATCCCAACCTTTGCAAGGAAACAGTGTTGTGATATTCCAAGCAACAAAGATTTCAACAAAATCCACTAAGTTATGTTATGTACAAAAAGGGGGCTTATATTTTGAAAAATTACAATTAAATCTTCTTAAAAATCAATAAATGAGAACATTACCTAGTTTTCCGACCAACCACTTGTTAAAAATAACCGTTATTTCAAGAATTGAAGAAACCAAAAGGCTGAAAGAGAGGATAATAATACATTTATTTTGTAAGTGCTTTTACAGGTGCTCAAAGTCGCTCTACAGAGGTTGTAACAACTAAAAAAGACAATTAAATAAAGTAAAAATCACATTAAAATCTAACAATAAAACAACAATCCCACATTAAAAGCCAGTTTGAAAGATGATCGACCGCAGAAAAGTTTTCCCACCATTTGAATGTTATTCAGACCGAGGGACAGTTCTTGAAAAACTACTTGACAGTGAGGTGCGGTGTGCAGAGGCGTACAGCCACACCTGGGCTTCCCCCTGGAGAGAGCCATCCCCAGAACACAGGCTTTATTCAGCTGTGAGTCTTACCCAGCATCTCAAATCCCTGAGTAAATGTCACAGTTTCACCGCCGAAAAAACATGAGGTTAGGACGCACTTCCTAACATCACTCACATGAAGTGCTTTGTTCTCATTTTTCAACCGTTGGAACTTCTTTGTGGTAAAGACTTCGTGCCACATGTGATTACTATACTAAAAACAGAAGACGTTCAAGTTTTTCCACTAAGTTGTTTTTCCCCAGCACTTATTGAGTGCTTTATTTTGCATGTCTGAGAAGTGCTTTATACACTTATTTGAACACAGCAGTAGAAGTTGAAATATTTTTAATAAAATGGTTAAAGACTTTTATGAGTCAGGAAATAATGCATAACAAAGGAGGTGGAGTTGCTATTCTGTTCAATGATTCCCTTCAATGCAGGAAGACATCTTATGGGAACTTTGCTTCTTTTGAATATGTGGCCCTTCAGCTGAAATGCTCCTCTCGAGCTCTGTTCCTAAATATCTATAGACCACCCAAATACTGTGCAAGCTTTTTTGATGACTTTACTGAACTGCTGTCTATAGTGTGTATTGACTTTGACCGTCGAGTCATTGTTGGTGATTTTAACATCCATGTTGACAACCCCCAGGACAGAGGGGCTAAAGAACTGACTCAGCATGTGACGGAGCCCACGCACAATAAGGGGCACACTCTGGACTTAATTATCTCAAAGGGTCTGAATATCTCTGAGGTTGTGGTGACTGATGTTGCACTCTCTGATCATTCCTGTGTTTTCTTTGAGAGCTCTATTTCTGTTCACAACAATGTTCAAAAAGAGGTAACCACAAAGCGATATTTAACTGAAAATACTAGGGAAATGTTTACTCAGAATTTTTCTTCCACACTTGCCCCTGCTAACATCTCAGTAAATAAGCTAGTAGATAATTTTAATAAAAAAATTCAAAATGTTATAGATGCCATTGCTCCAACTAAGGTAAAGGAAGTGACTGGCAAGAAAATATCTCCATGGAGAAAGGCCATGACCGTGAGAGCAGAAAAAAGAGAGTGTCGAAAAGCTGAACGCAGGTGGCGAAAAACAAATCTCCAGGTTCATTTTGAAATCTATAAAGAGAGACTTGGCCTTTATAATTTGGAATTGAAAAACGCACGACAATCGTTCTTCTCTGACATCATTACCAAAAACAAAAACAACGCACGTGCCTTGTTTGCTACCGTCGACAGACTAACTAACCCCCCAGTGTCAGTAGCCTCTGAATGTCTATCCACCAGGGCCTGCAATGATTTTGCCTCCTTCTTCACCAGTGGCGGCGCCAGGGTATGGCTGGGGTAGGCTACAGCCATACCAAGAAATGGCTTAGCCCCACCATGAAAAATGATGTTAAAGTAAGCAAAATAAAGTTCGCCAACTCGCGCAGAGTAAATTGCACAGACAGCAGTTAGTAAGATTGATTTCAGAAGCCACTTGTCTGGAAATACCGAAGACTAGAAACGGTTTTGAAAACTTTTGTCACGTAGTGATCGTCTTCTCAATAGAACATCTTTGATAATATCTTCTGGCCAAACAGAATCTAGATAACGGCGTGGTGTTGTTGCAGGAAGTTCCGACGGAGAATACATTTGCTGTAGTACATTTCACAACATTACGTAATGAAATAAGACCCCACGGTTTGATGATTGATAGGTGTGTGGGCTGTCTTTCATTTTGACACACAGAACAATGGGGGCTATCCACAATGTAAAGTAATTCACACAGCCTCTTCCCTCTTCTCTCTGTGAGGAGCAGCAGGTTCAGCTTTCAGAACAAAGTAACAAAAAACTAAAATGGCATTCATTTTTTTAAATATGTCGTGTAGTAATAGATTTATTTATTTGTCTTCTCAAGAGAGTACCAGAATGTGTAATTTATGTTAGTATTTTAAAAAATCTCCTGGGGGAGAATGCCCCCAGACCCCCTGCAGGGGTTGGGTTTTCAGCATGTCAACTCTTTCACCTGTGGGTACATTGCAGGATTGGCTCCAGGTCGCCCTTTTTATTTACTACAAGACAAATGTGCCTTTTTATTTCATACAGTTCCATTTGGATTGAGACAGGGAAATAATCTAAACCTCACGCGTGGCGTTTCACTGTCAAGGGGAGCGTGTATGTAATTACAATGCAAATACTGACTTGAGCCCCACCACTGTATGGGTTAGCCCTACCATAGATTACTCAACAAAAATACTCTGGCGCCACTGTTCTTCACTGACAAGTGACAACATTCAGAAAATCAGACAAGCAGTCAGTGCCTCTGTATCAGGTACAGCAAATGTGTTGTCCCTATGTCCACCTAATATCAATTCAAACACCATGACACAATTCCATCAGATTAATGATAAAAACCTAGAGGACATTATACAACTTCTGAAATCCTCCTCCTGCTGCCTTGATATTATTCCAACAGGATTTTTCAAATATGTTTTTCATTGCATGGCCTCAGATCTACTTCATATAGTAAACAAGTCTCTTACTCGTCCAAACCACAGCACTGAGACTGCTCTTGTAAAGGTCTTCAATGACATCCACTTAAACACAGACAGTGGCAGAACTTCAGTGTTAGTATTATTAGATCTCAGTGCTGCGTTTGACACTGTTGACCACAGCATATTACTAGACCGACTAGAAAACTGGGTGGGACGGAAACATTTCTAAATTGGTTTGAATCCTACTTAAAGGACAGAAACAACTTTGTTTCTATTGGTAAATACACATCTGAGTTGACAAATATGACATGTGGGGTACCTCAAGGCTCCATCTTGGGGCCCCTTCTCTTTAACGTCTACATGCTACCACTGGCTCAGATAATGAAAAACAACTAAATAAGTTACCATAGCTATGCGGATGACACACACATTTACGTAATAATTTCACCAGGAGACTATGCTCCAATTCAAACACTGAGTAAGTGCATTGAACAAATCAATGACTGGATGTGTCAGAACTTTCTCCAATTAAACAAAGATAAAACTGAGGTAATGGTCTTTGGAGCCAAGGCAGAACGTTTAAAAGTTAGCGCTGAGCTTCAGTCTGCAATGTTCAAAACAACAGATAAAGCCAGAAATCTAGGTGTAGTCATGGACTCTGACCTGAGTTTCAACAGTCACATTAAAACAGTTACTAAATCAGCCTACTATCACCTAAAGAATATTTCTAGCAGGATTTGGAAAAACTTGTCCATGCTTTTATCTTCAGTAGACTCGACTACTGCAATGGTGTCTTCACAGGTCTCACTAAAAAATCTATTAGAAAGCTGCAGCTGATTCAGAACGCCGCTGCTCGAGTCCTCACTAATACTAAAGTGGATCACATCACTCCTGTTCTGAAGTCTTTACACTGGCTTCCTGTGTGTCAAAGAATAGATTTCAAAAATACTGCTGCTGGTTTATAAAGCTTTGAATGGTTTAGGCCCTAAATACATTTCTGACCTCCTGCTAAATTATGACCCATCCAGATCTCTCAGGTCTTCAGGGACTGGTCAGCTTTCTGTCCCCAGAGTCAGATATAAACATGGAAAAGCAGCGTTCAGTTATTATGCTCCAAATATCTGGAACAAACTCCCAGAAACCTGCAGGTCCGCTGCAACTCTGACTACTTTTAAATCCAGACTAAAGACTTTTCTTTTTGACGTCACTTCTTCTTCTTCTGCTTTGGGTTTACTGGCAGGCTGCAAACCACTTCACGGCGTATACTGCCGCCCAAAGTCCCCGGCCGGAAGTCCCCGGAGTTGGGGACTGGCTTCAGTAGAACTGGGACTCCCAGCAGCTTCTACTGAAGCCTTCCGAGTAAATCGCCAGAACGCCGACACCTCCTCATCTCCACCGCTCCCATGTTTTATTTTGTGTTGCCATAAATTAGTCTCTCTGCGTTTCTGCGCTGGGCTAATGCTAATGCTAATAATGCTAATGCGAGGATAATACAATGGCGGCTTCACAAAACTTTTTGGGAGTTTGACAGGGCGTGGTTTGCAATCCGCCCAGCCAATCAGAAATATAGCTCTTTTCTCACAAAAGAGCCGCTCGAAAGTCCCTGCTCTCTAGCAGGGACTTTCGAGCGGGTAAAAAGGTTCTCATGAACTAATTTTAGTACCGGCTCTTTTTGGTGTGAACGCGACAAAAGAGTTCTCATGAACTAAGTTCTCAAAAGTACTGCGGTGTGAATGCGCCTAAGGAGCTGTTTGTTCCACAACAAGCTGGAGGAGAGGACTTGTGTCCGTTAGTGCAGCTAGCTAACCAGATGCTAACAACACGGTCCCTGCTGCTGGCAACACACACACACACACACACACACACACACACACACACACACACACACACACACACACACACACACACACACACACACACACACACACACACACACACACACACACACCCACACAGAGAGCTTGAATGACACAAGCACACTTTTATTTCCATGCAACTCTCTGATTGGTCTGGTGTCTTGCCTCTGTTGCATTCACTGAACACTGGAAATTACAGTCCTGCCGTCCTCTCTAGTGTCTTGATGAGGTTCACGTAAAGCACGGTTAATGTATTATATTATTGAGGTAGAATTGTCCGGGGCTACAGAATTGTAGCCAACAATGTGGAATTTATGGGCTACATATTACACAGATTATGCACAGCGGGAGCAGCAATAACCGTCAAATAATAATTCAGACAGGGGAGCTCCGCACCCCCTGCCCGCCGCTAGGGGGTGCTGCAGTGCCCTCAGCACCCCCCTTCCAGCGCCCATGCTTGGTGTAGATACAACTGAGTTCTCTCCATACAGTAAAAACATGCTAAATTGTGCAGGTTTTCAAGTTGACGGAGAGCGTAAACCATTCTCTAATGCCTCTAAATTAAATATCAGATTGTGCAAAAGCCTTATTTAAGAACACTACAATGTCATCTTTAAATCATACTGAACATTTAAATAAGTAAGCTGCAAAAAGAGGATTCCCCCCTTTACGAAGGTTATTTTATATGTTCTTTTAAACCTGTGCTTTAAACACAATTACTGTATGAGGAAACAACTTTAAATGACAATTAGACATGTAAATCATTCAATAGAGAACCACATCCGTTATTTAAGTAGCTTTTATACTTTAATAGTTTAAAATCATAATAATATTCATTATACATTTCCAATTCCAACAAATACTGGCTCACAACAAACAGAACAATCAATCAACTCCATTAAACAGTAAATAATGCATTATTTATTTAAAATAATTATAACATTATATATGCTTAACACTGAGTACTTCTTTTTACAGCATAGTCAGATTTGGTATTTAATAGACATTTACAAATGTTTTTTCTAATGCTCCCCTGAGAATACTTATTTCAAAATATACACACAATCATGTTTAAATAGTTGCAAAAGTCTCTGTATTTTTAAGGAGTGTCTGAATGACAAAAAAACTGTTTTTTTAATTCACATTGAATTGGTTGTGTTGAATACAGCAGAGTAGAAGCTTCTACTAAGTATTAAAGAGGTCATATTACGCTGATGTTCAGGTGTATATCAGTATCTAGTGTCTCTACATGTCTTCATGCTTTAATGTTCAAAAAGCTCTTTATTTCTCTCATACTGCTGCAGCACCTCTTTTCACCCTCTGTCTGAAACCAGAGCCCAGTCTGCTCTGATTGGTCAACCGCTTAGAGATGTCCCGCCCCTTTGCTTATCACGTACAATGTGTTGGACCGCTAGCTAATAGAATCCCGAGTGTTGCAAAGTGTCACTATGTTTTGAAAGTAAACAAAGGAGTCCAATGGAGGGAACACAGTGATTTTAGCCTTTGCAGACCATTTACACGCACTAAAACCTATATAACACACTACAGGAAAGGGGAAACCCAAAATGCATAATAAGGCCTCTTTAACCCGATATTAGAAGTTCTGCTGTGATTTTGTGGGTTATGTATAAAATGAAGGTTTAAAATATCATGTCCCTGCAGAAGGAGTGTAGATCACCAACAGGTGTCACTGCACGACATCACATGCACACAATGCATGAAATGTAATGTAACAGCGAACTCATCAAAGAGGGTCTTTTTGAGATGGTGGAGGTAGCGTGTGCTAAAAGGTACTGTTCTGCCGAGCCAGGAAGTAATCCATCTTCTTTGTCCTTTTAGGTTTGACGAGGACGTAAAGGAAGATGGAAACCACGGTCAGGAAGCAGGACGCGGCTACCACGGCGACGACCAGCCAGGTGAACGAGGAGTCTGCGGAGAGAGAGGTACATTAATGTTTCCACACAGATGAGGATCGTTTCTGACAGTCCCCATTGATCAGCTGTCACACAAAACTGTAATTGGGCAGCTTTAGAAAAACATTGCTGATTTCCAGCTGTTGTCCTCGGCCAGATGACATAGACACTTTTTTAAATCACAATACATCAACAGCATTAGTTATAAAGAAAGGATGAAAGACAAGTAGATGGAGGCGAAAGGATATATAAATGTATTTTTGATTGATTTTGAGCTCATTAAATAAGTAAAGTTAGTGTGATCAGGGGCTGTTCAATATTTTTTTGTAATGAAGATGTATTTGTTTCCCTGGCACAAAAAGGGGGAATAAATAACGATTAAAACCATCAGCATCGGCCAAATTGTTCTTCTAAATATCCGTATCGGCTCAGAAATGGGCATTTGGTGTACCCTTAGTTGTCATTTAAAACAACACTAATGGACAAAGGACAAAATATACAAGATACTACTTAGTATTTTCTCAATTTCAATACGTTTATCTTGGTAAGACTCCCTCATTTACACACTCTATATACACACACAGGGTGTTTCTCAATGTCGAGGATGCTTCCTTGGTAGGGTCCTTCAGAAGTGAGGCAAGAATCCTTCCTAGCCTCGGAAAACGAAGAATGGTGGAACAGGTGTGCGTCATATTTCCGCCAAAGATTTGGAAATTGGTCCGTGTGCAAAGCATTGTGGGGATTTTAAGACCGCGGAGGATACACATGTGCAGCCTCGAAATTTCCCGCAACGAAGGACGCCGGCCTCGGTTTTACAGAATTCCAAGTATCCTGGACATTGGAACAGTCCTTCGGCGGGACTCGATAACGTAGCATCCTTGAAATAGTGGCTCTGGAGGAGCCTTCCTCGACATTGAGAAACACACACACACACACACACACACACACACACACACACAACTCACCCTCTAGTTGAAGCAGTGCGACCACTTCCTGTCTCCCTCCTTCGTTCTGAGCGACACATTTCAGCTCCGTGTTCACGTCTTCGTCCGCCATCGCTACGACAAGAAGCCTCAACTCAACCTGGCACACTTCAGACTCCCTGGTTACCCTGAGAGCATTGAGACAGACATCATTATTGTAAACATATATCTATGACATGGCAGGTGGGCTACATGGGAAAACAATGATTAGCTTTTATCGGATCTGCCTAGGCAGTTCATATAACAACAATCCAGTATGAGCAGCTTTGAACAAGCATCACTCCTTTATAGTGTTTCGAGTATTTTTGTTTAGTAATATCTGAATTTAAATAATAAGCCCACTTCAAGATTGTTGGTATGCATCCTAAAAGATATTTTCTTTCAAAGTTTGACACCTTTTTTTTGTTTTTAGGCAAGACAAGGCAAGTTTATTTCTATAGCACCTTTCAACACAAGGCAATTCAAAGTGCTTTACAAAAATGAAAGACATTAAGAAAATGGCATTTCAATTAAAAAGCAAAGATAATAAAAGAAACATTAAAAGAAAAAATACATGAATACAATTTTCAGTGCAGTGTAAGATATGAATAGTTCAATTAAAAGCAGCCAATTGAAACTAATATTAACTCCGGTATCTTTGTAGTTGCAATTTTCCTTTTTGAAACTAGGTCTCTTTTTAGGGTGAAACATAATAATGATTATAACCTTTTAAGGTGTTGCTAACACCTGTTCGACCTCATGTTTCAAATTGTCTGAAAGTTTCTTCTAAAATTAAGCAGAAATTACCTCCTTCCGCCCTGCAGAGCCCGTCCATCAAGGTATGAGGACTCCACTGATTGGCCGTTGACGAGCCATGTGACCACAGTGGACTCTGCTGTTTGACAGCCGGTGAGAACCTTACAGAACAGCTCCAGTCCTGAACCTACAGAAAGACAGATTACAACAATATTAGACCTTTGACGATCTTTTAATTAAAGCATTTAGCAAATATATGTATTATTACTAATTATATTTGTGACACTTACCGTGCAGACTTTCAAAGACAGTTCCATTCTTCGGCGAGACGATCACAGGCGGTCGAATCGCTGGAGCTGATTTGTAAGGGATCACATTAAATTATCAGAATCAGTTTTTGATAGATAGATAGATAGATAGGTAGGTAGGTAGGTAGGTAGGTAGGTAGGTAGGTAGGTAGGTAGGTAGGTAGGTAGGTAGGTAGGTAGGTAGGTAGGTAGGTAGGTAGGTAGGTAGATGGATAGGTAGGTAGGTAGATGGATGGATAGGTAGGTAGGTAGATAGATGGATGGATGTGTAGGTAGGTAGGTAGGTAGGTAGGTAGGTAGGTGGATAGATAGAGAGGTGGATAGATGGATAGATGGATGGATAGATAGATAGATAGATAGATAGATAGATAGATGGATAGATAGATAGATAGATAGATAGATAGATAGATGGATGGATGGATAGATGGATGGATGGGTAGGTAGGTAGGTAGGTAGATAGATAGGTAGATGGATGGATAGATAGATGGATGGGTAGGTAGGTAGGTAGGTAGGTAGGTAGGTAGGTAGGTAGGTAGGTAGGTAGGTAGGTAGGTAGGTAGGTAGGTAGGTAGGTGGATAGATAGAGAGGTGGATAGATGGATAGATGGATGGATAGATAGATAGATAGATAGATAGATAGATAGATAGATAGATAGGTAGATGGATAGATGGATGGATAGATAGATAGATAGATAGATAGATAGATAGATAGATAGATAGATAGATAGATAGATAGATAGATAGATAGATAGGTAGATGGATAGATAGATAGATGGATGGGTAGGTAGGTAGGTAGGTAGGTAGATGGATAGATAGATAGATAGGTAGATGGATGGATGGATAGATAGATAGATAGATAGATAGATATATAGATAGATAGATAGATAGATAGATAGATAGATAGGTAGATGGATAGATGGATGGATAGATAGATAGATAGATAGATAGATAGATAGATAGATAGATAGATAGATAGATAGATAGATAGATATATAGATAGATAGATAGCTGGATGGATGGATAGATGGATGGATGGGTAGGTAGGTAGGTAGGTAGGTAGGTAGGTAGGTAGGTAGGTAGGTAGGTAGGTAGGTAGGTAGGTAGGTAGGTAGGTAGGTAGGTAGGTAGGTAGGTAGGTAGGTAGGTAGGTAGGTAGGTAGGTGGATGGATAGATAGAGAGGTGGATAGATGGATAGATGGATGGATGGATGGATAGATAGATAGATAGATAGATAGATAGGTAGATGGATGGGTAGGTAGGTAGGTGGATAGATAGAGAGGTAGGTAGATGGATAGATGGATAGATGGATGGATAGATAGATATATGGATGGGTAGGTAGGTGGATGGATAGATAGATGGATAGAGAGGTAGGTAGGTAGATGGATCGATGGATAGATAGATGGATGGGTACTTTATTGATCCCAATTTGGGAAATGTTTGCGTTGTAGCAGCATAAAAAACAAGGCAATGCACATTAGAGAAATAAAGACACTAGAAATAAAATAATCCAAAAATATTTCTGAAATATAAATAAAATAGCATTAAAAAGTGGAAATACAAATGTCCAGTAACAAAATATAATGCAGGATATTAAATATACATTAATTGTGCAATAAATGGATTATTCAATATTAAATTGAATATAAATGTAAAAGGTACAGTGGGAGTTTTTCTATTATCCACTCAGGGTGATATGTATCGTACAAAGTAAAACAGTAACTTACTGTGAACAGTGCTGCTGCTGAGTATCTCTGGGTGAGAGGTGGAGGAGAGGTGGAGCAAAGTGGGGGAGGGGGTGCTGGGAGTTTCAGGATCTACACCTTTATACAAACAAACACATTAAGAGTGTGAACTAATGGAAACAAACAACTCTTGAAAATGACAGAAACATTTACTTATATAATAATAACAATAATTCATACCATGTGACTGTGTGCGTGTGCAATGTCTTCACATCGAAAGTAACATTGAGTTAGGCCAGTAGAGGGCAGGGTGTGCTTATAAATACTTTGATTATTTTTTACATTTCTATTTGTACTGACTCAATGTATAAACTTAAAACCCCCCAATATATTGTTTTGTTTTTTAATGAAATACATTTAAGTCCACAATTGTTTTCTTGTATATTTATGGGAGCTAAATACAGGGGAGATACAAACGTTAATTAATTCACATATTGTAATAAATATACCTACAGTATGTGCAATAAAGCAGACCTATTTACTTTAATAAGCCAAACCATTGTAAGCGCTGGTGCATTAGTTTCAAATAAGCTTAATATTGGCTATGCTTTGTAAAGATTTCATAAATAATTTTCAAAACCAAACATAGAAATGTTTCTGATAACAGCTCGGATTTACGTTCCGATGATAAATACGCTAAATTCATTAAGAGCTATTTAAAAAAAAGCATTATTCAGTGGAATGGGGCGAAGCCTGCGAGCTCGTTCAGGCAGTCAACTCGAGCACCAATGATACATTAACACGTGACGCGTCTCTCTTACAACCAACCAAACACATTCTCCTAAACATGCCGCTCTATTGAAGCTGCCAGGTCTTCCTGCCTCTGCCTCGCTAGCTGCCACTGCTGTGTTCACTTGCTACTGCTGCGTTCAAGTTCCTGCTGCTGCTGCTGTGTTCACTTGCTACTGCTGCGTTCAAGTACCTGCTGCTGTGTTCATGTTGCTGCTGCTCGCCTGCCCCCCCACCACCACCCCAGCTTCCACCTGTAGGCTCGGGGGATAGTTATCTAATCATCACTCAATGTTCCTTGTAAATCTGTGGAGTGATGAGGCCCGAGCCTAGACGCCAAACTTATGGCCCATGTAAGAGAGCTGTGACGTCAGCGGCCCGTTTCTGGTTGCGTTTCCACTTGGCCTAGTACCGGCTAGCGGGTCCTAATTCACAGTTTTCTGGCCCCATAAAATCGTGGTTCTAGGGCCAGGAACAACCAGGCGGAGTCGGGCTGAGTATGCTAAACTAGAGAGAGAATCGCTGGCAAGGGGGCTACAACTACAACAAGATGAACATAGTTGACCGTGATTAAATTGTAATACACGTTTCTAAATGATGCCGAAGTAACAACACACTGATACTGGTTAGTAACAACCATGAATTAATGCTTTGACAAGTCTGCAGACAGACGGCAGAGAAACACCTTTTAGAATGCGTGTTTTCTGAATGGAGCTTGGCTAAGCTAACGTTGTATATGCTCCGACCGTCCACACTCACAGCAACGGCCTACAGACATAAATAAAGCAGCGACTGTATTCTCCGTGACACAGGCAGTCTGTGGTTTGTACTTGTTTAACTTCTGTCTAGTTTCTGAACAGATATGAGGAGCTGTGAGCTCTGAGTGCTAACCGCTAACGGCTGTGTTGTTTTTCTGGGGTTCTCATTGAAGATGACGTCACGGCTCCGCCTACACTGCGTTACTATAGTTACTACCCCAGTTCCTAAACTGTAATGGAAGCGCAACATTAAAGTGAGCCGGGCCTAATAAGGCCTAACCAAACCGAGCGAGGCCGTGTAGTGGAAACGCGCCATTAAACTATATGCTGCTTCTAATAAACATATTAACAAACACGTGAGTTGTCTGACTGAAAGCAGGTTTTTGCCGTTAATATCAAGCTAAGCTTCTATATGAAGCAAACGAAAAACAGAAAAAGGCTTGATCTTATTGGCGATCATTCAATATTGGCTTTGCTTTGTTGTAAAGATTTCATAATTCGTTTTCAAAACAAAGCATATAAATGTTTCAGCTAATAGATAGATAGAATAGTATAGAATCAGATAATGGATAGAATGGGAGCATTAAACCCTCTTTATTGATCACACGTGTTCATGCACACAGCACACACAGTGAAATGTAGTCTCTGCTTTTGACCCATCCTAGCGCTAGGAGCAGTGGGAGAAAAAGGTATGCTTGATCTTATTAGCGATCATTCAATATTGGCTACGCTTGGTTGTAAAGGTTTCATGAATGCTTCTCAAAACAAAGAAATGTCTCTGATAACAGCTCTGATGTACACTACACTTGTCACTCACTATAATAAATGAAATGTGGTCACCCACCTCTCACGATTAGCGTGATGCTCCTGCTCACTTTGTACGGCTGCTCATCGATGGTCACAGTGAGCCGGCAGGTGTACAGACCTGCGTGTGAACGCCTCACAGCAGGGATGATGAGTCTCCCTCTGAACTGGCTGAAGGGTCCGCCTCTCTTCGAGTCCTGAAGGAAGAAACACACTGCGTCACTCACTGAGGAGAAGACATACAGACATATACCGTACCACCTTTACAGCTCACTTAAAAACATGGTTCACTGAGAACTAGACCTGCACACTCGGCTGTGTTGGATACGGCGTGTACAAATGAGTCCCAGTGTCTAAAAAACATCCCATTGCAAAACTACTTTGAGAACAAATACATTTTAGAAAATACTTGAAACAAGCTGATTTGCTTTGGAAACTGGTCTGATCAAGTAAAAGAGAATGACTTTCTGACACAGTTTAGCTCAGCCGTGTTGTGTTATGGTGCATTTCCACTGCAGCGGGTAGCCCCGTTTAAGCGTCCTTAATCGTCCTCAAGTGGCCAGGCCAGTTTTTGGTGGCCTTTCCATATAGCGTAGCACCGGCTAGCGGGTACTTTTTCCGGCCCCATAAAATCGTGGTTCTATCAGGCCAGGGCTGAACTAGTGACGTCAACACTCTCGACTGCTGATTGGTCAGAGAGAATCGTCACAAGATCGCGTGCGAGATCATCCCTAGTGTCGCATATATATCTAGAAGCAAGCTTGCAGCATTTTTATACACAGCATTTTTGTAAACGGAGGAGCTACAAAAATGGCAACGTTGAAGAAAAGCACACCGTGGTCGACCGAGGAGGTGACGGCGTTCCTACATCTCATTGGGGATGATAAAATCCAGCGGGAGCTCGACGGGAGCCCCGCCTACACTGCGTTGCTACCCCAGATCCTAAACTGTAATGGTAATGCGCCACGGCCTCGGACGGCGAGCGAGGCAGCCCGAGGCCTGAGCGAGGACGCTTAGGGACGCTTAAACGGGGCTACCCCGCTGCAGTGGAAATGTGCCATGAGTGTATAAATGGCAGAAGTTGGGTTTTAAATCCGTCCTCTCACCTTGTTCCACCCGATCAGTGTCTCCGTGTCGTTGAAGTCGTCCAGTGACGGACATGCGTATCTCAGATTCTCTCCCACGAGGACTTCTACTCCGTTGGTGACTTTCTCCATGACAACAGACCTGGCCTCGTACACCTTCAGCGTTATATTCCCAGTCACACAGTACGTTTCATTTCTGGAGACAAAAGTGAGGACCAAACATTTGAAATCACCTGAAGCAAGAGGGTGTAGGGAGTAAAGAGAAAGTACTTAAAGTGGAGGATTTAGACCCTCACAATGGCAGCTGTCTTCCTCTCTGAAGAGGCTTGAAGCCGTAAGACTACGTCTGACATTTATTTAGAGATGGTGTTTTGCAGCCTAAACCTAAAGTGTCTTCTCCTCTATGGGCACGAGCAAGGACACACTTTAGAAAATTAGGATATGCTCACAAAAGAAAGCTGTTTCTGCATTTTCTGAATATGTATTTAACTTAAAGATTAGATAGGATTACATTTAAATGGTTGAAAGAAAAAGTTCCTTTTTCCAAATAAAGTTCAGAATGTAGCATAGCAAAAATGGAAGTACAGGTTACCGCGCAAAAGATAAACATCGGAGACTGCCATTGGTGGATGTGACTGTAATCACAGACGTGCTGTTGGTGGTGAATAGGGCTGACATTGGCCGATGCCGATCTCTTACCGATATATCGGTGCATCTCTATATATATCTTATATATAATTATAATATGATTTATTCTGGAACATAGTGACATCACTATGTAACACTCACGCTTCTATAGGCTAGCGCTCCAACACATTGTACATGATAGGCTAAGGGGCGGGACATCTCTAAGCAGTTGACCAATCACAACAGAGCCAGCTAACCAATCAGAGCAGACTGGGCTCTGGTTTCAGACAGAGGGTTAAAAGAGGTGCTGCAGCACAGGCAGTATGAGAAAGATAAAGAGCTTTTTGAACATTAAAGCATGGAGACATGTAGAGACACTACATACTGATATACACCTGAACATCAGCAGGAGAGGACTCTTTAAAGTAGAGACACTACATACTGATATACACCTGAACATCAGCAGGAGAGGACTCTTTAAAGTAGAGACACTACATACTGATATACACCTGAACATCAGCAGGAGAGGACTCTTTAAAGTAGAGACACTACATACTGATATACACCTGAACATCAGCAGGAGAGGACTCTTTAAAGTAGAGACACTACATACTGATATACACCTGAACATCAGCAGGAGAGGACTCTTTAAAGTAGAGACACTACATACTGATATACACCTGAACATCAGCAGGAGAGGACTCTTTAAAGTAGAGACACTACATACTGATATACACCTGAACATCAGCAGGAGAGGACTCTTTAAAGTAGAGACACTACATATTGATATACACCTGAACATCAGCAGGAGAGGACTCTTTAAAGTAGAGACACTACATACTGATCTACACCTGAACATCAGCAGGAGAGGACTCTTTAAAGTAGAGACACTAAATACTGATAAACACCTGAACATCAGCGGGAGAGGACTCTTTAAAGTAGAGACACTACATACTGATATACACCTGAACATCAGCAGGAGAGGACTCTTTAAAGTAGAGACACTACATACTGATATACACCTGAACATCAGCAGGAGAGGACTCTTTAAAGTAGAGACACTACATACTGATATACACCTGAACAGTACAGCTGAGGGATATATCTTTTCTTAATGCCTACCTGTAGGTGCAGATGTATAACCCTGAGTCGGAGGCCTGTGCTGGGAGAAACCTCAGCTGTTTGTCCCTCTGCTGAACACGGCCCTCGCCCTGAAACGACACGCCCTCCGTCCCATTGTCCTTGGTGATGATGTAGTTTGCGTTTGGGGGGGCGATGTTGCGTACTTCGAGCACTCTGTCAAATATTGGGCAGGAGAGGATTATAGCCTCGCCCTCCAACACAAAAACATCCACCTCACCTTCAGTAGCCAGGAAGCAGCCGTCTGCTGGGGGAAACCAGAGAATAACGTTTTAAAATCTACATTTATAGACGTTCTGTTAACAGTCCATAAAGCACTAGTCACCTGTAATAAAAGGTAATCAGTATGTCAATATTCAAAAGTAACCTGATTACTTATGAATCCTGTAATCCCGTTACATGTAATCCATTACTCCCCATGCCTGAATACAACCTGTGCCGAGACAGGTCACACAGCATGCTCACCTTTCACAGTCAGAGGAGGTAGTAGAGGAAGTCCAGCGACATTTGGGATGAGGATGACAGCGAACATCCACCCTGAGTGCAGCATGGCGGCAGTCTGCAGGACACACAGCTCAGTCATGACACTGAGACTGACACTGCACCAACGTGGTTTCATTTAAAGTCTTTCCTAAACTTCTTACATCACAAGAGTAGTCATCCAAACGCCGGCACTCATGTACATCCCGCCCCCCCCACCCTCTACACACACTCTCTACACACACTCTCTACACACACTCTCAACAGCCACATTTAACCAGGGGCTTTACCGACTGCATCACATGAGGTGACTCAACTTAAACAGGCCACGGACATCAGCGGTCAGCAAATTAATAACTAGACATTTAACCTGTTCATAATTGAAATATAAGCCTGGTTTTCCCACTGTTTAAACACAATAGCTTTATCAAACATTAAGAATTCAACACATAATTTAATTAACCAAGGATGTGATATGGTTTACAGGGTAAAAAAACAATCAATCAGAAAAGGACTTGATTTCTTATTCTCATATTATCTTTTCCATTTCATAAATGTCATTTACGACATTCTTCCAATCTGGATTAAATAAGTTATAACCAGTTTAACCAAAGTCCACCTATATTTTGATCTTTGAGTTTCACTTTTATTAACATGAGAGTAAGGTTTGTCTTTCAGCATCGTCATTCGTCATAGCATGATGCCGTTTAACACTAGCCCAGTGTAGCTAAATTAAACTATTATCTTACTCTGAGATGTTTAATTCTGTAATATAATATGTAATACCATTTTTAATTGAATCAGAAAAGTATTTTCTTAACACAAGAGTAAATGATAATAGGTTATATATTATGTTGATTATATGTATAGCAATAAAATATATTTGTATACACAACATGCTATATATTCTATCTCAGAATACACATTTTAATATATACTCTGCAACGTTCTGCATTAGTTTATATTTTCTGTTTTTAGAAAGGTCAATTCTCCAATTTGTTTCCACAGTGAAATCATAATTTTTGTAGAAACCAGAAAATGTTCACTTCTGCTTCCTCGTCTGTGATTACAGGGATCAGATGACAGCAGGCAGCACTTTCTCACACACACACACACACACACACACACACACACACACACACACACACACACACACACCACACACACACACACACACACACACACACACACACACACACATACACACACACACACACCATGTAAACATCACTTCAGGGGACATTACATTGACTTACATGCATTTCCTGGAGACTTATCCTAACCTTAACCATAACCAAC
The DNA here is from genome assembly GCA_902827135.1 of Harpagifer antarcticus. Lineage (NCBI taxonomy): Eukaryota > Metazoa > Chordata > Actinopteri > Perciformes > Harpagiferidae > Harpagifer > Harpagifer antarcticus. The sequence continues at coordinate 918,241 of CADEHL010001066.1, forward strand.
ACATGCCTAACCCTAATCCTAACCAAGTCGTCACCCTAAAATTAATGACCTCCATTTTGTCCCCATAAGGGACTGTAAACAGCTTTAGGTCCCCACAAGGATAGTAATGCTAGGCCACACACACACCACACACACCACACCACACCACACCACACACACACACCACACCACACCACACTACACTACACTACACGCACACACCACACCACACCACACACACCACACACACACACACACACACACACACACACACACACACACACACACACACACACACACACACACCACACACACCACACACACACCAACCACACACACACACACACACACACACACACACACACACACACACACACACACACACACACACACACACACACACACACACACACACACACACACACACACACACAGCACCAGTCATTCACCTTTTCCCCAATCATGTATTGTATCAGTGTGTCATCAAAGGGCAGTTCCATTCATAAAGCAGTGGGAGTGTCATGGTGTAACTGGGTTTGTATCGTATGAATCACAAGGCACCGCATCGTCTGTGATCAAATGACACTATTAAAAATATCCTACAAATTCCTGACAATCACTCATACCTCACTCTGTGTCAATTACATAATAGATTTATAATACTGTATGTAGGAGTTTAATTCAGTTTCTGTTCACAGAGGGTTAATCAGTCAGTTCCACTAATCCTCATTGCAGTCATTTTGCTACGTTTGTATTTTATATTTATGATAAAATACTTATATGTTCACCAAGAATGTGTATTTGTATACTTATATTTATTCATGAATTATGGATATAATATGTGGAATCTTTCACTGATTCAATGAAGAAGGCCGAGATATAGTTAAATACGGTTTTACACAGCATCTTGAACTTTTGATTAAAGTTAGCCTCACATTTATAGTGTAAACAAATGCTAATTAAATAGTGACAATGCTACAATTTAAAAAGGGTGCATTAAAAGATTGTATAAAAATAGTTCACATATTATATTAACAACAAATACACACACACACTCTCTTCATATACGTTAAATACACTGCATACACACTTATACACAATAGACACACAAAGAGCAGTACTCACGGTGTACAGGTGACGGTGTTGACAGGCAGGTGTGTGCGTCGTTGTGTGTCTGGTGTCGCCTGTGGTCTCTTCCCTGCCGGCTCAGGGGGAACCTGTGTTCTCTTTTCAATGTTCCCACCCCCTCTGAAATGGAAATTTCTCAGGTTTCCCAATGTAACGCAGTGTACGTACAGCTCACCACTGCTCAGCACACACACATACATTACACAGTATACACACACACACACACACCCACACACATACACACACACACACACACACACACACACACACACACACACACACACACACACACACACACACACACACACACACACACACACACACAGCTGCAGTTGTTTCCTGCAGGTTCATTCTGAAAAAAGACAGCTGTCTAGTTTGAGAGTGTGTTGTGGCTCTTCCTCTGGCATCATCTGCCTCTTGCGTCAATATTGGACTCACTTGTTTGTTTAAGCACAAAAACATATAATTATCTACATGAGAGAATAATAATCAAATGTGATTCTCCCATATTATAAAAGACAATCTTCTCACCACTTGTAATCTCTAGCTATTTTAGTTTAGTTTAGTTTATTTATTGTGTCGTGGAGAGTCCCCATCGATGAACTGTCACAAAAACAGTAAATGGTGCAGCTTTAGCCGACATGGCTAATTTCCAGCTGTTGACCCCGGCCAGATGGTAATAGACACCCTTAAAATTACAATATATCAACAGCATTAGTTATAAGAAAATATATAAAATAAAAAGGAGGAAAGACAAGTAGATACCGGTGTGAGGATAAAAGAGAACAATAAACAACACACGTTACTATATACAGTACATGTCACATAGAGCACATCACAATCACATCACAGACACGAGGGGCAACATCCATGATCACAACATGTAACACAACATGTAACACTCACGCCATACTCAACAGACTAGTGTGTGCAGGTGTAGTTCTCAGTGAACCATGCTTTTAAGTGAGCTGTGAAGGTGGGAAGTGTGTCTTTGATTTGAGTGGGTAGAGAGTTCCAGTTTTGAATTGCTGTGACCGAGAATGATGACTGACCAAAAGTACTCTTCCTGAATGGGACTGATAGGTCGCCACGTGTGGAGCTTCTAGTGGTCAGTCTGGTGTTGTTACGTTGAGTAACCAATGAGCTAAGAGGTGGGGGGGCTGTATTGTGCAGGATTTTGTAAACCAGAACGATGTTCCTATACTTTATTAAATCTTCCCAACTCAGGATGTTATGCTTGTTGAGGATGGTACAGTGATGGGAGCGGTTAGGTTTCTGGTCCAGTACTTTGAGGGTTTGTTTGCACAGGGTTGCTAGTGGCTTCAGTGTGGAGCTGTTAGTTTGACCCCAGCTTGTGAGACAGTATGTAAGATGTGACATGATCATGGCATTCATGTATCATTTGGCAGAATTCAATGTCATTGTGTTTCTTATGTATTTAAAATGTGCTAGGCTAAACTTGACTCTTTGGGTCACTTTTTTGACTTGTGTTTTGAATGTTAAATTAGAGTCAATAATGATTCCAAGGTACTTCACCTGAGGCACAATGTTAATATTTTCACCTGAGATGCTTATATTTGACACAATGTTGCATTTTCTTTTTGTGAAAAACATTCCAACTGTTTTGTTGACATTAAGCTGAAGACAGGAGCGGTGTAGCCAACTAGTGATCAGCACTAAAGCTGAGGTCAGTTTATCAGCAGCCTTTTGCTTTGTGTTGGCATGTACATATATCACAGTGTCATTGGCATATAGCTGTGTTTCCACATCAGGACAGACAGATGGCAGGTCATTCATATATAGGGAAAAAAGAAGTGGACCAAGTATTGAACCTTGTGGTACTCCGGTGCTTATGTCTAGAGCTGGAGAGAGTCGATTATTGACAATAACATGCTGACGCCTACCAGTAAGGTATGATTCAATCCAACTGAGTGTTAATGGAGAGCAGTTAAAAGCCGACAGTTTGGACAGAAGGACCTTATGGTTGACTGTATCAAAGGCTTTGCGTAAATCCAGAAATACTGCACCAACAACACCTCCTTTGTCAACCATTGCTTTGACCTTTTCTATAAAAAAGCAGTTGGCTATTTCGGTTGAATAATTTGCCCTGAAGCCAAACTGCATGGGATGAAGTTGAAATGGACTGTTGTTTAAGAAGGAGACAAGCTGTTCTGACACCCACTTCTCAGCCACCTTGGATACTACAGGTAAGATGCTAATTGGGCGGTAGTTGTTGATGTTCAGAGGGTCACCTGACTTGAAAATGTGGGTTACAATTGCAGTCTTCCATGCACTTGGGAATATCCCATGTAATACAAATGAATTGATGATTTGGGTAAGAGGGCAGACTAAGTAATCTTGCAGTGATTTAAGCATTGTAGAATCCATAGCGTATGTGTCCTTAGCTGTCGAAGTTTTAAGAGAATTAATAATTGCTTTAGTTTTTAATTCCGATATGGGTTGAATGCAAAAGGACATCTTACTTTCGTCGACTTTGATAATATGTTCTACTCTCAAAGGGAAGTTCTTTGCAATCTCATCTACAGAGTTGATAAAATATGTATTAAAAGCTATGGCAAGTTGTTGTGGGTCTTGCACTAGGTTACCATTCTCTTTTAGTTCTAGCTGCTTTTTTGGCCTGTGCTTGATTCCCAGTAAGTTTTTAATCTGTTCCCAAATTATTTTAGTGTTACCTTTTGCCTCATTAATTATTGTTATGAAGAAGTTGGCTTTTGCCTTTCTGATCGTTTGAGTTACTTTGTTACGTAATGAAGTAAACCTATGCCTGTCAGTAGTTAATTTAGTTTTCAGTGCAAAGTCTCTTTCCTTCATCAAGTTCACTATGTCCGTATTGAACCAAGGAAGTGCATTGTTTTGTTTTTTTTCCACTTTTCATTTTTCTGGAAAACATCTCCACTAAATCATGTAGCTTGGTCGCAAACATTTGGCTGTCTGTTTCTACATTTGTTTTCAGGGTGACTTCACAACATCTGTCTATGGACTACAGATTGGCACATTTACAGAAATGTCTATTAATGTTCACTGTCACTTAAACTAGTCAAATAAAATAAAAAGCCATGCACATAGTTCAGTCTTTTACTACCCAGTGTTTGAGACATTTCTGTTTCCACAAAAAGTGATCTGTATTTTGGGGCCGGTCACTGGCAGCGCTCATCTGCCAATACTGATCTCTCACCGATCACAGGGTCCATTTGAAGACTTGATCGTGTGTCATCTATTACCATCAACATGTTATAACATACTCCACCATCTCTTGAAGCCTCTCTCAGAGCTATAGAGCTTCCGTAAAGACAACTGGAATAATATGAATGGATAGAATGCTGTGTGTGTGTGTGTGTGTGTGTGTGTGTGTGTGTGTGTGTGTGTGGTCTCGACATGCTAGCTTCCCTTTTTACACAGACGTTGATTCAGTCCACTATAGAAAGCTGCAGGACCTAGTCTTCATATCCAGAAGGTCTGGAAGTCTTTTGAACGTGTTTTGCCTGAAAGATCTGTCCCTTCTAAGAGATTTATAATAAATGACTGAATAAACTGCTAAACATCATCACGCTGACAGAGTCCGCCTTTAGTTTAGCGGTGGTGATGCACGTAGTTAGTTCGTAGTTATACATAGTTAAAGCAGTGAGGAGACGGAGCCTTTGCTGTTGCAGCTCCAAAGTTATGGAACAAATTGCCCCTCCAGGTTAGACCCACTTCTTTTCCCTGGCTTTTACAGACCAGGTGACACTAGTGCTTTTACATGTGGGTTTTTATCTTACTAGTGTTTGGTATTGTTTTACGGCATGTAGGAGACTTTCTCAGTCGGTGGCTACTGGTCTGGTTTCATTGTCTCGTGTTTTACATTTGTTTCATGTCCCGTCTGTTTTGATGTATTTATACTATGTTGTTATACAGTTATTGATGTACAGCACTTTGTTCAACTCTGTTGTTTTTAAATGTGCTATAGAAATAAAATGGATTATATACTTCTGCCGATTGCATTTAGGTTTCAAAAGTGATGTCAATATGTGAGGATTATGCTACTGAACAAAACATGTAAGTATCATAAACGTGTCTTTGCCAAAGATCTTATTTGCTGCAATATTCCACAATCTAATGGATAAATGTATTGCTTTTAGCTTTTATACAAAACAGTGAAACATGTGATGGTCTCTTTTTAAATTGTGGATACAGAAATGTTAGCTGTTCGCCTCTGCTTCCAGTTTGTAAGCTAATCTAGGCGAGTTTCCTCTGGTTTCAGGTCTTTCTCCCAGACATGAGAGTGTCTGTGTGCAGAGCAGACTGTTGCCAAAGCACTTCAATTATTGCATAAATATGAACTGAAGGCTGAGCTAGAGGAAGAAACTAACTCTCCTGTATACACACACGTTGAGGAACAGCTGTGTCCGAGTGATGTGACTCACGGCTCTGTCATCTCCCTGCGTGGAAACCATGGTGTCCCCCATCGTGCATTATTGTGGATAAGTCAGTTCTGCTGACACATTGATGGTTTTCCATTATAGACATTAGACGCACTTATGACACGAGTATTCTTCTGCAATCTAAGATGGTCTGGCCTTGTTGTCATGGCATCAATCCCATACCTGGATGGTTGGATCCAGTGCACGAGCATTTCATTCAGTGTGAGTCAAAGCAGAACAATGTTTATTTTTTGGACTTACAGAGACGGATTACGAGCACAACCTGCACTTTGAAACGAAATCAACGTGACTAACCATCTTTATTGGACACACTGTGATCCCATGGACATACTTTAGTAAATACTTTAGAGTCTTGAGTTCTTCATTCCTGTAACTAAAAGGCTTACTTCACTTGATCATGTTAAGAAATAGCTAAGTACTCACTAGTTTGCACTCTAGTTCTGCATCCATTGCCATGCATGAGGATCAATCACACATGTAAGGGAAACTTCTGCAGCAATGGAGAGTCAGGACTCAGAGAGACACGAGGAGAGTTGGAGCTTTGATGTCAAACACTGGTAGTTTATTACAAGTATACGGCCGGAGAATTCATATCACAAGTCACAGCAGCAAAAGGTTCTGACTGCACGGTGGGTTGTCATGTCAATTCTGATCAGCCTATCTCTCGATAGACCTTTTAACTAGTTTACAGAGAGTTAATCAGCATATTGGGGGAGGCGTAAACATCTGTGGAGCTACAGGAGATTATCCCAACTAGAAATACTCAATCACTTGTCAGTGGTGTTTAGAAGCCAGCATTCTCACAGTCGTAAACCCCCCTATCAGGCCATAAAACTGACACTTAAGTGCTGGAGCACATTCCTTAAAGGAGAAAACAGAATATTGGTTGGTTATTAACGTCAACAGGCAATAAGGTTAAATATCTAGGAGTAAAGACAAAATGATTCCCTCACAACACATTCTTTATAGGTGATTGTTGAACCTTATTTGAATGGAATAAATACACATGTATATACGTTTATACTCTGGTTCTGCTCACATTGCCTTCTTCTGCCCATGAATCCTTACTTTGGATTTCCTTTACCCTTTAACTCAGCAAAACCTCCTTAGAAACAATTAAAATTGATCACAAGCACTTTATAGGTTTTGTGACTGTTGAACCTTATTTGAATAGAATACATAAACATTTACAAACAAATTAAATCTATTATTATTATTATTATTACTCAAATGACAGCAGGCAACATGAACTCTTCTCCTGGGGAGTGTAATCATTACCTGCACTCACAGAAATGAATCATGGTAGAGTTTATTTTTAAGCATTTAAATCTATTTTATTTTCTTTAAATACTCATATTTTTTAAATGTATTGAAATTAATTATAATCTGTATAATTCCTGTCATTTCTAAAATATATTGAATGTAATTACTTAGAGGTTAATCATTACCTGGACTTGATGTGTATTAATGTTTGCTGGGGGAGGGAATAGTCTGTACAAAATGAGCAAGTAAAAACAGTGATTCGGCTCTCAGTGTTCTCCCAGTAGAGCTACCGCAGGTTAACTGGTGACCGACACAGAACATTGCGTTCATAAACACACGGCCGATTGAGAAAGTTAGACGTGTTGCGCGTTCTGGGAAATCTCCAGATATGCTCACCACCTGTCCTGATACTCGCTGGACCCATGACTAAACACTCTGAGAGACGAGCTGTTTCCTTTTTAATCCGCTGAGGAATTCACCTCCCGGGCACCAATCATACCAAGGTGTTATTATATTCGCCCATCTTGTAATCATTTTGTCCAAATATTATGAATCAACTGCATAGCAGAACATTCTGTGCATAATAAAATTATTATTGATTATTTTGATTATTTTGGTGACATTTGTTGAGAATGCAGGAACAACAATTGAGTTAGAAGTCAAAATGTATACGACATGTTGCGTTGTTTTAACATCTTTAAAGAGGTCATGTTATGCTTCTTGGGCTTTCCCTTTCCTGCTGTGTGTTATATAGGTGGTGGTGCATGTAAATGTACATCCTAAAAGCCCTCTGTTCCCTCCAGGAGTTTCTCATTTCCCCCTGCACAATATTCACTATCTGGTGCCTCAGCAGCGGTTACTTTTAAGTTAATTCTCTCACCTATGATTTTGGCCGCTACACCTTTGTTTACTTCCTGAACATAGTGACATCACTATGTTACACTTCTATTGGCTAGCCCTCCAACATATTGTACATGACCTCTCTAAGCAGTTGCCCAATCACAACAGAGCCGGCCAGCTAACCAATCAGAGCAGACTGGGCTCTGGTTTCAGACAGAGGGTGAAAAGAGGTGCTGCCGCACAGGCAGTGTGAGCAACATAAAGAGCTTTTTCAACATTAGAGCATGGAGGCATGTCCCAGTAGAGCAGTGGTTCTCAGGCCCCCCCTTTGGAGAAAAAAAAAAGTCGGGCCCCCCCAACACAAGTCAGGCTCAGTGGCGGCACCAGAGATTTATTTTGGGGTGCTGTGGGGTAGCTTGACGTTTCATAGAGGGTGCTAAAATATTTAGGGTTTCCGATTAATGCACCGGGCGCTACAGAGGAATGTTCTACTGCAACACTCCCCATGCACACACAGTGTACCCGCAACTGTTACAACGAAGGCTCGATAATCAGCTCACGGCATATAGGTGTAAGCAGGGGTCAAGTGCTATTTTTATAGATGGTGTGTGGACCTCACATAGGGTGTCCGGGGGCATGCTCCCCCGGGAAGATTTATTTTTAAATATTGAAGTTGAAAGCATCAATCTGGTGCACTTTGAGAGCAACATGAAGAGATCTATGGACACATCTCTCAATATCCATTGAAACAGAACTGTAAACAGATTTACTTTTTCTTTATCGATATTTTACAAATCACCCTTTTAAACTTTATTCTTGTTTTACTGTCATATAGTATTTCATACCTGTTTATAATTTGACTCTGCGCCCCCCACTTTGAGAACCACTGCAGTAGAGACACTACATCCTGATATGAACCTGAGCATTTGCAGAATATGGCCTCTTTAAGGAAGCTTATTTTAAATTCGTGATACAGGAAGGAGTTGTAGGGACATTTGAAGACATCCCTCAGGTCTGCTCTCACACGGAACTACACAGCAAATAAATGCCATTGTTTCGTCACCAAGAGTGAGACATTTTAGTTCACATGCATTCAACCACAATAGTTTGTAACATTAGATTGAAGACCTACTGTAACCAGACCTTACTGAAACCAAGGACTGTGGTTCCAAACCCTGTCTTCCAGGTATCAAACTGCTCATGCGAATAATTGTCTTTTTACATCCTCAGAAAATGACCCTTCTCTTCTCAGCTGAGCTCAGACGGCCACTGAAGCAACTCCACACATACAACCCAAAGAACTTGAAGTTACGACACTAAAGCTTATGTCTTTTTTAGATGTTATATCATTCGAGTATTGCTCAACAGTGTGGGTAAAAACCAACATCTGCAAAATGATGTTTCTTTGGTAATATGAAGGAAACCGGTTGAAACCTGACGTGTGAGAAGCGTTTCAACAGGTCTCTTTTCAACAGGTCTCTTTTCAACAGGTCTCTTTTCAACATGTTTGCATGTGTGTTTTGGGGAACAAACATCAGTAAGAGGCCTGTAAGAGAGAGAGAGGACAAACTCTGTTTTAAAATTACTTTTAAAGTTTATTCAAAGAAAAAAACCTTCAGGAAAATACATGACTTCCTGTCATACACAGAGAGGACATAAGTTAGAGTAGCATGGAAGAAACAGCAGAGGAGAAACACGTTGCCTCACACCCCAGCCTGCAGCGAGCGTTACTGCATGTTTCCACGAGAAGCAGCGCATTGTGAATACCTGAAATGAACAACACGTGTTCTCTTATTGTTCTGTAAGTAGGTTATTAAGTGGGGATGACGAAAGCAATAACCGGGCTCAAAAACAAAGAATTAAAGACTCGTATGCATTAAAACGTAAATATCGTGATGCACATTAGTGTAACAAAACATTGCCTCTGTAAACATTTTCTCCACCTATGGTGAGCGTAATAATATTAAACCACCGCAGTCGCATAGTTACATGTACATAGACTTACAGAAACTATTGTTAAGCTTTCCGACTAAAACTTAAGAATACACAATGCTTCAAGTGATTTTTTTTAATGGATTTCCAAGTAGTGCTTTTCATAACAATAGGTTAACATGTTTTAAACGGTTCCTATGCAACTTTCAGACTTATCTCTCATCTATTTTTATACCCATTAAGAATATCAATAAAAACCACTATTTTTTAAGAAGTCAATACAGCCATTCATCAAGGCTTTGATGCATAAGAGACACACACTGGGTAGTACTGCACACACACACCTCAGACGACACAGCATTGAGGGATCAGAACTGCTTTTCTGTAAGATAAGGTAACGGATGAAACACTGCCCTCGTGTTTAAATGTCATCGTCAGGGGAAAGCACACCCTGTTTGTGACCCGACGTGTGCTGACATGAGGCGGGTTCACGTCACGTCAGATGAAACAGAGGAAAGTCCAGCCCGAAGGAGACCGATGCTGCCGTTTGCCGCCCAGTCTTTCACATATACACACAACTTAAATAACAGCTGGAGCAGGAAGTCGAGGGGGCGGGACAAAGAAGAGGGGTTCCTTCCCCCGTAAAAGTGGGTTTCCGTCTCCGCAGACAGCCGTGAGGAGAAGTCCTGCTGCCATCATCACAGGGACACTGACATCCAGAGTCTGAACAAAAACCCCTCCTCAGCTCAGCAAGGCATTTGGAAACCCCCCCCCCCCCCCCCGGAAAATATCTACACCTGACGTAGAGGCTCCCGCTGCTGCAGCTTCTCAATTGTCTTTACTTGAAATTGAACATCTAGGATCACTTGTGACAAGAAAAAATAACATCATCTCATGCCTTGGACCACACAGTAACACTCTGTCTACATTCTGGACACTTAGTGCGTTGCATTCATACAAATGGGACATGACACAAACTCCTCTGCTGACCATGCGTTTATCTCTCTGCCACCTAGAACACATGTTGTCGATGACACTGAACTCTCCGACCTCACACACATAACTCTCCTCTCCTTCGTCCACCATTACTATCTTTTTTTTTAAATGTATATCTTGACTATTCACAGCAGTTTGAGTTCTCGAGTTCACGAGGCGAGTATATGTAGTCATGTTTCATCCCGTTTAAAAACATGACACTATCTGGAAGATTCAATGAACTTTTTATTATACAGAGACACCTTTTGGACCACATCACTTTTCTTATTAGACAAACACACCTTGCACTTCTGTGGGTTCAGAGTAAAGCAAGCTAACTGTGGGGTGGATGTGCGTAAATCTTAAAAAACAAAACAAGGTAAAGACATGTTTACTCCACATAGATACACTTATCTTCAAGGAATAATAATAGTAATAATTGAAAAAATACTATTCTGAAATCCATCTGCTTCGGCGTTTTCTCTCTCTTGATCACCCTCCTTTGTTAAAAGCACCTGTCCAAACAACACAATACTTGAACGACACACACACACACCCACCTGTCGAGTCCCATCCATCAGACTTACAGTACTTCCTCAAATATTTACTCTCCAGTCCCACTTGCTCCGGGGTTTTTACAAGTTTCCCCCAGGCTGACCGTCTCCACCTCTAACCAGCATGTCAGCAGTAATTGGACCAAACAGAAGTACATTTACACACACTACTGTAGTATTAATACAACAGACTGCCACCCTACCGGCCTCTTAAACACTCACATGAAAGAGCGAAGGGGGGGATTTCTTAAAGACAGAAGGTAGTAGCATTACAAGTGGTACTAGTAGGTAGAAGACCTCCAGATTACTGACCAGCCCAGGAGAAAGGATGCAGAGTAAAAAAAAGAAAGAAATCCCATCGCACCATAAAACGGAGAGGGAAACCAAAAGTAGTTAACCCCCTTTTTTTCTTAAATTCACATTAATATATTTCTACTTTCATTCATATATCTGATAATCATTTATGTCGTCACTTCAGGCGTCGCAGGCGGCCCCGGAGCTCGGCTGCTGCTCCGGAGGAAAGGTGAAGTCTTTGTTGTTGACACTGGAGAAAAAAGGGCTGGTTGCTTGTGGGTTTTTGTTCTGGTTTGTCCGAAGGGCTGAAAAGATATCTACCGTGGGTTCTGAGATCCAGTGTTAGCGAGGGAGGAGGAGGAGGAAGAGGAGGAGGAAGAGGAAAAGAAGTGGACCTCTACCAGCTGAGCAGGTTGCTGCGGCCCAGAGTCATAAAGTAGACCTGGCTGGAGCCTCCGGACCGAACGGAGGCGAAGAACACCTGAAGGAGAAAGATGGAGGTGTTAAAGAATGTTTTATTGTCATAAGCTCAAAGCTACAGGAAATGGATTCTTCTGCCCTGAGCTGCTCCAACAACTTCTTACTTAATTAGGTTCAAGGTTCTTTGGTGGTCATACGAACAAAGCTACAGTGTAGTTATGTCGATGAAACCTTAGGCCACCGGCTCCTCCAACAGTGCAACACAATAACACAGAAACATAGTGCAAGTAAATATTAAAAAGTAAATACAAAAAGAAAAATAGTTGTAAAAAAGTGGTGAAATAAGAGTCGATATGCAGGGGTCACTGTGTTGCTCTGGTTCTCAAAGGAGCACCTGGAGATGTTGCTTGGTGCGCTTCCTTAAAATCAAATAAACCGGACCTTTTGAGGGGTCTTGATTTTTTGAACTGGGGGAGTTGCGCTAGTGAGCACGCTCATGAATTGTTCGCCGGTTACTGTGCGGAGCGCACAAAGCAGACGCTTCACGCGATAGCGAGGGGTAGAGCGAGGGGTCGCAGATGCCGTCGTGCTCGCGGGCGGATTAAAAAAATTAAACCTAAATAGCTCCCGAATTATACTTTAGCGTCGGTTAATATACCTGAGCGGCCCGCCAAGTCAAGTCTATGTGGGAAACCCTGCTATCTTACCAGTTCTTATGCGACTCGCACATATCTCTCTCTTCTCTCTTTCTATCTCTCTCAGTGTGGTGTGAAAATGCACCTTTTTTCAAATGATCCGGTGCTCCCTTTTTGGCGGGGGGTGCGCATGTGCACCTGCGCACCAGTTATGTGCAGCCCTGTCTATATGCAAGCTATTGGAATAATGTATTAGATAAATAGATAAATAATTACTAAGTAGCAGATGTTGTTTCAAGAGTTCAGGTGTTCTTATTGCCTGTGGGATGAAACTGTCTCTGAGTCTGGTGGTTTGTGTCCGGACGCTGCGGTACCGCCTGCCAGACGGCAGCAGACTGAACAGTTTGTGGCTGGGGTGATGGGGGTCTTTTCATCTGTCATTATTCACTCAGCTGCAGGTTGAGTTTAAACAGGAAACCTCATGTCCTGGGTCGGGAGGGTTAATGCTGTTACAGTTACTAGTTATCTGATATTGACAACTTCTCCTCAGAATCCTAATCAATGGACGATTCAACAAGTGGACTAAGAAACGTTCTGGAACTGAAACTCATTGTATATGCTACAGTACCCAAAGGCTCTCATCATTTCCCATTCAGGCCCGGCTAAAGAACCACAGAGGAAAGAACATGTCTTCTCTAATTGTGTACTTCTCGTATGTCCAAACAGACCTGAAAAGGATGTTAAAGGGAGAAGAGAAACTAGAGCAGGTACTTCCACAACTCTCAGAGCTGAGCAAAAGAAAGTGACTGTAATAAGACAACAGGCTCCACTGTGTCCTCTCAAATGTCCGAAACAAATATATGAAAGCACGAGCAGATAATACAATTCAATGGGGCGAAACTAGCCTGTCAACAGCGGTGCTACGCTGTCAACATATTGCTGATCGTGTATTTCTTTGGCAGAAAGGGCACCATGTGGACACAGGCCCCACGCTGAACTGTATCTTATCCCACAGGATGTGTTGTTGACTGTCTCACCTTGTCGTTTCTCTCACAGAGGAACTTGAGTCTCTGGGCTCTCTTGTGCATGAAGACGCCGTCCAGATGTCCCGTCTCCACCGAGCGGATCTCGATGGCCTTCTCCCCCCAACCCATGATCTGGTTAGAGCGGATGTAGGCTGCAAAAAGGTATTTAGGTTAACCAATCGATATACTGATCATCCGATGCCTTTCAAGTGTGTGTGTGTGTGTGTGTGTGTGTGTGTGTGTGTGTGTGTGTGTGTGTGTGTGTGTGTGTGTGTGTGTGTGAGAGTTTACAGTGCAGCTGTAGAGTGAATGATCAATGCTAGAGGTTGTGTGGGTAAAATACAATAGCTGTGTGCATATGTTAGCATGTTAGCTAATGATTAATCAATGATGAGCAAATCATCTGTAGAAAGTACAGGTATTTGTGTTCAAAGTGTAAGAAGTAGAAAGTACAGGTATTTGTGTTCAACATGTAAGAAGTAGAAAGTACAGGTATTTGTGTTCAACATGTAAGAAGTAGAAAGTACAGGTATTTGGGTTCAACATGTAAGAAGTAGAAAGTACAGGTATTTGGGTTCAACATGTAAGAAGTAGAAAGTTCAGGTATTTGAGTTCAACATGTAAGAAGTAGAAAGTACAGGTATTTGGGTTCAACATGTAAGAAGTAGAAAGTACAGGTATTTGAGTTCAACATGTAAGAAGTAGAAAGTACAGGTATTTGGGTTCAACATGTAAGAAGTAGAAAGTACAGGTATTTGAGTTCAACATGTAAGAAGTAGAAAGTACAGGTATTTGTGTTCAACATGAGAGAAGTAGAAAGTACAGGTATTTGTGTTCAACATGTAAGAAGTAGAAAGTACAGGTATTTGTGTTCAACATGTAAGAAGTAGAAAGTACAGGTATTTGTGTAACTGCGACTCACCCACGGAGGTCGGCATCTCGCCCCACTGCAGCACCACGTCTTTGGTGATGCGTCCGTACGTGTTGACGTAGACTCCTTCGTCCTCGTAGCACACCAGCAGCTCGATGCCGTCGGTGTTGGGCAGGATGATGATGGCGTGAGACTGGATGTGGGTCTGGATCTGCAGAAACACAAAACAACACGGTGTCTGGTGAGGACGAGTTTTATCTGGGAAAATGTGTGATTTTATTACAAAGCACCTTCGGCTTTCATGATCAACTTCAGCAGAGGATTATGATATTAGTTTAGTTTATTTATTTATAGTGTCGTGGACAGTCCCCATCGATGAACTGTCACAAAAACAGTAAATGGTGCAGCTTTAGCCGACATATGATATGGATCCTTTTACGAGTTAGCTCCTACAATGGGAAACTCTACGGAAGAGGATTAGGGCAGGGACAAGTGACATTTATTTGGAGATCTGACCAAAATTAATGTTCGTCTTCTGATAGAATTTTTTTTCGAGACTTTCACAAAAAAAAAGAAATATTTTCTAACAATTTTGACATTTTTCTCAGAATTCTGAGATTTTCAGATGTATATTTTTTTAATGTCTCAGATTTTGACATTTTTCTCAGAATTCTCATATTTTGAGAATTAAATAAATAAATAAATTATTTTTTTCTGAAATTTGACTTTTTTGTGAATTGAGATTTTCAGGATTTTTTTATGTATTTCTCATAATGTCACATTTTCATCATGAATTCTGATACTTTGAGAATATTTATTATTATTTCTCAGAAGTCAGACTTTAACCTCAGAACAAATATTGTGGCCTGAACCATCTTCTGTTAAAAACTCAAACCCATCAGCTCACTAACCTTTCAGTCTGAGAAGTGATTGCCTTCTGAAGCCTCCTTTGAATAGACGTGTGTGTACATAGTGCAAGCTGTTCTTACGTGTGTGGGCAGGTAGATGTCGTACACGGCCCCAGAGTCGACGTCCACGGCGTGGAAGCCTGAAGCTGAGCCGTAGATGACCTTTAACCTCTGACCCTCCTCCACGGTCAGGTCCACCAGCAGGGGCTTGTGCACCAGATCACCGAAAGACTGAGAATCACAGGTCATAAAAACAGCTCGAGCATCAGGAGGGTAAATAATAATGGAGGTTATCAGTATTGATAGCAAGCTGAACAACTTCTGACCCTTTTTCAACAAACACAAAATGTTTTATTTACATTGTAACCCTGCTAATAATCCCCAGTTTGTATGATATGTGTAAAGCAAATCATATACATTATATTTTTAGTTTACAGATAATAATTGTATCGTCAAATGTTTCAGGTTAATTCATGTGTCCCTGCTGTTAAAAGGCCACCGTAGATTTAACATCAGCTGACTGCAACTTAAGATATTCTCCTTAAAGAGTATACACATCACATTACAGGTCATTAGACGCTTTTATCCAATTTATGTTTGTGTATGTATATATGTACATATATAGAGACCATTCTCCTAACTTGCCTGTGTATATTATATAAATTATTCAAGGTTAAAGTATACATTGATATTGTATGTTAACATTTATTAAGATGTAAAAAGAAAAAGGGAGAAGGGGTCGGATTAAATAAGTGTAAACTTCTTCCGACCCCTTTTCGGACGTGTAATTAGCTAAAGCTTTGCTGTTTATTGATATCAGACAATGATTATAAACAGATTATTCAATTATTAATTAAATATTTCGTTTTGTTATTGCATTCATTTGTATAGTACTGTATCATGTCTGTATTATCTTTTGTTTCATTTGTATTTTCTTTGGTTTTACACGCTCGAAAAAACAAAAAAAAACTAAACTAAAGCGACTTCCTTCAGTCCTGAGGGCAATGCCCACAGGAACAACTTGGGGTGAAGAGTCTCAGGGACACAACGACATGCTGAGGGACTTGCTATCCCCTGGTTCAAAGTCCAGCACTCTACCCACTGAGCCACAGCCGCCCACACATCACATGACAAGAGCTGGACATTTGTTAGGTATGGGGTTTAATGTATCTACAGTGCGGCCTTATGGGTAACATTGACAGTGACACTGACAGGCAAGCGTAATCAAAAAGACAAGTTATGCGTCGGCAGCAAAACATCATCTTAATCAAAAACAAACCGTCTCAGCAAGGCAAACAGCACCCTGCCATGGAGTATGAATCAGTGGCTCATCATGTAGTCCCTGTTGTATCCGTTACTCCCCAACCCGGTCCCTCACTCACATTAAAGAACCCACTCCCCTCATGTGTTGTTGTCAAAACACACAGCTGAGCGCGGCATTGACTCACTTTGAAGGCCATGAACTTGTGGTAGGGTTTGGGGGCCCAGGCGTAGACCTCCACCGAGTTCTTCAGAGCGAGAACCAAGAACTTGATCCTCTCATATTTCACTGGGGAGCAGAAGACACAAACTAACATTAGAAGAAGACAAAGGCATGAGAGTGAGAAACTAGCATCAGCTGCACACAGGTTCTGCTGCTGATGACTGTTTGGTGGCTCAGCCATCGTCACGGCCAGTGATCAGGTGGTCCCTGCAGGTCATTAACCCTTAGGTCTCCCGTGACCCGTTTCAAGTTCAAATGATATAATAACTGCGCTCTAGATTTTTGTATCGGAACAAGGCTTCATGATATCCTCCACAACAGATATATAAACACTACACAACAGGTTTTGACAATTTTAGCCAAGTCTGAAGGTCTCTAAGAAAGTGTATCATTTGGTGTTCGGGTCTGGGGAGACCCAGCAGCATTGTTGGGGGTCAGTCGGGGTCAAATTTGGCCCAATCAAGATCCATCTTTGACTTTAGACACCCCTCCCCCTCCCCCCCTTCATCCACTGTAACGGCCCGTCCACACTACAGCTTCGACAGCTTCAAAAACGGTTTCCAACGCGTCTGCCCATTCATGGGGATGACGTCACGTTGCCTCGCTTTTCGCCGAACTGAATTGTGGGTAGCATAGCGGTCCGTCTCCGGCGTCAGAAGTTGAACAATGTTCAACTTCTGACACCGGAGACGCCGGAGTAGCCAGCGTCAGCCAATCAAATCATATGCCAGTACAAGCTCTAGCCAATCAAACCGCTGCTTGTGTGTCAGGGGCGGGAGATTCATGTGATTGGTTGTTGGTCGAGCTTCAGACGCGCCCAGCTCCAAGCTTTTTTTTAAGCTGTAGTGTGGACGGGCCGTAACAATCATTTTTCGCAACATGCACCTGGTCTAAAAAAAAATGTGTCTCAGTTTTTAAAATGTCCCTACATCGCTGCTCCTTGACCAAACATCTGTCGAATAATACATTTGATATGTATATATTTAAAGGGTTTTAAGTATATAATATAATACTTGGATGTAGTATTTCTAAATGTGCAGAAAACTCCATGTCACAGAACAGTTGAGGCGCTTTGTCCGAATATTTCACAAAAACAGATTTAAAATGTGTTTTCTTTGGAAAGTCCTTTACTTCCCAAAAGTGTGCCAACTTGCATAAAACTTAAAAATCGATTCACACTATAAAATAAAACTTCCTCGACAGGAAATGGATTTCATGTCAGCTCTGAAGAGGAGTTTCCAACAGGAAGTGCCGATCAGCGCCAACATCACTGAGGGCATTCTGAGCTGTTGTGTCCACTCAGCCCTCGCTGCATTATTACTTCATCGAGGGCTTTCCTCCGATCCTTATCTTCCGAAAACATTTATAAATCAGTGTGCTGCTCTTCAAAACAGTCAATAATTGAGAACGGATGGTCATTATAAGGAAGGTACAAATAAAACCGTATCACACAAATGCCTGGTTAATGTGTTTTTTACAAGTGTGTGGTCGCATTCAACTTTATTCTCTCTCCATGAACTGTTATTGTGAGACGAAGATGGCTTCGTCACTGTGGACTGACGGCTTCGGGCTTTGTATATTGCACATGTGTTTTATTTTGAAAAGTGTTCCCTTTCCCCTTGTCTGTTGATTGTGTGCACCTGGTGCCCTGTGTTGTCTCCTCCCCCCTCACCTGCGTCTTGTTGGGTTAATTAGAGTGAGTATTTAGGCTCTGTGTGTTCTGTGATGTTGGGTGTGTGAGATCCTTGAGGCTGCTGACTGTGTTCAGGTGGACAGCAACTGAGGCTGTGAATCACAATGCGATGAATAAATGCCCACACCGGGTTGTATTTGGACGTTCTGCCTCCTTGCTTGGTCGGGCCGCTCAACGGTCAGTCTCACATATTGCTACGGTTAATTTCGCCACAGCCTACGGCGTAATAATAATAGATGACATTTGTAAAGCGCCTTTCAAGGGACCCAAAGGGGCAAATAATAAAGTAAAACATGTAATAAGTAGGAGTGGAAGCAGGGGACTGGGATGGGTTAGGGGTCAAAGGCCATGGTGAACAGGTGAGTTTTTAATGGTGACGTAAGCCTGAGAATTCAGAGGAAAATGTCGTCCTGACTAAAAGTTCTAGGAACACTTTTGACTTTTTTCTCAGAGTTCTAAGATCTTCAAGAAAAAGTAGATAATATTTGTTCCTCAAAAGTCAGACGTATTCAATTCTTGACCAGCTGTTTTTTGGTACCAAATACGAACCAGTTTTCGGGGCCGGTTGCAGTGGAAAGAGGAATAACTGTTTCAAATATTTGTATTGAGAAGAAGCAATAGCTCAGACTTCTCTGGGGTGGAAATCAAGCTTCCCTTTTTCAACACAGAAGACAGCCAACAAGAAATAATAAAGAAAAAACATAGGGTCACAGGAATACCATACTTAATGCCATACATAGTCATAGTGGAAAGAGGAAGAACTGGTTTATCCTTTATAGCTCTGAACTTGACCTACAACCGGTTTTGGTGGAGAAGGGTTGTCAGTATTCTAAGATGTTCAAGAAAGAATAGATAGTTCTTTTTCTCAAAAGTCAGAATTAGTCAGACATTCTTGACCAACAGTTTTGTGGTTCAAAATACGAGCCAGTTTAGGGTCTCTAGGTCTTTAGGGCCAGCTCTCGTTAGAAACAGGAAGAACTTGTTTGCATTCGGGCACTACCTCCAAACTGTACCTAGAACCAGGTTTGTCTTACCGACGTTGTAGTGCACGCAGCCCTCCAGGTCGCCCACGGTGGTCCAGCCCTGCTTCTTCTCCACCTCGGGGTCATTGTGCAGGATCTTGTTCCTCAGCCAGGACAGGTAGTAAACACGGAGCTTGTTCTTCTTACCTGTCGTACATCAGAGAGGTCAAATAGGCGCTAAAGTAAACTAAAGTCTCTCCTTTACGCCTGTTTTTAAGATAAGACGAGATAAGATACGAGTGAAACACAGGTCAGTACAGATAAGAATTCAATAAAGTAAGTCTTTAGTAAAGGGTATATTCTAGTGTGCATATTGTCAGTGTGTAAGGCCTTGAGGAAGGCTGCAGAAAAGTGTAGCGACTAAAAATACACTTATTGGTTTCTGAGTTCTTGCAGAGATTATTATTACTATTCTAGTCTGCAATCTTTGTCATGTGAAATGCATCTAAATGATATCATTTTAATCTTTACCGCTGCCATGAGCAGTCTGAAATATAACACATGAAAACATGATTAGACGCTGCAGTGGGACATTTCTCCCTCCTGAAGGTCTGTTTGCAACATTTCGGGAAGTTGGTGAACGTGCGGGTCATGTCGGGACAAATCAACATGCAGAATAACACGAGCCATGTAGTAACAACACATCGCCAGCAGTAGCACTTTTAGCTATTGTTCCCTGTGATAATCATTTATAAAAGACAAGTTGTAGGGTGATATAATAATGGTCTGAATATGAAAGGATATGCTAAGGTCCATCCATAGCATGCCATTGTCATTATGAAGCAGGCTTCTACCTAATGGTTTTATCCAATTGAACAGTGTGTACATCTCCTATAAGGTCATTGGACATGAAAGCAGATCTGTGCTTTGTTGGAATAATTAAAAAGGTGAGAGTAAAACAAAATATGGCCTTTCGTGTAAACATATACTCGTGTCACCACTAGGGATGCTCCGATCGCCAATTACGGGGCCGATCGCCGGAATCAGTATCGGCCGATCGCCGATCCGATCGAGTGGGCGGGGCCTAAATGGAAGATTTAAACATCACTTTAAATCTTCCATTTAAAGTGATGTTTAATACTCAGTTAATGCTCATTCACTGGAGCTTCCACAAACAACAACCAACTTAATTATTACATTCAAATGATGTACATTATTCAAGTTTACATTCACTTTGGATAATAACACGGGAGAAATGAGTGGAAGCGCTCTCTTTTCCTCTCTCCCCCTCTCTCCCCCCTCTCTCCCTCTCCTGACAGCCTGTCAGTATCTCATGCAGCTCACTGATCCAGTAATGACTGACGCGACAGTGAAGAATAAATATATTTATAACTAGTGTAGCTTGTTCCAGAGGTAGATAAATAGCTAAGTGTGTTAGGTCTAACTCTTGTGTGTTTCGCTCCGCTCATCGGTCCGGCGGGTGGAGCTGCAGGATTTCTGCTTCACACACGTTGCATACCGCTATTTTACTCTCTTTTTCGGACACCTTAAAATAATGCCAGACCGGTGAAGCCATTTTGGCGAGGTTGTTTTGCCGCACACAGAGAAAAGTGTCATGTATTTTACGTCATGCGATCAGCTCTCGCGATCAGCATGTTTAGAGAGCACCGATCGATCGGTAGAGAGTGAGTATCGGCCGATCACCACTGTATATCCCAAGTGGAATCAATTCCTTTGTATAAATCTTGCAGGGTTTTATGATGATCCTTAAAAAGTCTTAAAGTTATGAAAATGCATCTAAAAAACGTCTTAATTTGTATTAAAATTGAATAAATCTCTCAAAGTGCATGTGTGTATGACATGGGAAGATCAGTTTAATAAATAATGTTTTTATTAATAATAATATTTATTTGAATTAAAAATGTGTTTATAATATACTTATTATTAAATAAAAAAAGTTTTAAAAGGAAAAATAAATACAAAGTAATATATATATTTATATAATATATATATAAAATCGGTATAATCTATTTATAAAACAAACAAAATGCCGCTCTCAACACCATCACTAAGACCCGGAAATCTCAGTATTTTTATTGTGAAATTGATCTTCAATGTCTTACGTCTGTTGTTGTTCTGCTTCCTCTCAAACATGTGAACAATCATTCTTTAGCTTCTCAATCCGTGACAATATTTCCATGATGCAAATGTTTACATACTGGCACCGCAATCAAACTATGACATGGACGGGGTGTTCCTCTGCGAGATTTCCTTCCATGGAACGCTCAAAGTGTGTGTCAGCGTTACATATTGTAGACACACACACACACACACACACACATACACACACACACACGGTCACAGAGCTGAAATTTACTCAACATCCGCTTAGCTCAAAATATCTGTTGTGACACAGCGTGCCTGCCGTGTGAGCGCCACGTTGAGAAAGAGGAGAAGTAGCAGCGTGATAGCACTTTCAATCTGAGAAACCTGAACCACATGTGCACAAATTATATTTATGCAACAGGAGATGTGCACAATTTGTCTGAGGTACATCGGATACAGTGGTAGGAAGTGACTAAGAACATTTACTCAAGTACAATTCTGAGGTACTTGTACTTTACTTGAGTATTTCCATGTTATGCTACTTTGTCCACTACATGTATTTAATACCTTTACTTCACAGATCTGAATGAATGATGTGAAATATAACCAAGTGTTAAATCAGACTTTAGTTCCACCTGGAGTAAATCCACCAGCTACCCTGCAGTCTACAAAGTACTTCAGACTAGCTGCACCTTCACCAGCTACCCTGCAGTCTACAAAGTCCTTCAGACTAGCTGCACCTTCACCAGCTACCCTGCAGTCTACAAAGTCCTTCAGACTAGCTGCACCTTCACCAGCTACCCTGCAGTCTACAAAGTCCTTCAAACTAGCTGCACCTTCACCAGCTTTGAGAACACTTTCATGATCAATCATTATAAAACATTTCATATATATTATTCTGAAATGGATCAATCTGCACAACGAATACTTTTACTGTCTTTCACTATATTTTGATGAAAATACTTTCCTACTTTCACTTCAGTAACATTTTGAATGCAGGACTTTTACTGTAACAGAGTATTCCTACACTCTGGTACTTCTACTTTTACTCAAGTACAAGACCTGAGTACTTCTACTTTTACTCAAGCACAAGATCTGAGTACTTCTACTTTTACGCAAGTACAAGATCTGAGTACTTCTAATTTTACGCAAGTACAAGATCTGAGTACTTCTACTTTTATTCAAGAACAAGATCTGAGTACTTCTACTTTTACGCAAGTACAATATCGGAGTACTTCTACTTTTACTCAAGTACAAAGTCTGAGTACTTCTACTTGTACTCAAGTACAAGACCTGAGTACTTCTACTTTTACTGAAGTACAAGCTCTGAGTACTTCTACTTTTACTCAAGTACAAGATCTGAGTACTTCTACTCTAGTACAAGATCTGAGCACTTCTACTTTTACTCAAGTACAAGCTCTGAGTACTTATACTTTTACTCAAGTACAAGATCTGAGTACTTCTACTTTTACTCAAGTACAAAGTCTGAGTACTTCTACTTTTACTCAAGTACAAGACCTGAGTACTTCTACTTTTACTGAAGTACAAGCTCTGAGTACTTCTACTTTTACTCAAGTACAAAGTCTGAGTACTTCTACTTTTACTCAAGTACAAGACCTGAGTACTTCTACTTTTACTGAAGTACAAGCTCTGAGTACTTCTACTTTTACTCAAGTACCAGATCGGAGTACTTCTCCCGCCTCTGGTTGGATGGGGCAGTGTGTGTGTGTGTGTGTGTGTGTGTGTGTGTGTGTGTGTGTGTGTGTGTGTGTGTGTGTGTGTGTGGAGAGGAAGAGAGGAAGAGAGGAAGACCAATCATCTCAACATGACAGTGTGCTATAAGCTGCTACAGCAGGATGAACGGAAGTGAAAGTATATACCTCTGTGTGTTTCTTATTTTCTCCACACGAGCGTTCGAATACATTTCTACATTTGTGTGTGTTTAAGTGCATCAGATAGATCGATTCTTTATCGCAGTGGGAGTAATTTGGCCGCATTAAATAAAACAATCTTTAAATGTGTGTTTACTGAGGTCCGTGTGTGTGTGTGTGTGTGTGTGTGTGTGTGTGTGTGTGTGTGTACCTGATATAGTGACCAGGACGTTGAGGCCCTCCAGGACGTCCATCTGCTGGAAGCGCCGTCGGCTGATCAGAGGGTAAACTTTCCCCTGACCGCTGCGATCCAACAGCATCAGACCGCTCTCTGTGCCCACCAGCAGGTTCACTCCTACACACACCACACACACACACACACACACACACACACACACACACACACACACACACACACACACACACACCACACACACACACACACACACACACACACACACACACACACACACACACACACACACACACACACACACACACACACACACACACACACCACACACACACACCACACACACACACACACCACACACACACACACACACCACACACACACACACACACAAATTAGGAGAAGATCAACACCACGGTACAGCTGGAAATAGAGCATCCAGTCTAGACAGTGTTCTGCAGTGTAATCAGTGATTTGCTGCCCCCAGGTGGTGAAGCCTTCACACACAGTATTAATATTATATATTATATATACATATATACATATACACAGTGCAAATAAACACACACATTAGGTCTGAATACACACATGCACAAACACATGCATTGTTATGGAGAGGTGTGGGAGTTAACTTTATTAATGAATCAAAATGTGGGAATTATTTTTAGGCAGTAAAGTTTAAAGTAGAGGAGTCTGGTTGAAAAATGAAAGACATACCTTAAGACAAACAGACAAGCTTACTTAATATATATATATATATATATATATACTAGAAAGTCACTAATAACCCATTGTGTAGTAACAAGGCATAATTAGGGAATTCCCAACCTTTGATAATGATGGTAAAAGTGAAGGTTATTTATGATTTTCTTAATTGTATTTAATTGTTTTATTATTCTGTTGGAATAAAGTGCTTTGTGTTCAATCACAAATCATGTGCTTCTCTTTACTTTAGTGTTTGTGAAGCACTTTACCTTTTGTGTTCGAAGAGCTGCAATAAATAAAGTTCTGTTTGAATCCTCACCCCACAGTGCGGCACACAGGATCTCGGAGTTGAACCTCTTCTTGTATTTGCGGATCTCGGGCGTGTCGCTCTGCGGGCGGGTGTTGACGGGGTTCACGTTGACGACGGATCCTTTTCGGGAGGGGTCGGCCCGCAGAGCCTCCGCCAGCCGGGCGTCGTTAGCGTACCCTACAAGGTCAAAGGGAAGGTCAAAGGGAGGGGCTTAGTTGCAGGAAGTAGAATTCAGTCAAAGTCAACTTTATTGTCAATCTTTCGGTTTGTGTGTATTCTGTATTTGTATTGTATATTTTCCACATGTATATATATTTCCATCCATCTTCTCCCGCTTATCCGTGGTCGGGTCGCGGAGGTAGCAGTTCCAGCAGAGAGACCCAAACTTTCCTTTCCCTGGCCACATCAATATATATATTTTTTTAATGCTATTTTAATTCTATTTCTGACATATTTTGGACTGTTTATTTCTTGTGTCTTAATTTCTCTTATGTAAATAGATTCATTTAAGTTCAATTTCGTAGGTCCTTTACCCCTGTTCGCTCCGGAGGAACTCAAGAGGCGCATTCACACCGCAGTACTTTTCCCACAAAGGTTCATGCGAACTTAGTTCATGCAAACTCTTTAGTTCGCATGAACTAAGTACAGATCGCGTTCACACCGGAAAAAGTCTCTGGGGGTGGATTAGGCAAATGAAGCCGCTGACTTCACTTCTTCTTCTTCTGCTTTGGGTTTACTGGCAGGCTACAAACAACTTCACGGCGGATACTGCCGCCCAAAGTCCCCGGCCGGAAGTCCCCGGAGTTGGGGAAGGCTTCAGTAGAAGTTGCTGGGACTCCCAGCAGCTTCTACTGAAGCCTTCAGAGTAAATCGCCAGAACGCCGACACCTCCTCATCTCCACCGCTCCCATGTTTTATTTTGTGTTGCCATAAGTTAGTCTCTCTGCGTTTCTGCGCTGGGCTAATGCTAATGCTAATAATGCTAATGCGAGGATAATAAAATGGCGGCTTCACAAAACTTTTTGGAAGTTTTACGGGGCGTGGTTTGCAATCCGCCCAGCCAATCAGAAATATAGCTCTTTTCTCACAAAAGAGCCGCTCGAAAGTCCCTGCTCTCTAGCAGGGACTTACGAGCGGCTCTTTTGTGAGAAAAGAGCTATATTTCGTACCGGCTCTTTTTGGTGTGAACGCGATAATTGCTTCAGTAGCCACAGCTTTAAAGTCTTAAGCTTTGTTAGTTAGTTAGTTTCGTAACGGACGTAATGTAACAGCTGTAACGGTTGTAGCTTTTCTCAGACGCGGAGGGATACTGACTTGTTGTGAAAAAGTAACTACAATTCTACCCGTGATATACGCTCATTATATCACGGCTAAGAACCAATCAGATTGCTTGATTTGACTTGTCCGTTTTATAAAAGAACATTATCTCACCACTTGTAGTCTCGAGCTTGATATTTTTAAATGAAATTTGATTGGTTTTTAGGGGGACTTTACAACATTTGTCCAGGAACTACAGATGAAAAAATGGCCTCTTGGCTAACTCTGACGCATTAACAGAAATGTATATTAAAGAGGACATATCTTTCCGTCACTGTGACATGTTTCCATGCTTTAAGGTTCAAAAGGAACTTTGGGATGCACAAAAACGCACAAAAACCTATAAAACACACTAGAAGAAAGGGAGACCCCCAAAAAGCATAACCGGGGCTTCTATAACTTCAGATCTTCTGATAACTGGTGGTCCTGAGCTGCATATGAAAACATTTTCAACACACTCAAGGAGATTTTGTAGCTTCCTCTAGTTCTTGGATCTTTAGATGGGAAGCTTTTGAAGGATAGGACGTTTTAAAAGATGTCCTAAAACTCTTTGTGTTTGTGAACTTTTGGTATAGAGAGGGGAAGTCCCGCCCATCTACTTCCGACCCATGCGACCTTATTTCTGAAAAAGTATGTATTGAAGTCAATGGAGAGAAAAAACGTATCTTTCGATCCCGTTTGAATTGTGCCATGAATTACACAAATGATGTTTGTCAATTTAAAATAATTATTTCCATGTCAAAAAAGTCAGTTTGTCGTAAAACTGTTGAAATATAAGACTATGGAAAATACGCAACTAGAAAGACTACAAATCCCAGAGTCCCGGTCCCGCATGCTGGCTCTTAGGAACCGACTAACTCCCCTTGTGTGTGCACAGCTCTCAACGTGCCCAGACTTGGAGTGATTTTCACCTCCTTTAATACTTTCCGCCTCGTTCTGAAAGAAAGAGGTGAAATGTTCCAACGTGACGGCCATCTTGGTGTGTGGTGCGAGATGGGAGATGTAGTTCATTGAGCGTTTCACACTAAAAAAGTGTAACTTCACAGTTTTACCACACATTTGAATTTTTTTGACTTGCAAAACTATCTTTTAATCTTTCTCTCTCCATTGACTTCAATATATACTTTTTCTGAAATAAGGTCCCATGGAGCTCCCCGGAAAGGGAGGGACTTCGCCTCTCTATTGTTTACACAGCAGCTAGTGGGGGGGCGGGACTTACCGATGTTGTTGAGGGCGCTGCCGGTGGAGGTGGAGACCTGCAGGAGGCGGGGGTCGATGAACGGAGTGAAGGAGGAAGAAGACTTGTGTTTCTGCATGTTGTTACTGGACTGGCTCTGCAGCGAGAGAACACAGAAGTTAGTGGTGACAGAACACTCTCTGTAGATCAGAAACATGTTTACAGAATGACTTGCTTACAGATAAACAATAATGTAAACAAAAGTCAAACTGAGGTTTTTTCCATGCAAACACAATGGGCATTCGAGTGGAGGGTAAAATATAAATACTGTGGAAACGGGCAGAAACAATGGAGGGTAAAACATATGGAATATATCGTGTTGACAAAAAGAAAAAAGGGGAAACAACATAAAAGTATTTCCATGGGAAGCATACTTGCCGTTGAGCTCCTAAGTGTTATGATCTACTGTCTGGGGAATGAGAGAATATGACTCGTCGGCTAAAAATAGTC
This sequence comes from Harpagifer antarcticus, assembly GCA_902827135.1. NCBI lineage: Eukaryota > Metazoa > Chordata > Actinopteri > Perciformes > Harpagiferidae > Harpagifer > Harpagifer antarcticus. Next base: position 945,834 of record CADEHL010001066.1, read on the forward strand.
AACAACAAGGAATAAAATGAGATTTATAAGTTTGGTGGGAATGCTTCTGAAACCACAGCTGACCTCAGAGGACACTTAGAAAAAACCAGAGCTAGCATGTCTGTTTGGGACTACAGCCGAGTCGTTCCCCTAAAGACGATTTGATGTAACAGGATGTTAACGAGGGAACATCTTGGAAATAAAGTGCTTTCTTCTAAGAACCGTACTTTCAAATTATCCGCACACCACTCCAACACCAACATCTCTCTGCAGAAGGTCTATGTCAGCAGAGAGAGCAAACGAGGGGCCATGAAGGGCTGGATTAAAAGAAATCACCAGCACCAGCAGAGGGCCTCAAAAGCAGATGCAGGGGAAGACTCTCTCATCATGGCCGGTCAGAACCGAACAGAATGTAAATAGGTTATCTTAGATGAGAGCTACGTCATCGCCGGCCCGCCCCCTTTCTGGTGAAAACACCTACGATTTACTTCCACCAAAAAGAGGGCAGTGGAAGAGTAGATCTGTGTCTTTAGGCCTCCACAGAGGACACACTAACATAAGGAGGACACTTAGATCCTCCAATGTTTCACTTTTAAAAGTGCATTACAAGAAAACTGGAGAGGCTGCTTTCTGTTTTTATATCGCCCCAAACTGTGGGACCGCCTCCCATTGGATCTTTTTTAAGTAAATCAAAGACCTGTTTAATTTGGCTTATCATCTTTAGTAGTACCACTGTTCTTGTTTTAGTGTTTTTACATATTTGAATTATGTTCCTCATTTGTTATTGTGACTTTGTGTCATACTCTGAAAGCACTAAGCATGACACGTCAGTTAATACGTTGCGTACACCTGTGAGAAATACTTCATCACAGCTACATCATAATGCCAATGAGGTTAAGACTAGTTTCCGCTAGGGCTGCTCGATTATGGCAAAAATCATAATCTCGATTATTTGGGTCAATAATTGATATCACGATTATTAAAAACGATTATCCATTTACTTTGAAAACATCAATTTATTGGAGACATTTTTTTTTAACAGTGTGTTTTGAACACTTGAAGTATAATTCAACTGAAATCCCCCCAAAAAAAAAAAAAAAAAAAAGTAATAATAATAATAATTAAAAAATAATCGTTTTATTTCGATGACGTCGTTTTTGTAATCGTTGCAAGCCGTAATTGCGATTAAAATCCGATTAATTGAGCAGCCCTAGTTTCCACTCTGCTGTGATCCCAGTTCTGGCAGCCATGATGATTGTCACTTCCTGTTCAAGACTTTACAAGAAACGTCCCCTTTCTGAAGCGAGAGTCCTGTTTTTGGGGGGCTGGGGGCCACGTACCTCGATGAGGAGGGTGAGTTTATCCAGCGGACTCTGAGGGGACATGGCGGGGCTGGAGAGGCTGGAGGAGGAGGAGGGGGAGTTGGATGCAGAGGAGGAGGGGGAGGAATGGTGGCTCTGCTGGATCAGGTCTGGGAGGTGGTGAATGCGCCCAGAGAACCCGTTCCTGTCCGGCTGCTGAGTGGTGGGTAGATTGGGGTGATGGTGGTGGTGGTGATGGTGGTGATGATGGGGGGGGCTGGGGGTGTGCTGGCCGAGGCCCGGGCTGGACACGATGCCGGGGTGAGGGGCAAAGCCTGGGAGCGGGCCGGGGGTCTGAGCCCCTGTCTGACGCTTTCTGTGGTCACCTGCACTCTGGAAGTAGAAAGAGGGGCAGACTGTGGGTCTACATGTGATTCTGAGCAGCTGAGGCGAAGGGAAGGTGTTTGCTAGAGCGAGGGGCCGACTACAGAAGCTGCTCTACAGGCGGAAGGAAACTCTCGTTAGTCAATCCATTTTAAGATATCTGAACTTAAAGGTCACCTATTATGCAGTCCCCTCTTCTTCATGTCTCTTCTACATCAACATGTGTCCCCTCTTCTTCATGTCTCTTCTACATCAACATGTGTCCCCTCTTCTTCATGTCTCTTCTACATCAACATGTGTCCCCTCTTCTTCATGTCTCTTCTACATCAACATGTGTCCCCTCTTCTTCATGTCTCTTCTACATCAACATGTGTCCCCTCTGTGAAAAGACACTTTATGATGTCATAACGATGTTTTGGCTTGTGTAACCATTAGCCAACCAAGGTAACCCCCCCCCTGATCACCTGAATCTCCTCCTAGAGCACCAAGGGGCGCATTCACACCACAGTACTTTTCCCACAAAGGTTCATGAGAACTTAGTTCATGAGAACTCTTTAGTTCTCATGAACTAAGTACAGATCGCGTTCACACCGGAAAAAGTCCCTGGGGGTGGATTAGGCAAATGAAGCCGCTGACGTAACTTCTTCTTCTTCTGCTTTGGGTTTACTGGCAGGCTACAAACAACTTCACGGCGTATACTGCCGCCCACAGTCCCCGGCCGGAAGTCCCCGGAGTTGGGACTGGCTTCAGTAGAAGCTGCTGGGACTCCCAGCAGCTTCTACTGAAGCCTTCCGAGTAAATCGCCAGAACGCCGACACCTCCTCATCTCCACCGCTCCCATGTTTTATTTTGTGTTGCCATACGTTAGTCTCTCTGCGTTTCTGCCCTGGGCTAATGCTAATGCTAATAATGTTAATGCGAGGATAATAAAATGGCGGCTTCACAAAACTTTTTGGAAGTTTTACGGGGCGTGGTTTGCAATCCGCCCAGCCAATCAGAAATATAGCTCTTTTCTCACAAAAGAGCTGCTCTCTAGCAGGGACTTTCGAGGGGGTAAAAAGGTTCTCATGAACTAATTTTAGTACCGGCTCTTTTTGGTGTGAACACGATAAAAGAGTTCTCATGAACCTTTGTGGGAAAAGTACCGCAGTGTGAATGCGCCTAATGAGTTCTTTGTAACCAAATGTCTCTCAGAGGGGCGTGGGGGAGGGGCTCCTTATTTTCATCTAAAGTAACAGACAGAGAATCAGCACTTTGGAAACAGGGCTGAAACAGAGGGGATTATGGGTAATGCTGCAATGATCTGTTTGGGGTTTCAAACAATCAGAGACAGGCTCTGGATATATCTGAGACCTGTAATATATTGATGACAAACAGTATGATAGGGGACCTTTAAGATAATATGAATTTAGTGCTGTTTATCTGAACTTAACGCATATGATAACTGCAATTCTGATTAAATAACTTAATTGAAAACCGTCAAGACCTAAATTAAAGTAAAACAAACGTAGTTTATCCCCATTATTATATCAGCTATGGGTTTTATGTTAGCATCATTAAGTTGAATTATGAGCTTAAACGTTCGTTGCACGAGACCATGCAGTTGTTGATCGTGATGTTTTGTTACATTTTTGTTTCCTTTTATATCTTCAATATGTGTCCTTGTCGATGTTGCTGTGATGCAATAACCATTTTAGACTTAATCTGCCAATAAAGTATTATCGTATATCCAATCTACGCTAATTCAGCTGCTCTCCACTGACCAGAAATCATACAACAACAGAACAAAAACAACACAACGTAGAAACAAAGGGGAAAACATTCGGGGTATGAATGAACAGAATACACAACAAAACAACGGAAGGTGTGTGTGGTGAATGATGAAGGTGTGTGTCCTGTCTTCCTCTCCGGTGGTACCTGTCTGACGATCAGAGTGCTGTCTTTGCAGGGCGTCGAGCCGGCGTCCTCGTCGTGAACGATCATGGTTTTCACCGACTCTGTCTCTCCATTGCTCAGCCTGGAAGAACTGCAGGAGAGAAGAAGATTTACAACACAAGCAATTTGGGGAAAACGGTTTTTATGGAGGCATTGAAAGATCAAGAGAATCTAAAAGACTGGTTAAGGTCAACATCTTTTTTAATTCCTTAACATATAATAAATAGTCTCTGAAAGTATTTTTTCACAAGAGAGTTCTTATAAAAAATGTTGGTTGTTTGGCTTGTTATATATTTATTTTAAGTGTCTGTTGTTTTAATAATCCTTAAAGGTCCCATGTCAAGCTTTTCTGGTTATTACCCGTTAGGGCTGAACGATTAATCGAGTCAGTCATCCACACCAATCAGAAGTGCTGTGCTCCACATGTACCAGCCATTGTTAACCAATCAGAAGTGGCCCATGATAGAAGGCGACAGACAGATTGATCCAATCACCTGCCAAGTGCTTCTGAAAGTGCCTGCCCTTTCCAAATGGCTTCCAATGGAGCTTTAGATGGTTTGGTGAACCATCTGAGTCAGGTTAGAGACGCTCCATCACATGTTTCTATCACAGGGTGAATCTTAAACTGAAGCTTGACTTTAAAGCAACCCAACGGAAGTTTCATGTAAGTTTATTTCTTTCACTCGTAGCTCGGGCTGCGGGGTGCTAGAGACGGGAGCACGTTGATACGACCTTCCTAGCCGGAGTTATGGCCGCATTTTACAATAAACTTCCGTTGGGTCGCTAAAAAATAAATATCGCAATTCGAATCTCAATATCTGTCAGAAAAATCGCAATTAGATTTTTCCCCAAAATCGTGCAGCCCTATCACCCGTCTCCTTGTGTTATGTAGCTTTTTCTGCATGTAAACGGTCTGCAGAGTCACAAACCCTCAAAGTACACCCTGTAGCGAGTAAAACTCTAACACAGGAAAGACCTGTCTGTGCTGCCCCAGAATGCCTCGTTGGAGATATCTCTTTTTCCATTGTTTACTTCCTGGGTAGAGTGACGTATTTCGGGTATAGTGACATAATGTAACGTAACGGCTCCGTGGATTGGTCCATTTGGACCAATCCACGGAGCCGTTACGTTTGGACCAATCTGCGGACTTCCTCACACACTCGGCGGGACGTTGCGAGGCTCGCTGCTGCGAGGAGCGGGACACTGAGCCGGCTCACTGGTGTGGGGTCGGCGAGACAGCGAGACACCGCGGAACTCAGCCCGGGCACACACACAAACTCCCAGCCAGGCTGCGGGTGTGTGTGTGTGTTTCGGGCTGGGTTTCGCTGTGTCTCGCAGACAGCCACTGGGCTCACAGGGAGGGGGGGGGGGGGGCAGGAGCTCCAACAAGCCGTGTAGGACAGAGAGTGAATACACATACTATACAGAGATGCTGTATGAGAAACCAATGTGAGTTTGGAACATTGCACAATATAAATGTATTCTAGTAGACCTCAACAATGGAATTATGATCAGTAGAAATGGCCATGACATGGGACCTTTAAAGTCACAAAAAGCTAAAGGGACCAGTGCCGCATGTTCAAAATAGGACTTTAAAGCTACCAATTAGCACAGATTAAAACGTCTTTATATGTATGAATGAAAGTCATTTTACATTACTTGCCATATTTGTTATATTCCATATTATTATTTTTGTTATTGTTTTAAATACCATATTTCTGAAACATTTGGTATTTGGTATTCTTATTAAATTATTTAAAATAAGTCATATGTAAAAAAAACAGTTTTGGCTGGTTATTTAGTTAGATGTAATATTTCTTAAATCCACAAAAAGTTAAAGCAACTTCTGTCTCATTTTCAATATAGGACAAAAAAGCATAGATTCAAATACATTTACACCCTACTGAAATAACTATATAACTTGCTAACACATTATGTAACTATACAACACATATTTCTTGACAAAAAAAAAAATAAGAAGGCAAGAAAGAGAATATTTAGTTCTTACTTGCATCTCAGGGCTTCAATAGATAAACAAATGTCAACAAATCCCTAAACTGATGACTAGGGTCACAAAGTGTGTGAGATCAGAGGTTAAAGTTGTACATACACAGCTTTGGAGTCCTCCGGGCCAGAGGTCGACTCTTCGCCGCCCTCCTGGTCCACCTCTTCATCATCATCGTCATCGGTGGTGTCTGAATCATCGCTGGAGGATGAATAATCTGTCACTTTATTGGGGGGGCGTACGTCATCCACTGCACGAAGCTCTTTGGCCAGAGCCGTCAGGTCCTAAAGGTCGGGAGGTGAGAGGTGAAAATGACTTCAACATTTTATCTCATGGATTGATGTCGATTCTGGGCATTTTAAACACGTGCCGTTTGCTTAAATGTCACATTCGGTTAATCTTCCTGTGAAAGAAAGTAGCAGCCAGGAAACAGAAAGCTGCAGGAAAGGGAAGAGGGGTTATCACCAGCCAATGAGAAGCCAGCGTGAGAGCAGCAGAGCCGAGAGATGAGGCGAGGAAAGAGATGACTGTCGGACCTTCAAGCCACTGAAGGTAAGGTTAGTGAATTCATTTGAATAAAGCCAGTTATTAGAAGCTTGAAAAAAGTTAATTGAGGTTAGAGAAGACATGAGTTATAAGATGGCCGCCGCCCAGGCAGGAAGACCAGTGGAGAGAAAGCAAAGCGATAAGTGCAGGAAACCCAAAGACTTCATTTCACCAAGTCACTCTATTGGATGAGGAGCCGATCACATGACACAGTCCAAACCAGCCAGTTTAATATCATTCACACAAGGAGATCAAGTCCAGCTTTCAAACAAACACACACACACACACACACACACACACACACACACACACACACACACACACACACACACACACACACACACACACACACACACACACACACACACACACACACTACGTCTAACTCTACCCCTGCTATCGAGCTACAGCACTAGCTTTGAGTCTCACCGCCGGTCTGTTCTTCTTCTCCTCTGGTTTTTTCCCAGCATTCTCTGGCCGCAGGAGGGGAGACCCCTCTGATTTGGAGGAGGCTGAAGGAGGTGGAGGTGAAGAGATCAGTATATGACATTAAATGGCAATGTGTATGCATGTTATCCATTGAACCATGGACATCTAAATCTATTTTTAAATTGTAAGATGGTTGAGTTCATTTGAAGCTAATGTACCTGCAGTATAAATTAAATTGTTATACTAAATACCTTGGTTTCTTATTTTCTAAGATCACATTGTTCTGTTGTCTTACATAATACACTTACAGTAAGTATCAATATTTATTTACATTGCATTTCATATTGGGGTAATCCAAAACTAACAGAAAGTAATCAGTTACTTTTATACATGACATTTTTTTTCAGGTAACTAAGTAGTAACCCCCTCCCAACCCTTTTTTTAAATCTTATATTTTCACCAAGCTTGTGTTTCTCCTGTACAGCTGACTAGCTTTAGAAGTAGCCGTAAGATAATGATGGTGTCTCCTCCTTATAATACACTTAAGTATCAAATAAGTATTGATATTTATTTTCTCTTTGCATTTGAAATAGGGGTAATCCAAAAGTTACAGAAAGTAATCAGGTTACTTTTATAATGTGATACACAGATTAGGTTCCTGATGACATTTCTTTACAGGTAACTAGTATTCATAACCCTCCCAACCCTGTTGCTGTATGTTAATGGTGGTGTTTCGGTTATTTTGTCCACCTCCTGTAAGTGCTGATTGGTCAACATGTGTGTGTTTGGACTCACAGCGGGCCCTGAACCTCTCTCCAGAGCCGCAGTGAGACCCGGGCTTAGAGCTGGAGTTACTGGAGCTGCTGGAGGAGCTGGAGCCTCCGCTGTTATTACCGGTTGTTCTGGGAACCAGTTTCTCCACGCGCTCCCACAGCAGCCGAGGCTCCGGCGCACTGCGGGGCCAATAGGCAACAGAGTTAGCGATGGAGACGTTGTAGAGACTTTTCTTACTATGTGATTTTTAAAACATTGGGTCGCTTTGTTTTTCTGACAATAACTGATATACATTTCCGATTTAAAGGTCACCTATTATGCAACATCCACTTCTTCATTTATACATCAACATGTGTCCCCTCTTCTTCATGTCTCTTCTACATCAACATGTGTCCCCTCTTCTTCATGTCTCTTCTACATCAACATGTGTCCCCTCTTCTTCATGTCTCTTCTACATCAACATGTGTCCCCTCTTCTTCATGTTTCTTCTACATCAACATGTGTCCCCTCTTCTTCATGTCTCTTCTACATCAGCATGTGTCCCCTCTTCTTCATGTCTCTTCTACATCAACATGTGTCCCCTCTTCTTCATGTCTCTTCTACATCAACATGTGTCCCCTCTTCTTCATGTCTCTTCTACATCAACATGTGTCCCCTCTTCTCCATGTCTCTACTACATCAACATGTGTCCCCTCTTCTTCATGTCTCTTACTACATCAACATGTGTCCCCTCTTCTTCATGTCTCTTCTACATCAACATGTGTCCCCTCTTCTTCATGTCTCCTTCTACATCAACATGTGTCCCCTCTTCTTCATGTCTCCTTCTACATCAACATGTGTCCCCTCTTCTTCATGTCTCTTCTACATCAACATGTGTCCCCTCTTCTTCATGTCTCTTCTACATCAACATGTGTCCCCTCTTCTTCATGTCTCTTCTACATCAACATGTGTCCCCTCTTCTTCATGTCTCTTCTACATCAACATGTGTCCCCTCTTCTTCATGTTTCTTCTACATCAACATGTGTCCCCTCTTCTTCATGTCTCTTCTACATCAGCATGTGTCCCCTCTTCTTCATGTCTCTTCTACATCAACATGTGTCCCCTCTTCTTCATGTCTCTTCTACATCAACATGTGTCCCCTCTTCTTCATGTCTCTTCTACATCAACATGTGTCCCCTCTTCTCCATGTCTCTACTACATCAACATGTGTCCCCTCTTCCTCATGTCTCTTCTACATCAACATGTGTCCCCTCTTCTTCATGTCTCTTCTACATCAACATGTGTCCCCTCTTCTTCATGTCTCCTCTACATCAACATGTGTCCCCTCTTCTTCATGTCTCTTCTACATCAACATGTGTCCCCTCTTCTTCATGTCTCTTCTACATCAACATGTGTCCCCTCTTCTTCATGTCTCTTCTACATCAACATGTGTCCCCTCTTCTTCATGTCTCTTCTACATCAACATGTGTCCCCTCTTCTCATGTCTCTACTACATCAACATGTGTCCCCTCGTCTTCATGTCTCTATCTACATCAACATGTGTCCCCTCTTCTTCATGTCTCTTCTACATCAACATGTGTCCCCTCTTCTTCATGTCTCCTCTACATCAACATGTGTCCCCTCTTCTTCATGTCTCCTTCTACATCAACATGTGTCCCCTCTTCTTCATGTCTCTTCTACATCAACATGTGTCCCCTCTTCTTCATGTCTCTTCTACATCAACATGTGTCCCCTCTTCTTCATGTCTCTTCTACATCAACATGTGTCCCCTCTTCTTCATGTCTCTTCTACATCAACATGTGTCCCCTCTTCTTCATGTCTCTTCTACATCAACATGTGTCCCCTCTTCTTCATGTTTCTTCTACATCAACATGTGTCCCCTCTTCTTCATGTCTCTTCTACATCAGCATGTGTCCCCTCTTCTTCATGTCTCTTCTACATCAACATGTGTCCCCTCTTCTTCATGTCTCTTCTACATCAACATGTGTCCCCTCTTCTTCATGTCTCTTCTACATCAACATGTGTCCCCTCTTCTCCATGTCTCTACTACATCAACATGTGTCCCCTCTTCTTCATGTCTCTTCTACATCAACATGTGTCCCCTCTTCTTCATGTCTCTTCTACATCAACATGTGTCCCCTCTTCTTCATGTCTCCTCTACATCAACATGTGTCCCCTCTTCTTCATGTCTCTTCTACATCAACATGTGTCCCCTCTTCTTCATGTCTCTTCTACATCAACATGTGTCCCCTCTTCTTCATGTCTCTTCTTCATCAACATGTGTCCCCTCTTCTTCATGTCTCTTCTACATCAACATGTGTCCCCTCTTCTTCATGTCTCTTCTACATCAACATGTGTCCCCTCTTCTTCATGTTTCTTCTACATCAACATGTGTCCCCTCTTCTTCATGTCTCTTCTACATCAGCATGTGTCCCCTCTTCTTCATGTCTCTTCTACATCAACATGTGTCCCCTCTTCTTCATGTCTCTTCTACATCAACATGTGTCCCCTCTTCTTCATGTCTCTTCTACATCAACATGTGTCCCCTCTTCTCCATGTCTCTACTACATCAACATGTGTCCCCTCTTCTTCATGTCTCTTCTACATCAACATGTGTCCCCTCTTCTTCATGTCTCTTCTACATCAACATGTGTCCCCTCTTCTTCATGTCTCCTCTACATCAACATGTGTCCCCTCTTCTTCATGTCTCTTCTACATCAACATGTGTCCCCTCTTCTTCATGTCTCTTCTACATCAACATGTGTCCCCTCTTCTTCATGTCTCTTCTACATCAACATGTGTCCCCTCTTCTTCATGTCTCTTCTACATCAACATGTGTCCCCTCTTCTTCATGTCTCTTCTACATCAACATGTGTCCCCTCTTCTTCATGTCTCTTCTACATCAACATGTGTCCCCTCTGTGGAAAGAGACTCTGAAATTTCAGGAACAAAGATTTTCTCTCTTTTTGATCCATTTCTATAAAAACCTGTCTGAAAATGAGCTGATCAGATTTTGGCCACTTTGTGATGTCATAACGATGTGTTGTCTTGTGTAACCATTAGCCAATCACCAACCAAGGTAACCCCCCCCCCCCCTTATCACCTGAATCTCCTCCTAGAGCACCATTGAGTTCTTTGTAACCAAATGTCTCTCAGAGGGGCGTGGGGAGGGGCTCCTTATTTTCATCTAAAGTAACAGACAGGGAATCAGCACTTTGGAAACAGGGCTGAAACAGAGGGGATTATGGGTAATGCTGCAAAGATCTGTTTGGTGTTTGGAGCCAAACACTTCAGAGACATGTTTTGTATATATCTGAGACCTATAATATATTGATGAAAAACAGTATAATAGGGGACCTTTAATAGGTGCCTAAATAATTAAAAAGTGAAGCAGAAATTGAAAAAACCCTGCCTAATAATGGCCATTTACATTATATTTAAATTCCACGATGAGGAACACAAATGTGCTAAATCGCTGCGAGTTGTAAAGTAAGAACAGACAATATTTTGTTCTTGAGCAAAACAATGTACAGCACCCCAGGGAGTAAGATGCCACACAGAGACTCTCATGAGACGACTTAAGGCTTGCAAATAGAAAGCTTTGCATGTGTATTTGAGCACATTCACACAGTTACAGGAATATCACAAGGTTAGACAGCTAGCTGTGTTACATAAACCCTCCCACACAACTCCATAAACAAAGACTACAGCAGCGCATAGTGGGGAGACTGGGTTCACTGATTTAACACACACACACACACACACGCACACACACTCCTCTTAACGTGTGTGTGTTAAATCCATCTCTGAACAAGGCAAGGGTTTGTTTTCGCAGTCTTTTTTGAAAGTTATTTTTGTTATCTCTTTTATATTACATAGTTAAAAACAGCAGACTGGTTTCACACTGCTTCACACACTTAAGAAACACTTTTCCACTGAAGGCTGCAGACAAATTGACAAATTGACACTGACTGATCCAGCTCTATTTACAGCTGCTCCACTGATTTATTTTCGTCTGGAAATTATCTAAGTACATTTACAAAAGTGTTGTACTAAAATACTTTTTGATATATTTTTACTTTACTTATATTTTCCATTTGATGCTACCTTTGACTTTTAACCTGCATAATTTTAGAGGTGAATATCGTACATTTTACTATATTTATTTTAACCCTCACAGTTACTTTGTACATAAAAACACATGATATTCTGATATGGTATCATGCAGTCCTGTACTGCTAACCTATACTGTAATTCTAGTATCTAAATTTGGTCCATATTGACAAACTACAATACAATGAAAACAAAATACTCTTACATGTATAAAAACAGGATAAAATAAGAAGCATCTTATACTTAAAACTGTGGAAAGATCCATTCAAAATACATTTAGCTGATAATACTTCTGTTCTTTATAGTATTCTGAAATCGGCCATTATGCAGGAGTACTTTCTGTACTTTAAGTACATTTTAATGCTAATACTTTTCAAGTTTAACTTAAGTAGAATTTTGAAATCACGACCTTTAATTGTAGTGGAGTATTTCAAGACCATAGTATTTGTACTTTCACTTAAGTTAAGGATCAGAGTACTTCTTCCAACACTGAAAGGCAGCGGAGTCCCACAGGGCAGTATCCTGGGTCCACTAAATAAATAAAGTGTTTTCATGTTAACAACTGTTTCGTATTTATATTGAAGGATCCCATACCAATACATGCTCATATTTGTATATCCTACATTTTTGATATTGCAAAAAATACTTTTGTCAAACCTTGAAGAATTTACTTAACTGGTTGTACTAAGAATCATAAATGTTTTAATAATCCAACAGATATCTATTATATCCATGCACACATCAGGCATGTTACCTTATTAAACTCCATTCCTACTTCCATAGAAACAAAGAATTAAAAGCACATCAGAGGCATCAGGTCCGTTACCTTGCAGCGGGACGGGGCACAGCATGGCTGCCGTGATGAGGCGAGTCTCGCCTTGACAACACCGGGGACCTTGAAGTAGTCCTTACAGGAACCTTGTTTGATAAAGACAGTGACCAGCTCACACGTAAACACACTTGTAATGGGCTTGTAAGTGCACCGAAAAAATGAAATACACACAAAAAAGACGTGACTCTGCACATAAAACCTTCTGTAAAGACGCTGAAGTCGTAGCATCACAACAAGCCTCGTTGACACCATCGTGCTAAATGACTCCAGAGTAGTTGCTAACTCTTACGCTGCATTCATATTCAAACTCAAATTTGTTCGAGTCTTTTGCCTTAAGAGGGCCATTTTTGCACAACGGGAATACCTGCTGGCAAAATCAAGAGACTACAGTACTTTATTTAACTTGTGCACCGTAAAACACAGGTTCTCTTCAAGTGTGCTCTACCAACTAAAGCCTTCATCTCCACGACCACGACCCACAGCACCAATGTAAAACCAGGCCATCTCACCCATAGCCTTAACTCCACTGCTTCCAAAAGTGCATGTACATTTAGTAAAGCCCAAGCAGAACATTTGGTAGCATCCAAAGCTCGATACAAGCACAGCAGAGAAGAAAGTAATTTCCAGTCAGAGCAGCCATCATCATTTAGTATAGCATTAGCAGCCATTATTATGCTTTTTTTAGAAGAGGCAAAATGAAAAAGATGTGGACTGATGGTAATGACGAAATCCATCCTTCCTTAGTGACATGCTTCTCCTTTATTGCAAGACTGAAATGACTGTTGTGCAATTAACATTAACAATGTATTTTATGTCTTTACAGGGTTGTAGTTCAGCTTGGAAGTGTATAACACATGGTGTCTTTTACTAACTTTGGCTCTGTAAAATGAACATATATAAATAACTTCCCTACTCTTTAGGAGTCTGGCCACCCAAATGTGTGGGTTTACCACATTCACAGCCTTCCTGTCCATCCTATACTTAGCACACTATACATTTAGGTGGGAACACTGTGTTCTAAAAGCAGCTCTCTCTCCTCCTTTGGTAATTTTCTCTTCTTCTGTAGTTGTTTTAGGCCCTTTTGTGGCCGTGCAGACAAAATAAGTATTGCGAGGGAAGATTAAGCATCATGAGACAGATTTTCTCAACTTTCTATAGTGTTACCGGCTACCCGGGCATGGATTCAACCCCCTGTTGTGTTTTATAATTAAAGCAAGCTACCTCTCTTTTTGTCATTAAAGATTCACACCCACAGAGAGACTTCCTTTTCCCTAGATATTCTGCATATCAGGGGAAATAGACTAAGAACAATGTGTGATTTTCTCAGAAACGCTAAGGGAGCCCTTGTCTTTTCAGTATTTAGTCAATGTGGATCTAATTAAAAAAATCGATTACGCTCCCACGAGCTTTTTCCTGCAAAATCCAATAAATGAATTAGTGATGGACTTTTTTTTATTAATCCCTCGTGGGGAAATTGTTTCTCTGCATTTGACCCATCCTAGTGTTAGGAGCAGTGTGCTGCCATTTTGAACGGCGCCCGGGGAGCAGTGTGGGGAACGGTGCCTTGCTCAGGGACACCTCGGTAGCACTTGGTCTTGCCGGGAAATGAACTGGTGACCTTCCAGTTGCCAAGCCAAGTGGTAGTGGTAGGATAAGGAATCAGGCATAGGGTGGGAAGCTATTAAAGTACTGAATTTAACAGTTCAGGATAATGACAGATTGATGTCTTCCAGAGGTGGGAAGTATTGGAGTACAAATACTTCATTACTGTACTTAAGTACATGTTTCTGGTATCAGTACTTTACTTTACTACTTATTTTTCTGACGACTTTTTACTTTGACTTCTTACATTTTTAACCCAAATACCTGTACTTTCTACTTCTTACATGTTGAACACAAATACCTGTACTTTCTACTTCTTACATGTTGAACACAAATACCTGTACTTTCTACTTCTTACATGTTGAACACAAATACCTGTACTTTCTACTTCTTACATGTTGAACTCAAATCCCTGTACTTTCTACTTCTCTCATTTTCCAAACAGCTGGTTCCTTTAGTCTGAATGTGTGTTTGGTGGCGTGATCATTATTCTTTAGAGTCATTGCGTGCCTATTGATTTGAACACGATCCGTGTATCCATCATTTCCTGGTCTTCTCTAAAGAAGAGGGACCAATGGAAACGTTGTCATGTTGCCGTTGTTCAGCATGGAAACATTCATTAGCTAACAATGACATTATTGTTCTATTAATATAAAGGGAGGTCAGGTACTCTTTAAAACAGCTGCTAGTTATGGGTACTTTTTACTGAAGTACATTTCAAAGACCTCTTTACTTTCACTTGAGTAAAGAAGTTTAGTCAGTACTTCTACTTTACCAAAGTATTTTCAAACACGAGTATCAGTACTTCTACTTGAGTAAAGGATGTGTGCACTTTTGCCATCTCTGATCTCTTGGGAATCTACTACTTCCAGACTACACCATCTTTTCCTCCCTGTCCTTACCCGGGGCGGCACCTCCTCAGAAGGGGCCGTTTCATTGGGCCTATGCTGGGTTTTGGGTTGTGGGTCAGTGCGTGCAGGCGTTGAAGATGATGATGGTGATGAAGATGGAGGGTGATGGTGGGGTTCCTGCTTGTTGTTGCTGTTGCGGAGGTGAAGGTTTTCAAAGCTAGAGGGGAGTGGCTCGCTGAAGGAGTGCGGCCGCGACACGAGAGGTGGGGCGGACGCGATGGAGTTTGACGAGTTCACGCTGCCGCTGCTCTTTAAAGCAGCCAGGTGGGAGCGGACCTTACGGACAACAAAAACACAGCGGGGGAGGAAGGGTCAGTCTGCATGCAGTGCATAAAAGAGAGGGGCTTCTGGGTATCTTTAGGGGTTTGTGTCAGATTTGAGCCATACAGGAGCCTAACACTGTTCCCTGAGGAACGCCTACTGTAAGTGAAAGCTTCGGGAAGTCCACAGAATAGTGTTTGAGTTTAATTTTTAAAGCATACACAGTTTTTTTTTGTCTTATAGATATCAACCTACTGAATTCATGTAAAATAAAGAAGAATTAAAGGAAATTCAGGTAGTTTGTCTACCTATGCTATATTGTTTTTGTTTCTTTTAAAGTGTATTGTAATGTTTTAATCCTGCGAGTAATCCCCTTTTTGAAATGTAACAGACACATTTTTTATGTAACTGTTAGTGAATACAGTGACTTTTTTTGTTGTATCTTGTAACATGTAATCTGTTACTCCCCAAGCATGGCAATAAATGTTTAAATGGTTCCTGACTCGTTATTAAGCAGAAGAGCAATGAGGACCAGAATTGTAAATCACTGCATTAGAGCTGTGATGGATATGTTTTTTATTCCAACCTTATGTCTGAGTCTCTTTTAAAGTCACGACAGCAGCCTCACTGACCTGTAACATTTCAATCCTCCATCACCTTCAACACTGAGAAGTCTGAATTGAATGCACGTCAGATTAATTTAAAAGCTGCAGCAGCACATCGAAAGAGATTAAATGCTCATCTTCTTCTTCAGAGCTGTGTAATAAAGCTATCACTAATCTCTAAATGTTCCAACATGCCAACATCAGGGCTTATTAATTACAAATACCCAGCAACACACTTAAAGTACGGCATGAGAGGTATAAGACCCAACGTTATGTCTTGTTGCTTAATGCTTACTGACAGTTGAAAGGTATACATTCACTCTTATTCATAATTTAGTTTTTGATTTACTTGTAAGAGAATCATTTATGTATGTTTGTATGGTACTACATACGTTGGTTTCTTCTTTTTAAGGTCATTGTTCTATTTTCGTATAATACACTGGAGTAAAAAACATCTCAGAGATATTTCTTTATTTTCTTGTCTGTGTATTTGCATTGCATTTGATGTTGAGGTAATCGAAAAGTAACAGAAAGTAATCAGGTTACATTACTTATTTTTTCACATGTTACTAGTAGGGTTGCAAAGGGGCGGAACATTTGGGCGGAACATTTCCGGTACATTTCCATGGGAAGTTAAGCTGGGGAATTTTGGAAATATTCCATATTGGAAACTTTCCATGGGAATTAATGGGAACTAACTGGGAATTGAGGGTAATGTAATCCAACATAACATATGAGCAACATATGAGCACAGCCCTCTGTGGATGTCAGCATGAGCAAGAGAAAGGTATCTGAGGAAAATCGTGTTTTCCAAGTAAAGTGGGAGAAAGAATATATTTTTACTGAATCCAGGGGTAAACCACAATATTTAGTATGTTTGCAGACCGTTGCTACAACTAATTTGTGTGTGTGTGTGTGTGTGTGTGTGTGTGTGTGTGTGTGTGTTCCAAGTGAATCTGCGGCCCCCTGGTGGCCAGTACATAAATGATGTGCCCCCCACATGGATGTATAATAAGAACTGGATACAGCGTGGGAGGCGGGGCCTCATTCATTCCTATGAGAATGCTCATTAGCGCATGATGATAAAATGGCCCAACTTTTGAGAGAGCGAAACGTCACAGATTACCCAGCATGCCTGAGAAGTACCCGTATGTGCGCTCATAGCGCATGCGCAACTTTAACCAAAATGCTCGTTCACATCAAGCACCTCAATTTGCGTACACGTAACAGCACCGCGCGTTCATGACAGCATGGTAATGATTTGTTATTATGATGGATTTGATATTAACGAGGCGGCAGTTAGCAGCTAGCGGCTAGCTAGTCATTATGCTAATGTGCACATCAATCGTTATGTACTTATCTTACGCTGTAACAGGATCTAGTGATATCCAACAGAGCTTCATTTAGCATGAAAGAATTATTGCACTGTATATATATATATATATATATATATATATATATATATATATATATATACACACAGTGCAATACAAGCTTCTTAGTGCAATAATAAGCTACAGGGACGTTAATCTAACGTCGGTAATATTAACTTTATTTAATACAACATTTACGGTACAAGATTTAATCATACAGCCCATGTAGTATAATATTTTACAAATTATGAATTACAGCCAACATGTGCAATATAGCCATTATTACAGCTCCGTGGCAATAAGGCGATATGGTCCGTTCTTATTGTGCATCCATGGGTAAAGACAAACGCATGTAGTGCTGAACACGTAACATGAACGTGCCGGGCGGCGCGGTCCCGTGGGTTAGATGCGCGTTCATAATGCCGAGGGAAATAACTCTCAGAATAACGTTATTAGCACATTTTACAACTTGAGGACCAAATGTTTTTAATAAGGGCGATACAAACGTTCATACTGGGTCGTTTATTTAGTTTAAAAAAATGATCCAACGATTTACAGACCACTCTTTCCCAATGTTAGTCAATGGGAAAAAGTGTTTCCGGGCCTGGCAACCAAACGGAAGTGTAGTCCGGCGCACTTCCTGGAGGCTTGGGCCCCCACCACCATCCAATTTGCCCATCCCTGCTGTAGGGGGTGTGGTCTCAATAGCCATGCAGTAAGCGGTGTGCTATGTGCATGTGATTGAGGAATGGCATGGATATTCAAGTGTACTTGAATGGCATCTGTTTGTTTTAGTCAAGATTATGCTAAAATATACTTTCCCCAACTATATTTAAGTTCCCTACGAAGAGCCAACCTTCAATTTGGAAAATTCCCAGTTTATTCCGATGGAAAGTTTCCATCTTTGAAAATTTTGCAACCCTAGTTAGTAATTGTAACTGGACTCATTTTTTATTTTTTTTAAAGTAACCCCTTCCAACCATCCTTGATGCACAGCTTTGTAGAAAACTCAATTATAATCCAGGTCAGTTACATCTGCTATTTATTAGACTTTTGCAATGGAGGTAAAGACTCAGAACAAGGTAATACATTTTTGATCAAAATGCTGTTTCAAATTATGGATTTTTTTTAGTAAGCATCCTTGTAATACGCAGGATAACTGTGTCAGGGTCTTGCATCACCATCACTGCAACCCATTACATGAACACATGGAATAAAACATTGATTTGACTTTGACTCAAACTACAGAGGAGGCATTACAACGGCTGCGGTGTTTGTTTGCAGGAAAACTTGACCTATTGGCTTCAGAGGATCTTCAGAGTTTTAATGTACGGCTCCAAATCATGACACAACCCCTAAATATACCACATTTACAAAGAAGTAAGAGAGAAGGGATCATCTCAAAATCCCAGTACACACAAACGTCATGTCATACTTTTGATTTCTGAGAGAACAGGGGGAAAACAAAAGTTAAAAAGCAACACAAATAGGAGGCAGTGAATGAAGAGACACATATAGGTGAGACTCTTATTGTTGACTCTTTCCCAATTAATAATCATCCTTAATTACCTTTAAGGGAATTACCTGGTTCAGCTATAGTGCCGTGTGTGTATTCAAATTGTAGTTAAGACTATGTGGTACATCTCTAACAAAACGGAGACTTCAGGTGTCATCCACTTACATTCATTACTGTAGGATGCTTTCAATGTCCATTCAAAGGAGAGGGTGATAAATGGATGACATAAGTATTTCCCAAATAATACTAAATTAAATAATACATGTAACTTCAAGGCATTTTAAAGCTTGACAAATTCATACAATACTTAATCTGCCTTGATTTAAATGTAGTATCTCATCCATTGTTATTTACATAGTGATAGTGGTGTGAGTTCAAATCCCGCCAGGAACACCACCACTAGTGTGCCCTTGAGTAAGGCACTTAGTCCTTAGTTACTCCAGGGAGAATGTCCCTGTAATCGGTAATTGTAAGTCGCTTTGGATAAAAGCGTCAGCTAAATAAAATGTAATACATTAACACTTATTTTTAAATAATGTTTCAGATGAGTCAACATGAGTTTCACCAAGTGTAGTCCACAGGAAGTTTAAAGCTTCACCACCGTCGCTAAGCATGAGGATGAATTGTGTAAATAAAGCAGGATTAAAGGCCGGCATGCAAACATGTAAGCAAAACCAAATGCAGGTCAGACCACATGCACACAGTCACAGCACGGCAAAGAAAGCTTGAGATTTGAACTCTGGAGGACACTTTGGCCCAATTCCAAACTGATCCTGACAACCTTTCCGTCTCAACTTCCACGAAACAAAAAGTTACAACAGTTCCTGCTTGAGAGTGGAGTTTGTCCCAAAGCTTGCCGCTGTATTTACACCCTCCACTGATTCAACTGTGTGACTGCAGAAGGAGTTCACTCAGTCGCTTCGTGGGAGTGTGTTGGGGTCGGTTTGGAATTGGTCCTTTCTTTCACTTTAACCATGACCGAGTAGCAGCAGAATCTAATAGTTTCTGTTGTTTAAATGGAACTGGACATCTTCCACGTTTGATTGCATACGAGATTACGCCAAGACTACAGCTTCTTCCCGCTTGGAAACTAAAGTAGTTCAGTCTGCAGTTTCCAATTTTCTTTAATCAGCACTAATCAGAAGACGTCAGATGAACCCAAGTTTGATTCAGTGAAGTACATGCGTGTAACAAAGTTAAAACACAACGCCACAACTGACTCGCGGCTAATGAGAGAAAACTGATTCCACTTAAACACCAGTGAATTACATCATCGCCCTCATTTTACCATCTTACAGCATCTTTGAATAATTTAATCTGTGTGACATATTCAAAACAGATTGACTTCAATGAACTGTGATTATTCATGCTTAGTGGGTTGAGTCTGTCTCTGGGAAGAAGACTTATGTCTGAGTCACCCTGCTGTAAATCTGGGTGCCCATGAATGATGGATGATTTGAATCACCAGCACACAATGAGGAGTTACAGTATGTGCCGATCCCAACATACAAGCAACACATCGTATCGGCGCACTTTGGGAAAAAGAGAAATAATTACACATTCAGAGTACGTGCTTTTGTTTGCTTTGACGAGTGGGAGGACAACCTGTCAATCAAAGAGTTAATCATGGCAGAGGAATTTATAAACCGGGTTGTTATCGTTTCAATTTTATTCCTTGTGAGTAGAAAGGGATATTCTACGGTGTGCAGCAATAGCCCAAACATTTCCATGAGGAGAAACGCTCTACAGCTTCAGAAACGAACACAGATGAAGGAACATCTTGACCAAGTGCACGAAACATGAACACTTTACTAAAAGCGCTGCATAAACGAAACGCTGTAAATACCAAACTCTGGCCAACTGTATAATGCCCAAACGTCAACAAGAGTGAATCATTCGTTAGTGTCCCGTGGCTTCTGTTGGGGTTTGAGCTTCTTGCAGCGTTCGAATTATTTTAGTAAACGCTGTGCATATTTTGTGAAGTTGGTGAAGATGCACGGCAGCGCGTTCCTCCTAATGGAGATATGTTGGGCCGGTGTAGCACGTCCTGTCGGCCACCAAAGTTTCCTTTTAGATTAACAAGTGAATCCAATCAAACTATGTAACGGCTTGAAGGTCTGAAAATTAGCATTAACTTGGAGATTAAAGATACACAATAAGATCGGTGGATTGAATCGATAACAACCCTGACACCATAGAGAGGCGTGTGGCGCAGTGGATAGAGCCTTGGTGTTGGGATCAGGGGTCACAGGTTCAAACCCCACTGCAGTCAGCATGTCGTTGTGTCCCTGAGACACTTCACCCCAAATTGCTCCTGTGGGGATTGTCCACAGTACTGAATGTATGTAAGTCGCTTTGGATAAAAGCGTCTAACATGTAATGTAATGTTTAAAGGGTCTTCAACAAAAGCAGATCCATTATCCAGAGACCTGAAAGAGTTGAGAGGAAAGCCCAGAATGAAAGCACCTGAAATAGAGAACTTTAATCAGGGTTATTGCTTGGAAGAAAAAAGGGAAATACACAGGTCAGCAAATCCAGAGTTAATAGACATGGAAGGAGCAGCAACATGAAGAGAAAGCTACGAGCCAGATTGGAAACACAAGGCTTTCACTCAATGCAGGGAATGCTGCCAAGTGAATGACAGCATCGTAAATCCATTTGCTTTTCCCAAGGCCAGCTTTATCGGGAAATGTGCATCCACACTCAGCATCTTCTAAACAATATCAAATGCAAGCCTTTCACACCGAAAACATGCTTTCTGCAACCACCAGTTTCAAACGGCTTTACTGTCAATGACTATATCATCAGACAACATTAAAGTCCCGCATACATCAAACCGTATTGTTTTATGGCTAGCATAATTATTATATAGTTGTACAATTACTGCTTTAACTTTAACAGTCCAAATTAAACTTTACTGTCAGAGCCCAGCACAAGCTTCAAACGGCAGCACGACATTATTTAAATGATCGTTTCTCACCAATCCTCCAACAAAAAACAATTAAGAGAAAAGAAAAGTGAGCTAGTGTAAACCGAACAAAGACTAACCAGCCCGGCGTCAACATTTCCTGTTCATTCATGACACACCCTACCAGGAAGGCTTTTATTTTGAAGTCTCAACAGGAAGTCTTTCACCCAACACAACAGGGGTCATTACAGGTCAAATGATATGGAAAGGACATGTACTGTATGTACACATGACTACATGAGCTTTTAAGGCATTTCTCCCACAAGACTCACACTCTCTTCTAGGGCTGCTCAATTAATCCTATTTTAAATCGCAATTACGATTTTGGCTTGCAACGACTATGAAAACAACATAATCGAAATAAAACAATTATTTATATTTTTAGTTGAGTTATACTTAAAGTTCAGGGTAATCAACTGTTAAAAACATACTGTTCAAATTTTTCTTTTCAATAAATTGATGTTTTCAAAGTAAATGGATAATCGTTTTTAATAATCGTGATATCAATTATTGACCC
Source organism: Harpagifer antarcticus (assembly GCA_902827135.1). Lineage (NCBI taxonomy): Eukaryota > Metazoa > Chordata > Actinopteri > Perciformes > Harpagiferidae > Harpagifer > Harpagifer antarcticus. The sequence goes on from CADEHL010001066.1 coordinate 967,885, forward strand.
AAATAATCGAGATTATGATTTTTGCCATAATCGAGCAGCCTCTCTTCTCTCTGTTGTGTTGAGGACATTACTAAACAAACAGGTCCAGAGTAGAATACCAACAGAAGCGCTGATCATTAAGCTATGATCACTAAATCGTGGGGGAGAAAAAGTGGTAAACAACCACACATTATCTTTCTTAGGATCCCCATTAGCATTAGCATCGGCTCTCTCACTGTGGTCATTACCGTACAGAACAAACCATCATATCAACCAACATCTTATATCACATTGGATTTAGCTTTAGGGTAACATGCACCTCCTTTCTTTTGCGTATCGTGCTTGAGCAAAGTGAGAAACATTTCTGCCACAAATGTTAATAAAGCATTGGTGGATCTCTGCCTGACAGACAACCAACTTTCATCCTTGTCTGTTACACTTGTGCTGATTTATTTTGAGCTACTTGTAATCTGTTGAGATCTTTCCCTGAAGCTCTGGACCCAAATACACACCAGTAACCAAGCTGCAACAGAACCAATGCTTTAAAACACGTCTCATGGTATCTAGCCGTAGTGACACACACCTTCACATTAGCACACATCGTTATCAATGCAAACATCAACATTAAACACCAGAGCTGTGCAGCATAGGAGAAGGCAAGGCCCGGTACGACGTCACACAAAGAGTAAAGAAGAAGGAAGCACTCCAGAGGAAGGAGGGATTTTGAGGACGTTGTGGTTACCTGTGGTTCGACGGGCCGGTGCATGGCGGGCGCCTCGGAGGCCGAGCTCCCGTTGGGGTGGGAGGAATCGGAGCGGGGGGGCACCGGAGGCTGCGGGGGTTTGATCTGCGGGGGTTTGATCTGAGCCGCCTGGGGAGAGCCCTGGATGTTCTTCCTGTACCGATCATCAGACTACAGAGGACAGACAGACGCATTAGCAGTGGTTTAGAGCAGAGCTTGAGCTGGTCGCCATTCGATAAGAACCCCCTCACTCATCTGTGATAATTCACCTACATTTTGTCATGTATTAAACCCTTTGTTATCGTGTTTAACCCAACTGCTCCTAAATGAACATCACGTGTATAACTCACATTCAATACAAATGCATTTAAATGTGAAATGTACACTTGTTGTCTTAACAACTATGTTAAGACTCACTACTTATTTACGAAGCCAATAATGTATTTTTCTGAACAGTCACTTTTATCCGTCATATTTTAAAAAGAAACATTGTTATTTTCTGTATGTAAGACAGACGTTGTGAGTGAGGACGTTAAGAAGAGTGGACAGAAGCGGTTAAACGTTATGGTTAGTGCCGCCGCAAAGACGGTTTCTACCAGCGGTGAATTAAGCACGTCATCAGCTGATACAGGAGGAACAACAAAGAAAGCACTTCCTCCAGGGCAGCGGTGTTATTGTTGCCACAGTATTCCCACAACCCTGCTAGTAGGACAACGGCACCACAACCAGCAAAGAGGGTCATGCATTTTCCATGTGGAGAGACACACATTCACAAAGGTTAGGACACACACGAGGTCCAGGACGAGCGTTCTTTAGTCTGAAATGTCAAAGTATTCGATGGCAAGACCTCATTTGTTCCTCGAAACACGGTAATCCAATCTACTGTAAATCTGAAAATGACTGCTCTTATACTTCTTCTTCTAGCTTTCACTGAGCTGCTCTAACCAAATCTTTTGGGCTCTAATTGGATTTGAACTTTTAGGCATTTCAACTGAGAATAATGAATTTGTGAAAAACGATTTCAAGTGGCAGCAGATTCAATCACATTTGCAATTAGTGAATCTGATTGGTTCAATTATAATGTAATCAGCAAATTCATTATATATGAATTGTTAACATCAAATCGGAGATACAGGGTCCTGCGTTTTAATAAGGTCAGACTGAAGCATTCTTTTGTGCACCAGTCAATCCTCTAATTAAATCCAAGGTCAAATGTACGTCAGAGGGTCTCGAGCGGGTGTCTCTTCAGTGATCGTGATGTTATGTTAAATTTTTCTTTGTAACTTGTCTTAAATATGTGTCCTTGTTGATATCCAAATGGAGCTGCTGTGATGCGAGAAAAGTGCCAGACATAATCTTGGTATTATTGTATCGTGATAAAACTCAGACAGAGTGAGGACTCGAGCAGTTAGACAATAAGACTGGTGGTAAACAAGCCAACACACAGCTAAGTTAGAACAAATTCTAGCCAATTAGCCCGTCTACCAAGCGTCCACACACCCCACACCAGCAGCTAGCCATCCCAACACCCCACACGGTGCGAGTGAGTTCACACAAGCAGAGGAAGTGCTCTACAGCAGCGAGGGTTCACCTCTCTGATTGGCTCAGAGTCGGGGGCGGGGTCAGCGACAGGAAGCTTGGGTTGTGCAGTTCTCTCCAGACTGGGATTTTGAACCGTCTTTTCAGAGGCAGCGCTCTGTGGTTGTTGAGTTGTCTCCGGCTCAGAGCTCTGCGGGGGCTTGACCCCCTCGTGCTCCCCGCTCTGGGGGGGTTTGGAGCTCTGCTGCTGGGAGGACTTGTTACTATCCAGGCCGGGGTTTTGCTGGAGGGACAGCAGGAAGGCCTGCTCCTGCTGCAGCTGCCTCTGGAGCTGCTGGGCCTGGCGCTGCTCCTCCAGCTCCCGCCATTTATTCTCCTGAGTAACAGGAAGGGGCAGGTTGAACCAGAACCTCTGACAGAAAAAACCTCCTGGGACCCCGACACATTCCTCCTACCTGCAAGAGTCTCTAAATCCACCTGGTCTTCATGAGGGAAGTAAACGTGTTCACCTTTCTATTGTATAAGAGCACGAGCGCTACAACGGCCCATAACACTTGTAGCGAGAAACGGCGCTGCACTTTAAAAAAAGTATAAAAACATAAAATATGTCAAAACACGTGCAAATGTGTTTTCTTGATTCCACAGGACACTCTGAAAGAGGGAAGAGGAGTTATTACACGGCTTAGATGAATACGCGATTCTGATTGGTCAATTTAAACATTCCAAAGACCGTTGCTAGGGAGAACACACTGTTGCTAAGGAGGACACTGATCCGACTTCACAAAACAGTGAAGAAAATACAAAACGCTGCAAGAAGCTCAAACACAATGGAACCCAGGGGGACACTAAAAAGTGACGCACACAGCTGGGACCGGAGAGCTGGTTGGCGTTCGGGGATTATAAAGTAGGCCAACTGTCAAGTGTTTGCATAAATAATAATAATAATAATGCATTACATTTTTTATTAGAGCGCTTTTACAGGTGCTCAAAGCGCTTTACAAGTACACATTACACATATTAGACATGTAAGAGTCAATACTGCGGACATTACCCACAGGAGCAAATGCGGGTAAAGTGTCTTGCCCAAGGACACAACGGCCTGACGCAGTGGCGGCCGAGGCGGGATTCGAACTGGAGTTCACCAACGCCCCTTGATCTGATGACCAACGCTCTAACCACTGCGCCACCACCGCATAGGTTAGCTACGTTAGCTAGCTAGCTTAAAGAAAATCTGCAATGATATCGGAAGGAACCATGTGATCACATTGTTCAAATAAGCCAATTAAAGAAACACTTTAGGAACGTTTCCAGTGACTTTATAATCCCCAAACGTCAACAATCCCAGCTGTGTGCATCACTTTTTAGTGTCCCCTGGTTTCTGTTGTGTTTCCATCTTCTTGCAGCATTTCATTTATGCAGTTCTTTTAGTAAACGCTACACATGTGATGTCGAGTCGGTGAAGACGTTTCCTCGTATGTCTTTGTTTTTGAAACTCCAGCACAAATGCGTTTTAATGCATTTGCACATGTTGGCCACCTTACCCTTCCCTTTCATATAACAAAGTCATCGTTTCCGGGAGAGTCTTGCTCTAACCCCCTAAAACTAAAGCAACATAAGCTCGTGGGGCGAATGTCCAACTGCACATCTGTTCGAGCAGTTAGCTTTCAACCACTGAATTATTATGAGATGAATGATTTATTATAATTGATGGATTGCCAGAAGCTTCATCTAAAGTATGAAGCGCTTGTTAAACGAGATATTAAAGATTTGTTCTCGTTAATGTGGCCTCAGAAAAGTTTAACTATTAAAAGTGTGAAAGCCAACAAACCATGATGTGAAGGAAACTTGTTTTATTTTGAAGAGTTTATGAATGGTGACTGTGTATGATCCGGGGAGTCAGCCAATAAAGTGACGGTGTGAAACCTGGAAGTGAAGACATGAGGGCTCATATCCTTTCATTATTCCAGTATCCTCTGTATCCCCTAAAGAGGAGCTGAAAACATGAAGTCATACAAACCACCGAAATATCCCACATAAGACCTGAAACATCTGGAATTAAATCAGGGGAAACCCTCTCTTCCAGCTGGACGACTAGCTTCCTGGTGACGACATTACTATCACTACGGGCCTGTAAACAGACATTCTTATTACGCTCTGACCTCATTGGTTAAAGGCTCCCTGCGGATCGACATAAGTTAGTCCCAAAAACATAATTCAGTCAGATCGAAAGGAAAAGTTTGTGCAGCAGAGGAATTATAAGTAGCTGCATTAAGACTTTTAACAACCTGTGAGCTGCGGAGACATTAAGAGTAATCACTTGGGACTGAAAAGCGGATGGAAATAACATTAAGGGAATATTTAAGATTTACAGAGGTAAGTGGGAAAGAGAGAAGAAACTATTTAAGTAGAGAATAAGTGTTAAAGGAGTATGAGTCGCCAATACTTAAAAAACCCAGAAGGTTATATTATATTGAGGGAAACTGCAGTTTCGAGTGAGGCGACTCACCAGCAGCATGGCCTGTTCGTGCAGCAGCTGCTGCTGCAGGATCTCAAGGTGCTTCTGCTCCTCCTCCAGCTGACGACGGATATACTCCTGTCAATCAAACACAGAGCGTGTTTATTAGCTTATATCGCTTTTCCAACCCAGGTTAGATTTAAAGGGGCCCTAGTCTGGTCATTTATAGGTTTTTGTATTTAGTGTCTCTACTGTGACATGTCTCCATGTTCAAAAAGCTCTTTTTCTTCTCATACTGCCTGTGCTGCAGCACCTCCTTTCACCCTCTGTCTGAAACCAGAGCCCAGTCTGCTCTGATTGGTTAGCTGGCCAGCACTGCTGTGATTTTTCAACGGATTAGAGATGTCCTGCCCTCTGTCACGTTCAATGTTTTGGAGCACGAGTGAAATAGTGATGCCACTATGCGTACTTTAAAAAAAGAATCCACTTTTTGAACTAAATAAAGCAACCTCTTGTGAGTGTTCCCTGACCTGCTCTCGGTCGGCCCTCCTCTTCTCTTCCTCCACCCTCCTGCGCTCCTCCTCCTCCTTGCGGCGCCGCTCCATGTCCTCCACCCGTCTCTTCTCGTCCTGCTCGCGGCGCCGCTGCTCGCGCTCCTGCTGCCGCCGCATCTCACGCTCACGACGTTGTTGCTGTGGAGACGAGGACGAGAGTTAACGGAGAAACCGGTTCACGACTGACGGCAACCTACCTTTTCGTGTAGTCACCAGGCTGTACCTAAAGATATCAGATTTGAGTTACATTTCTAAACAATGGGGATTACTAGCACGATTACATTGTAGGTAGAAACCTAAAATCATCGGTTCCCAATCATGTGTCCCCGTGCTTCTGAGCGTTTCCACAAACACTTGTCCCCTTCTTTAATGAAACGATTACACCATCCTCCCGAGCCACAAAAAAAAAAGTACTCAAAGCCAATCAAGATGTGATTACAGTAGGGATGTAACGATATATCGCGGTAAATCTGTCTCAATACCGTCGTGAGACTGTATTAATGTTTTAATTTAATATCGCGATATATATCGTACCGTGTTTCTTTTTATCGTTACATCCCTAGATTACAGTGGTATTGTTAAACAAGCTAAGGAGGCTTGGGGACTAACGGATTACATGTAATGGGTTTAGAAAATCAGGATACAAGAAAAACTGTATTCCCTTACAGTTACATATAAATAATGAGATTACTGTTACATTTCTAAAGAATTGGGGATTACCAGCAGGATTACAGTGTCCCTAAAAACATAAAAACAGCATATAGTGTGTGTTGTAAAGGATCAGATGTTCTCTCTTCTCTGTCAGCTGTTCTGTTCTGTAGGATAATACTTTACGTGTGAATCTATACGTCTACTGCCTGGATCTGCTTTATGGTTTTCACTTTCTTTCAGCAGGTGAACCTATACGTTCATAAAATAGTGTGTGAGCTTAACTGTGTGTGTTCAACTAAAACGGAGCATTTTCTGTCAGCTCAGATTTTATATTTGACCAATTTTATTTTAAGGTATTTTCTTGTATGAGTAAATAAATGCAGACGTGGATGTGCTGAAGTGACAGAAAAAGGTTCAAATGCCCTGCATTCATTTTTTGAGGATTTCAGATAAATCCTCAAATGGTCCAAACCATGATTTGTGTCCTGTGCATTTTCAAAACTATTTACATGCAGTTTTGTTGGAAATAAATAAACATAGCAGTATATTTTAAGGTATATACTTGTATGAGAGGTGGACATGAGCTGAAGTGACAGAAAAAGGTTAAAACGTCCCATTTAAAGCTCTGCATTAAAACTATTTTAAGTCTGACAGGCAGTGATCTGACACTCGGCTCTCTAAGAAGACACGATGAAGACATTCAACTGATTTCTGTCAGTCAGAGTGTTGCGTAAAGCTTCGGGACATTAGATTTGGGTTACAGTATCATCGTGTTTGCACTAATGCAGTCTTCAGAATCCACAAGAGCTAAGGACAGCACATGCACAGTGATATCTCTGTAACATGGCTCGAGCTCAACTCTGTGATTCAAACACGTGCAATGTCATGAATCAAAAACACAGCCTGGAGCTCCTGTGGGAAACCACGAGTCATTTATATATGAACACATCACACAAAAAAGCGAAATAGCTTCATAAATTGACAGTCTTAATAAAAGTGGTTTGTTCTTCCACTGGCTTAAGTCCTTATTTCTTTATTGTAATCATGTATTTGTTCGTCAGTCCTATTATGTAGGTCCCTGCTCTTCCTTTCAGAGTCCACGTTCATCCCTTTCTCCCTGTTAGCTCTATTAATTAAGCTTTTTATTTGTTTTAATCAACCAAGTGTCCAGAATGCGTTGGAAATTCCCTTTACCTTGGCTTAAGTAGAAAAGCTTTTCATACATCTATGATATCTTCTATACTATTTTTGTCACGATCCTAGTTTTCTGTCTTGTCATGATTTTATGTTGAAATTCTGTTCCCCCTGTGTCCTGTCTTCCTGTCCTTAGTTTCCCTCCTGTGTCTGACTGTCTGATTGTGTTCACCTGTTGCCCTTGTGTTTCTGCCTCCCCTGCCCAGCTGTGTCTTGTCTTCCTGTCCTTAGTTTCCCTCCTGTGTCTGACTGTCTGATTGTGTTCACCTGTTGCCCTTGTGTTTCTCCTCCCCTGCCCAGCTGTGTCTTGTCCTGTGATTACCCTTCTTTGTATTTCATCTCATCTTCCCCTGTGCTCCTGGTCGGTTCATTGTCTTTCCCTTCATGTTTGTCACGGTTAGTTGTGTCTGGATGCTGCCTCGTGTTGCCTACTTTTTGGATTCATGGTTTTGTTTAAGTATTTTTCATTGTCAACAGCTTTTTTTTGTAAATAAAGCTCGCTTTTTGTTACATTTTGAAACCCGCTTCACTTTTTAAACTGGATTTGGGTCCTACCTTTTCCCGAATCGTAACAATTTTATACTTCCTGCATCAACACACCAACATTAGTACTTAAAATGGGAAAAAAAACAAGTTAGCCACTAAGAAAACTACATTCCTCCTCAAAGGCTTCATAAATAACTCACATTCTCTGAAACAGGGATTCATTTATGTTTAAATCAAATCAAGTTTTATTTATATAGCACATTTAAAAGCGATTTTTGGTCGAGTACATGTAATAAAAACACATTACTACATTATTATTTTCCACTTTCACTGAGTTATATTCAACATAATTATATCTAATATATAAAATCAACCAAATATTACAATGTTTTAAAAACTTTAACTCTTTAAAGCCAGTTTTTTAATATAATGCAGCTGTTTTTTTTGTTTATGAATAGATATTTGTACAATGTTAATCTCTCTAGTAAGACTCACCGCTGAACGCGTCTTACCTAACCTCCTTATTATCTCAGTATACCTGACATTCACTCCCTCTCTAACGTACGACAGGTGCTTAGTGCTCAGCAAACAATGCCAGGTCTTTTTATGCTGCAGCAACACAAACATTTCCCAACTTGGGATCAATAAAGTACTTCTAATTAATCTTCTCTCACCTCCTCCAGCCGCTTCCTCTGCTCCTTCTGCTGCTCGATGCGTTTCTGCCTCTCGGCCAGTAGTTGGCGCTTGTACTCCTCCTGCTCTCGGAGCTGCTGCTCCTGCAGGTGCTGCTGGCGGCGCAGCGCCTCCGACCGCTCCTTGTTCTCCTGCTGCAGCCGGATGAAGTCCCTGCGGAGGGTCGACTCCCCGGGAACGTTCACTATGGAGCTGCAGGGGGGAGGAGACGAGAGGCGTGAGCTGCTGTCGTAGCTCTTCAGCGGGTTCAATCTTAAATTATTATTTGTTTATTCCACACATGGCAGTTATTTTAAAACAAAACATGTACACTTATACTGGTTGTTTACTTTTGTATAGCGCATGGTGGCAAGGAGCAGGGGGAAGAACATCTTATTCTACCTGCCCCTTCTTACAAAAAATGTATTTAAGTCAAATAAAAGCAATATTCTTTCAGTCACAGTTGCTTACAAATACTGAAACATAAAACCAGAGCGAAATCAAAAGTCACCTTCAGACGTCCCGACGTGCTGAGGATTTAGTGCATAAAATAATGAGTTGATAATATTTGCTCACCTCGGCTCTCCTTCTTGCTCGTTTGCCTCTTCCTCCTCTTCTTCACTGCCACTGTATTCATACTCTGTCTCATCTGAGGAAACCAAGGAAACACAACAGATGAGTAAAAGTCATTAAAAGGTTAGACTGTAAACACAAACAAAGTTCATATTGATTACCGTTTTATTACAAACCAACATTGAGACTGTTTTCCTCTTAGAGTCGTATTGATATTCTGTACAAACTTAAGGTCCACTGGGACAAATGTAACGCTTGTGATATTGGGCTATATAAATAGACATTGATTGATTATTATTATAATGCGCCGCTTCCCCCTTCTACTCCAGTAACTCGCACTTTTCCCTGTTCATGTGATGTTAGTTTTATTTATTTCCGTTAACTGTCAAGTCTAAGTCTTTTTCTGATTGGCTGTGAATAAGAAAGTCTGAAGGACAGACCATCTATTTCTATGTATTTAGTTTTTGAGAAAGGGGCAGGTCATATCAGATTATTTTCTTCCCCCTGCTCCTTTTCGGGGACGGTGTGTTTATAGAGACTTTTTTTGTAAATAATTGTTATACATCAAGATGTGCATACCATGAACGGAACAAATACAAATTAAATTAAATTAAAAATGCAATGTTAAAACATTAGTAAGGTGGAAAGTGTAATGGTAAAGCGTTAAATGTAGGGCTGTCAAGTTAACGTGTTAATAACTGATTGGTTAGCTGGTCAGCACTGTTGTGATTTGTCGACGGATTAGAGATGTCCCGCCCTCTATCACATTCAATGTTTTGGAGCACGAGTGAAATAGTGGTAAATAGTGATGCCACTATGCGTACTTAAAAAGAACAATTCCACATGTCCACTTTTTGAACTAATTAAAGCAACCTCTTGAAAAAAACATTAACGCCACTAAATATTTGAACGTGCGATTAACGCATTTGTATTTGTCCTCGGCCCGCCCCGTAGTTTCAGAGCCCAAAGGCTTGACGTTGTTGTTGTTGTTGTTGTTGTTGTTGTTGTTGTTGTTGTTGTTAGTTGGATGGTGGGAGATTCTAGCGAGAAATATGGATACAAAAAAGGTGTTTTAACCAGCAAGCCAAGCACACAGCTGAAGCACACACGCTCGCTTGCGGCAGACCACACTTGAAAGTTTGCCGGGGAGACGCCTGGAGAACAACAGCGATAACTAAATGGGGGGCTACAGCTTAACATTGTGGAGGACGAGGGGCTGCGTTAGATAACTGCACATCACAGCGCATTATTTTGACCCCTGTGGGAACTTCAGTCTCATGCTTTGACTGGTATGAAGACAGAGGAGCGGCATTTTGCCGACAACTGTAAACAGGCGTGTCTGTTTGAGCTACTGGCTCAGTGTTAAGAAGTACACAGGGTTGGGAGAGTGAAGAGAGAGAGAGAAGAAGAGAGAGAGA
>CADEHL010001066.1:978247-1003247 GCA_902827135.1 Harpagifer antarcticus
CGAATGATAATAAACAAACATTTGCATAACGCATATTTGTCCACTCATATGTTGATAAGAGTATTACAACTGAAAAATATTCCTCTAAGGTACATTTAGAACAGAGATAAAAAATTGTGCGATTAATTTGCGATTAACTATGGACATCATGCAATTAATCGCGATTACAAATATGTTAATCGACTGACAGCCCTAGTTAAATGTAACGTTTTATTGTAAACCAACAGTTACATTTTTCTCCTAGTGTCAATGGTAAAAATAATAGTTTAAGCTTAAATGTAACATTAGAGGAAAGTGTAATGGTAAAGCGTTGGATGTTCTCACCCTTCTCGCCCCTCTTCTTCTTGGTGCGGTCGATGTGGTCCTTCAGCTGGATGCGCACCTGCCTCTCGTTGGGCTGGTCCCGGATGTACGGGTGTTTGAGCAGCTGGTCGGTGGGGGGGGCGCTGGGTGTAGTTCTTCACCAGGCAGCCCTCGATGAAGCTGAAGAACTTCTTCGACCTGTTGAGGTTAAATGTGATGGTTTGAGTTAAAATGTGAAATACAATATACTTTTTTATAACACAGCTTAGGTGAAAACTTGATTCTGATTGGTCAATTTGGACATTCCAGGGGTCTGCAATTGTTTCATAGCAGACCGTTGCTAAGGAGAGTAGTCCGTTGTTAAGGAGAGCAGACTGCCGTTAAGGAGAGAAGACTGTTGCTAAGGAGAGCAGACTGTTGCTAAGGAGAGTAGACTGGACGTCAGAGAAATCCACATAAGAAGACAGACAGGAAGTAAATACTAACAGAACACAGTATAGGCTCTGGCAGTGTTTAAAGACTGGTTACCGGAAAATAAAATATGAACAGACGTGGACAGTTAGAGAAATCCTTGATCTGTGCTGCCGTCATTTTAATTTACATTGCTTTATTTCTTCGGCTGAAGCAATACGATCATTTTCAAATCAACATTATGAGTCAAGCGGTTGGTTTATTTAGGATGTAGCAGTGGATTAAGTGCCTTGATTCACATTTTCCCTTACATGACGAGAGTGGAAAAGATTAAAAACTGAAGCCCACCATTTTTTAGACTTGAGTCGAGGAGGAGGATTTCTAGGAATGAGGAAGAGAGCTCTCATTGGATGCATGTCACAAAGAGCTAGAAGAAACAAAAGAGAGAAGAGCAAATACATAAAAGTTAAAAATAGTTTACTTTTTAAATGATTTATAGTTTTTGAAACCTGAATGTGATGTGAACTTACGTGGAGCTCCTTCAGCCATCTCTATGGCGGTGATTCCAACGGACCACAGGTCACTCTGAAGGGGGGAGAGGAGTTAATACACAGCTTGAATGAATACTCGATTCTGATTGGTCAATTTGAACATTGCAGAGGACAGATATTTTTCGCTAACAGACCGTTGCTAAGGAGAACAGCCTGTTGCTAAGGAGAACACTCTGATCAAGGGACTACAGTATGTGCAATAATATCAATCCACAAAAATAATTCTGGTCAATTTTATGTCAGAACGTCGTCTAACGTGTAACAAAAACACAAGTGTCACAAGTATTTGTTGTTATTAAACTGTTCAGAACTTTTAATTATGAAAATAAACCGAAACGAGAGGCTTTAATATTAAACTGTATAAATAAATATTTTTTTTTTTTAAATATGGAAGATCTGGGAGTTTTACTTTACTTCATGATGGGGACTATTTTCTCACTTTCCTGGGATTCATTCTTGTTATTTTTACTTCTATTAACTATCTCTATTTCTCTGCACACAGCCCATGTTGTAATGTTAAACAGCAGATCTCGTGTTAGTTGAACTCAGGTTCCTCACCCTGTAGTCGTAGGTAGCGTCTGGGTTTTCGTCGCAGGCGATAACCTCCGGGGCCATCCAGTACGGCGTCCCGATGAAGGTGTTCCTCCGCCCCACCGTGCGGTCCAGCTGAGCGCTCACACCGAAGTCCACTGGGAAAAGAAAGTGACATTAATTATGAAACGATTCATTAAGAAAGTTATTTCTATACAGTATCTGAGAACCAAAACAAATCGTGTCATACGCAAATACTTGTTAGACTCAAGTAAAATGTGGAAGACGTACTCAAATCCTTTACTTAAGTAAAAGTAGAGACATGAAGGTGCTTGAATGCTTTATAACAAGTACAAGTCCTTAAATGATGTTGTGAAAACATTACTTGAGTAAAAGAAAATAAGTTGTATCGGGTACATGTACTTAAAGTAACAAAGTACTCAGTTTGCACAATGGTTCTTTTCACAATACTACTGTACAAGTTGAGATATATTTAAATACTTTTCATATAAGATTAAGATGTACTTTATTGATCCCAATTTGGGACGTTTTTGTAAACCATGTTAAATAAATGTAGTGGAGTAAAGTATGTCTAAGCAGTACTTAGGTACATTACTTGAGTAAATGTACCACCAGGAACAAACTTATAATACTGAAATACTTGAAATGTAATTAAAACACTGCAGATCTTGAGAGCAGACTAATGATGTAAGAGGGGTCATTGAAATTCCAGCCCCTCGCCAAATAACAGATTCAGCTTCTTCTGATCGTAGCCTTGTAAATTAAAATGCCCCTCGTTCTCTTGTCACATTTAAAGCAACACTCTCGAAACCAGAGTGTAAAGGTTACGTTTCTGTGTCTCTACAAAGTGTTTGATTGTGACCACAGTGGAGACATGTGGAGACATCACAGGAGAGCAATAAACAAGGTCTCAAGAGTAATCTCATTACATACGGTTATCTAATCAAATCAGTTAAAGAAATCAAAACGAGATTAGAGTGTGTCAAACCATTTCAGGGATCATAAATCAAATATGATTTCCAGTTTCAGAAACATTAAATAACCTGCAAAATAACGTAGTATCACGACTGGACAGTGAGGCTGCCAAACTGCAGACATTAGATCATGTGTGATTGGTACCAAAGTGTCTTTCACTCTCATGTTATCAGAAGACACCAGAGGCCTGTACTACCAAGCAGGATCTTCGCTTCAGGGAAACTCGGGGTTTCCGGTCCTACGAAGCTGGTTCTCTTTTTAGCGGGCTAGATCTCCATGGTAACTTATGCTGAGCGGCTAACCTGCCCCGGAGCAGGTTAGGTTGCAGGCTAAGAGATCAACTCAGTGAAAGCACTGCCTGCTGACCAATCAGAGCTCAGTGTGCGGAGTTTAAAGCGATCAAGTCATATTACAGGAGAAAGGAAATACAGAAAAGCTGCCATTGCAGGAAAGAACGTGTGAACGTGAACATTAATAGAATATCACCTCCCATCTTCAGAGCAATCTGACTATTATAACATTAGCGTTAAGAAAGCTTACTTTTGTTTTGAAATTGTTGTTACCAGTGATGGATAAACATGCACCTGTTAAGAAGTTAACCGTTAAAACAGTAAAGGCACCATGGATTGACGAGGAGCTAAAGAAATGTTTGGCTGATAGAGACAGAACAAAAAGGGCAGCAATGAATTCCGGCAATCATTCTGAGTGGCAGTTATATTGCAAAATAAGAAATAATGTGACAAAACTGAACAGAAAGAAGAAGAAAATGTATTATGAGATTAAGATCAATGATATAAAGCATGATGGAAAAAAGCTCTGGGGTACCTTGAATACCATCATGGGTAGGAAAAACAACTCAACACCATCCTTTATAGAATCAGAGGGGGCATACATCACTAGACCACTAGATATTGCCAATTATTTTAATAACTATTTTATTGATAAAGTGGAGAAGCTAAGGCAGGGAATGCCAAAATCTAGCTGCGAGTCGTCCTATGTTAATATTAGAGAACGTATTATGAAAAATAAAAATTGCACCTTTGAGCTGGGTAAAGTTAGAACAGAAGAGGTGGAAAAGTTATTGTTGGCAATCAATAATGATAAACCACCAGGTATTGATAACTTAGACGGTCAGCTATTAAAGAATGTAGCCAAGTTCATTGCTGCACCCATCTGTCATATTTTTAACATGAGTCTGGAAGGTACATGCCCGCAAATCTGGAAAGTAGCTAAAGTTATTCCACTCCCTAAAAATGCAAAGAATGCCTTCACTGGCTCTAACAGCAGACCAATAAGCCTGTCACCTGTTCTAAACAAACTACTAGAAAAAATTGTATTCAATCAAATACAATGCTATTTTTCTGTTAACAGTCTGCTGAGTGAGTATCAACATGCATATAGAGAGGGTCACTCAACAGCCACGGCATTAACACAAATGACAGATCAATGGATGAAAGAGATTGATGTGAAGAACATGGTGGGAGCAGTACTATTAGATTATAGCGCTGCCTTTGATTTGATAGACCATAGAATTTTACTTGACAAATTGGAGTGCTATGGTTTTGCCTCAAAGGCGATATCATGGCTAGAAAGCTATCTATATAACAGAACTCAAAGTGTATACTTTAATGGCAGTATCTCTAGTGCTAGATGTGTTGCAAGTGGAATTCCACAAGGAAGTTCACTTGGTCCTTTACTCTTCTCAATCTTTACAAATGATTTTCCATTGGCTCTTGAAAAAGCACAAGCCTCTATGTACTCGGATGACACGACAATATATACACAGGCTCCCACAATCGGTGAGATAACTGATATTCTGAACAAAGAACTGAAAACAGTAATGGAATGGGTGACCAGCAACAAATTAGTGCTCAACATTCAAAAAACAAAAAGTATTGTATTTGGCACAAATTACGTACTAAGGTCTAAACCGCAGTTAAATCTGATGCTGAATAATGTAGAGGTTGAGCAGGTGGAAGAAACAAAGCTCCTGGGACTCATCCTAGTGAACAATTTATCATGGACGAAACACATAGAGTCAGTGGTGGCAAAGATGGGGAGGAATATATCTGTCATCAAGAGGTGCTCAGTGTTTTTACCACCGCAACTGACAAAACAAGTCATTGAGACTCTAGTCCTTTCACAACTGGACTACTGCTCAATGATCTGGTCAGGGGCAAACAAGAGGGACCTGGGAAAGCTGCAACTGGTTCAAAACAGAGCAGCTCGGCTTGCCCTTAGGTGTACACCAAGACATAATGTAATCAAAATGCATGTCAAGCTCTCCTGGACATTAGTCACGGAGAGGCTGATGGTATCACTCCTTGTCTTTTTGAGAAACATAAATGAGCTGAAACATCCAACCTGTCTATATAAGAAACTTACACCTAGCTCTAAAATCCATACATATAAAAACGAGACATGCCACAAGAGGTTGCTATCAAATCCCTAAAGCCAAAACAGAGTATATGAAGAGCACAGTGCTGTATAGAGCCATGGCTGCATGGAACACACTGCCAGATCAGATTTCTAAAGAAACAACTAAAGCAAGCTTCAAAAGACGATTGAAGAGGCATCTAGAAGCCCAAAGACTGTAAATTACACAAGCAGCAGACAGGCTTTTGGAAAACATACAGCAGCACACCGATTCATATAGGTTTTTTAAACACATGCCAAGGAAATGGGGAATCAAAAAAATAAGCTGTATGTGATGGTTGATACGAAAGTCACTGTTTGAAGGAAAATTGACGCCGTACATGATTTGTATCAATGTCTTGTAATGTACTGTCAAATGTCCTGTTTTATGTTATTTGTGGACCCCAGGAAGATTAGCTGTTGTTATGCACCAGCTAATGGGGATCCTAATAAAATAAACAAAATAAACAAAAATAAACTTAAATATCTGCCACAACATCAGTAACCGGATCAGAGTAACATTAAGTACAGTCCGCGGCATATCACATCATAATGTATCATATATTTCCTTATCTGAGTCAGCTGAGCCGTATCTGGCCGTGCAACACTCACAGTGTCACATACTGTATGCAGAAGGATTATTTTAAGCAACACATTAAGTTGACGAAACACTCGAGTCAAATGTAATGAAAGTCCGATCGTGTTTTAGACGGGGCAGTGATATCATAAACCTGTTAATGTATGCATTCAAACACTTGTTCTGTTCCCAGCTGTGTTCACCTTGCAGGTGCAGCTCTGTGGCTTTGATCCTGGATCAAGTGTTTAAGTCATGGATGTTTAAAGATTAACTTCTTCATATGTCTAGTATTAAAGTTCACTTTTCATTCAGGAAGTATGACGCTGCGCTGTCAGTACGCTTCTCCATGTTTGTGATTGGTCGAATGATCCAAATACCGCCCCTTTCATGTGAACGCGCACCTAACTAGATAGGACACGGCTGGCTTGAGCGATCCACTTGATAACCCGTGTCGTAGGATCGTTTAGCGAGAGCGCGTATGTTTTGGATTAGGCCAACCGGCTAACTCAAACACATCCAGGTTAGGTTGAACCGGCTTCGTAGTACAGGCCCCTGGTTACAGACCTCTGAATTGTTGACATCCATTATTTTCTATAGGAATTGTAATCAAGGTGGGCTGATTTGATTGTTTCTGTAGGGTTCATCCTTTTCACAGTAAATGGTAAATGGACTGTATGTAATAGTGTTTTATCCAAACCCCTCAAAGCACTTTACATTCTATAAGGCATCTTTCCCCCATTCACAACTTCACACATTTTCATTATAATAACATCACAGTTCACTTGATGACACTAACTAGTAGTAAAGTATGCCATAGGTTCACAAGTACTTGCTGTGTTAGACAACTGTGCACTCATGTGAAACCGTTTATAAAGTCTACGGGCTCTTACCCAGTTTGACTTCAGCGTTTTCAGTCAGGAGCACGTTTTGTCCCTTGATGTCACGGTGGATGACGTGGTGAGCGTGCAAGTGAGCCAATCCCTGTGCGGAGGAGAGAAGGACACAAACATTTCCCATGCTGTTCGCTTTTAGTTCAACTTACTGCAACAATACTGAACAAACTCCTGTCCTGTCTAGAGACACTTTCAGACACTTCATGGCCTGTGTATAGCCTTTTAAACAGAGCTAATGGACGCTTTACAAGCAAAATGAGTTTTAAGGGTTTTTCTGAGCTTTGACAGCCTTCAAACACACACTCTGTCATAGTTCATTGTGTTTTTAGTTTGCCCGCTACAGTATATCTGATTAGTAAATATGAAATAGTGATGAATGCTTTGTGACGGACCCTGAGGATCTCTCTGGAGATGTATGCGATCCAGTCCTCCTTCAGCGTGTTTCCTTTAGTGTTTTTCACCAGATCTGTGATTGAGCCGGCGCCACAGAACTCCATCACCAGCTGCAGGAGAGAAGAGAGGACAGTGAGAAGACTGAGGACACACACACACACCATGTATACATCACTTCAGGGGACATCACATTGACTTACATGCATTTCCTGGAGATTTATGCTAACCTTAACTATAACCTACACATGCCTAACCCTAACCCTAACCAAGTCTTCACCCTAAAATGAATGATTCCCCTTATGGGGACCTCCATTTTGTCCCCATAAGGCACACACACACACACACACACACACACACACAACACACACACACACACACACACACACACACAAAAGCCATGGGATAACATGGTTGTGCTTTGTTCTACCTTGTGTATGTTACCTCAACTTTTAGGGGCCTTAGTTCATCTACTCTGTGTGACTTATCCAACAGTAGCCTACATGCATCTTCCTCTAATCCTCAGTTGTAGCTGCAGAGGAAATAATGTGTCCCACAAAGGGACTAAAAACAGTTACATGAGATTATTAAAATGATTCAAAGTGCAGCAACATCACAACACTGGCAGGGGGTTATGGGACTGCTAAGTTATATATCTGTCTTTACATCTGTGTTACTGTTAGAAGCACACTACCTACATGCTTTAATGTACCTATAGTGCACATAAACACACACACACACACACACACACACACACACACTGAGTCTAATATGAACTTCGACTATCTGAGCATTTTACCACTAATCAATAATAACACATTCATGTTGTCACCAACTGTCAGTCTGTATTCTTTGTGATTTGCTTTGTGATCTGTTTACTCGGTCAGATCTGAAATGAAATGACTTTCTGCTGAGTCAGCATTATGAGTCAAGTCTTTGGTTTTATTTAGCATGTAGCGTATTAACGTGCAGCGAGGCACTCATTCATTGATATAGAACATGGACACGGTGCAGTACGACGTTCAGTTTAACTTGAAGCACTTTGCTATAAATGAATATAAATGATACATAAATGAATGTTAGAGATCTACTCACCCATAGCTGGTCGTCGTGTCCCGGCGGACTCTTCTTGATGAACGCTCCGTAGTACGTGGCTATGTTTCTGTGGTGGGAGTACTTCTTCAGCATGTTGATCTCCAGCTTAATTTCCTCCTCTTCATCCTATAAAGACACAGACAATCATTAGTGTGGAGGAAATACTTGTTTATAGATATGGGTTTTGGTGGTTATGGTCTGCTGTGTTCCCTCCAGAGGGAGTTTCTCTCCCACACACTCTTCCCCCCCTGCCTGAAACGCCTACTTTGTTTACTCCAGGAACATAGTTACATCAGTATGTAACACTAGCCAACATGTTTTACGTGATCAGTGGCGTTTTCTCCTGGAGGCCAAGGGAAGTTATAATTTGAATAAATAAATAAAAACACTTCGTTTAGTTTCGGTAATTCTTTGTTGTGTGTTGCTGCCGGCCCGTCTCTCCCTCATTCTCATTGAGTATTTTACAAAGAGTGAAACAGCGCCCCTCTAGATGTTATGGTGAAACAGTAGATTGCACTGTGTTGCGGGAGGAGGCCAGCCGAAATTGGCTTCCCTTGGTGAAAAAAAATTGAGAGATTGACCAATCAGATGAGGCTCACGTCATGCCCCTGCCAACCTGTGATTGGTCAGGGCCATGCCAAGGTGATGCGATTTGATTGGATTGGAGGCAAGGGAAGCCAGCCGCCTCTGGCTTCCCTTGCCTCCAATCGAATCAAATCGCATCAACTTAGTGTTGCAGTGACGCGTCCTAAAACCCGGAAGTAAGCTGCGCTCGATTTCCCTCGACAGAAAGCAATGGGATTTCTCCATAGGATTTTGGAAAATAGCTCGAAATAAGGTCAGTGGAAAACGAACCTGTTAGATAAATGCACGTTTTGTTTTGATAATATCCACATGTCTACCCTACTTTTATAATTTTCGAATCATAAATCTAATCGATATAAGATAGATAGCGTCCACTCTCACCGCCGTTAGAAAGTAGCAAGCAACTGAAGCAAGTGCAATTATGGAGGGTGGAGATTTGGAGTATTTACTCAAAAATAATTGTACTAAACTTCCGCTACAGCAGCAACAACAAATAAAATCTGATGACAGGCCAATGCCCAAACTTGAGCTGTGTACAGCGAGGAAAAAAGGTCTCCTGATTTAGTTTGTGAATGAATGCTTGTTAGAGTTTGGGCTGGAGAGTGCGTGCGGACCTGTCGGTTAGATAACAGGTGTGTGTAAGTCCTGCATCTGTATGATACAAATGTGTGTAAAATGATACCAGGTGCTGTAATCACTCATCTGGTTACGTTATTATATTGACCACCACACCCCCGACCCAAAAGAAAGGACGTATTATTGGCTTCCCCTAATTTTTTCCCACGCCACGCTGCTGTACGCTAAGGGACGGGACATCTGTCAGCAGTTGACCAATCACATCAGAGCAGACTGGGCTCTGGTTTCAGACAGAGGGTGAAAAGAGGTGCTGCAGCACAGACAGTATGAGGAAAGTAAAGCGCTTTTTGAACATTAAAGCATGGAGACATGTAGAGACACAACATACAGATATGAAGCTGGAAATGAGCAGAAT
Source organism: Harpagifer antarcticus (assembly GCA_902827135.1). NCBI lineage: Eukaryota > Metazoa > Chordata > Actinopteri > Perciformes > Harpagiferidae > Harpagifer > Harpagifer antarcticus. The sequence goes on from CADEHL010001066.1 coordinate 987,986, forward strand.
AAACAGTTCAAATAAATCCGTTTCTATTCTCCGAAGCTATTTTCTCTCCGAATATCAAAGACGTGTTCTAGACTGAGGCGAGTAAACAAACCGTGTCCAGAGCAGTCTAATCAGCGGATATCACCCGAACAAACAAACATGCAGATACAGGCTGAACTGGAAATGAAAACGGAGGTGAACTACCCCCCGTCTCTCTCCCCCCGTCTCTCTCCCCCCCGTCTCTCTCAGGATATTACAGAACAGACTCAGACACGCATTCAGACACAAAACCAGATCAGGGGATAACGCCTCCATCGCTGAGGCCGTGTGACATTTATTAGCGAGCGCTTTGCTTCTTATCCCTCAGGCCGAACGGGGCCGACGTGACATTTTCACCGTTAAAACAGCTGCTCGATAAGCAGGCAGCAGCTCGGACTCCTGCAGAAACGCCGCATGTCCACAAAGAGAAAGAAACCCTCTGAGGAACCGAGAGGAACATCTGCTTGGCTTTTCATTTTGAAGCTCATGAACCTTTGGCATTTTGTCGAACAGATGTTTTAGCAGTGAGATGAATGCTAACATCAGCATGCTAACAACAGCATGCTAAACAAGAGAATGCTAAGATGGTGATGCTAAGTGCTTTTTTTAACATCACTGTCAGGGAGGCTGTGGCGCAGTGGGGTAGTGTGTTGGTGTGGGATCAGGGGGACACAGGTTCAAACCCCACTGCAGTCAGCATGTCGTTGTGTCCCTGGACACTTCACCCCAAAGTGCTCCTGTGGGGATTGTCCTCAGTACTGAGTATGTATACATAGTATAGTTTAAACTATGCTTTGTGTCCTTCCTGAATAGTCAGATAACCTTCCTTTATGAAAAAGTAGCGGTCTCTATTACAAATAAATTACATTTTGGGTGTTGGGATTCCTTTCTTTAATCTTGACGTTTAAACATACCTTTTAGATTTTCTTTTTCCCACTCTGTGTGTTTAACTCAATATATTACAAAGATGGTAAACGGTATTGATGAAATCTGTGAACTATTGTATGCTATGCCTCTCTGTGAACATCTAATCTAAATTTAGAGATCATTATTTCCAGAGATATAAGGCAGACACAATCCCCTTTGGTGAAGACCCCATTTTCACTATTTTCGGTTATGGGAGGGTCCCAAACAGCAACCAAAAGTCAAATACTTTTATACAACCATCCATTTAAAAAAAACTGGACTTATTAAATAACATGGTTGTGCTTTGTTCTACCTTGTGTTTGTCACCTCAACTTTTAGGGGCTTCTACTATTTCTTATTCCTCCAACAGCAGCCTACATGTATCTCCCTCTAATCCCCTGTTTTAGCTGCAGAGGAAATACTGTGTCACGCAAAGGGACTAAAACCAGTTTCATGAGATTATTAAAATGATTCAAAATCACCACACTGGCATGGGGCGATGGAACTGTTAGGTTATATATCTGTCTTTATCTGTTACTGCAAGAGGCACACTACCTACCTGTTTGAATGCACCTATAGTAACTAAGGGGTGAGTGATTGCAGCGTGGCGACTGCCAACACATCATAAAGCCTCAGTCTGCTGGCTGTCAAAATACTTGTTGTGTTTTTTTGGTGCAGGAAATGATAAGTGTTAAATCACATGTTTCAAACTCAAGGCCCGGGGGCCAAATCAGGCCCGTGGTGGATTTAATTTCGGCCCGCAGGATAATCTTTAATTCCTATTAGATCTGGCCCTCCGGTATATTGCTCTCACACCTTCACTCCATCCTGAGGGTCTCCTCAGCTCAGAGCCTGACCCCAAACATTGATGACCTTGCACCCAAGAGGAGACGCCAAGTGTCTGAGCTAGCATCACAGAGCAGCACACTGAGTTCAAAGGATGCTTCCTTCTGCACTTTCTCTCTCACGACAACAGGGCAGGTTGGGTTTCTCTTTGAGGGAAATAGTTTTGTTGAAGCTGTTGTTGACCTGTGGGAAAATGTACTCATAAGAAATGAGTCTGGAGAAGCTGCAGATAGAGCCGTAAGAAATGAGTCTGGAGAAGCTGCAGATAGAGCCGTAAGAAATGAGTCTGGAGAAGCTGCAGATAGAGCCATAAGAAATGAGTCTGGAGAAGCTGCAGATAGAGCCATAAGAAATGAGTCTGGAGAAGCTGCAGATAGAGCCATAAGAAATGACTCTGAAAAGCTGCAGATAGAGCCATAAGAAATGAGTCTGGAGAAGCTGCAGATAGAGCCATAAGAAATGAGTCTGGAGAAGCTGCAGATAGAGCCGTAAGAAATGAGTCTGCAGATAGAGCCATAAGAAATGAATGCAGCTGATTATTTAATGTTGTTTTTATAGGCAATAATTGAAGCTTTGTTAGTTCCAGGTTTAATATGTGCAATAAGTTCATTTCAATAAGTTCTGCAATAAACATTGAACCAGTCCGGCCCTTGTACCCTTTTTTGTATTTGAGTTTAAATTAGTACACAATTAAAGATGTTTGGAGTTTTATTTTAGTTATTAATTTTAATTGTCTAAGAGATGCTGATTTGACATACAGTTACGGCATTTCCTGTTTCTGCCGGGGAGAGAGGGGAGAGAGGGGAGAGAGGGGAGAGAGGGGAGAGAGGGGAGAGAGGGGAGGCCGTCCCAAAGCTTGCCGCTGTGTTTACTCCCTCCACCTGACAGGAGGGAGCCTCGTTGAGCTGCGAGTGTCACTCCACAGAGTGTGTAGGGGTAGGGTGTAGGGCGTGGTTTGGGATTGGGCCACAGTGATGGGTCTGTCTGACTCTGAAATATGCAGAAAAGTCGACAAACAGTTCCTCTTGCGGTCGACAGAAGATCTCATCGCCCACAAATTGTCGGTCATGTGAACATTTTTGGAACGAGTCGGCGTAATTACAGCTGCTGAAGGACAGCGTGGAGGAGACGGGAGTTCCTTACACAATATTTACCACTTCGTAAAGGTTGTATGGATTAAAGAGGAAAGGGAGTCGCTTCAACTGAGCCAACACAAGAATGGTTACTTTCCTATATGTTATATATCCCAATGAGATATCAACTAAATCAGCTATTCAAATAATAAATGGACATGACGTAAAGTCACGTGCCTCGCAGTAAAACATACGTTGAAGAGGGAGTGGACAAAATGATAGGAATGGTTATAGCAGCCAAAACGTATACAAAAGTCCAGCTAACCACGATGATGAACTTTTTAAATACCTTACTTTTCATTTCGTTATTCTTTTCATGAAATAAGTCAGGCTAGAAAATCCTCATTTGAGTGAAGTTCAATAAAAAATTTATTATGCCGTTATTCAATCACCAAGACAACGCACTACATGTGGACATATGTGAATAACGCGTAAGACGAATAAACTATCATTACAAAAAGTTATTCTGAGAATAGGCGCATTCACACTGCGGTACTTTTCCCACAAAGGTTCATGCGAACTTAGTTCATGAGAACTCTTTTATCGCGTTCACACCAAAAAGAGCCGGTACTAAAAGTAGTTCATGTGAACCTTTTTACCCGCTCGAAAGTCCCTGAGCGGCTCTTTTGTGAGAAAAGAGCTATATTTCTGATTGGCTGGGCGGATTGCAAACCACGCCCCGTGAAACTCCCAAAAAGTTGTGTGAAGCCGCCATTTTATTATCCTCGCATTAGCATTATTAGCATTAGCCCAGCGCAGAAACGCAGAGAGACTAACTTATGGCAACACAAAATAAAACATGGGAGCGGTGGAGATGAGGAGGTGTCGGCGTTCTGGTGATTTACTCTGAAGGCTTCAGTAGAAGCTGCTGGGAGTCCCAGCAGCTTCTACTGAAGCCTTCCCCAACTCCGGGGACTTCCGGCCGGGGACTCCGGGTGGCAGTATACGCCGTGAAGTGGTTTGCGGCCTGCCAGTAAACCCAAAGCAGAAGAAGAAGAAGTGAAGTCAGCGGCTTCATTTGCCTAATCCACCCCCAGGGACTTATTCCGGTGTGAACGCGATCTGTACTTAGTTCATGAGAACTAAAGAGTTCGCATGAACTAAGTTCTCATGAACCTTTGTGGGAAAAGTACTGCGGTGTGAATGCGCCTAATGTAAGAACATCGTAGAAAATACTCATTAAAGATTCATTTGTACAGGAACAATGCACTTTTGGAAACATGGAATAATGTTAGCATTTAATAATAAAGTAGGAATTGTTTGACGCTCGATATTCTGTGCGATGACTCATTCATTTATTTCAGTAGGAGAATCTGCGACCAGCTGTTTTCAGAACCTGACAGTGTTCAACGCTGAGCTCCAGCAGACACACAGTCAGTCTGTTAGAAAGCATCATTAGGAGGCCACACACACACACACACACACACACACACACACACACACCACACACACACACACACACACACACACACAACACACACACACACACACACACACACACACACACACACACACCACACACACACACACACACACACACACACACACACACACACACACACACACACACACACACACACACACACACACACACACACACACACACACACACACACACACACACACACACACACACACACACACACACACACACACACACACACACACACACACACACACACACACACACACACACACACACACACACACACACACCACACCAATGCGTGTGTGATAGACAGAAAGCGACCTGCATGTCAGGATACAGCTGCTTCTACAAGGAGACAGCACCCTCTCTCCATGATACGTTTTGTACGCTGTCCATTTATTCTGGACCCTCCATCACTCTCCTATAATAACTTCTATCCTCTCGTAAAGGACACCCCCCCCCTCTGTGTCCTTCTCTCTGTCTGTCTTTGTTTCTCACTTTCCCCTGATACACTCGCAGTGAAAAACAAGGCGTCCTGAAGCTACTTATTATCATTCCTGGGTTATGAAATGGTGGGGAGACTCGGCGGCGGCGGCCATATTGCTGCTGAAGCATTACAGCACACAATGTGGATCGGAGCGAACAGAACCACGACCTCCTGGGGGGAGAGGGGAGCGGGATGGAAAGCTGAGGAGGAAGAGGGAGACACTCGATTCGACAAAAGGACAAGAGAGGTTGACATGTCTCTATAAATCAAATGTTATTTATATAGCCTAAATCATAAATTACACATTTGTCTTTACCGGGTCTAAAGCGGTGCTTGGGGATGACATTACATAATCAGGATACAAAGAACAAGTTACCGTGTTATCTTTCTGAAAAATGGGGATTACTAGCAGGATGTTTTCCTACTGAGTCACTGGATCACATCGAGTCAACAGCAGAGACTCAGAGCTGCAGCAGAAACATTTCTCTCTCCCTGCATTCGTCTCCTTTCTTATATCAAGGAGGATGACTTCACCTTTTCTGTCTTTTATTCCCTGAAGAACACGGAGGCGGAGAGATGGAGAGGAATGAGAGCGAGACGAGGGAAGGTGCCAAAAGATAGAGAAGGGGAGAAAACACAGGCGAGAATCTGCTAAATAAAATAAAGAAGAAGAATGAAACGGAGAGGATGAATTGACAACACGGAAAAGAGGTTGAGATTGGAAGTGAGCGACGAGGAGAAGAGAGTAACGGTGGCTCCTCCTATAATCCCACTGCACTTCAGATGAACCTTCTCCAAGGAGGAAACACTCTCAGTGTCTCAGGTTTCCCTCGCTCAGCTTCGGCCCTTCTTCTCTTACCTCCCTGATTGTTGTGCGGTCAGTACAACACACCTCATGTTATGTTTTGGGTGTCAGGTGTTTGGGTACCAACCTTAAAATGAAAGTTGTGCATAAACAAGATTAAAGCCTTAACCTTTCCTTTGAGAAAGACACAGAGGGGAATCTGAAACATTCAGTAAATTACTGGTGTATTTGAGGCTAAACTCAATTGTATGTAAAGCCGCCCCTCATTTCTCATTGTGATCTTATTCAACGATAACGAGTCATTGCTACGCTTTCAAACATCAGATTTAAAGTGTGTTCTATTGGAGAAACTCAGGTTTAGGGTTCGGTGATTTCAAAATGATTTGGTCAACGACAGCCAGAGCCTGGAACCATGCCGACAGAATATCAATTAGTTCAATTATTATAAGCATTGAAATGTTTAAATCCCAGCTCTACACACGCTGTATCTCATCCTCTCTTCTTCCTCTGCCTCTCTTCCACTCTGCATATGGAACAGGAAGTGGTATGTGGGTCAGAGAACATATGCTGAGACGTGCACAGAGGGAAGAGAGTGCACGTGCACACACACACACACACACACACACACACACACACACACAGGAAAGGAGATACATGGCTGTGTTGTTTTGCATCGTGACATGTGAAAGTTCCTGTGGCTCTATCATACATCACACACACACACAGTGACAGATGTGTGTGTGTGTGTGTGTGTGTGTGTGTGTGTGTGTGTGTGTGTGTGTGTGTGTGTGTGTGTGTGTGTGTGTGTGTAAATATCCTAATCTTCTCCAATGCAAATAACTTCCTCTGCTCATTCTTGGCGAGCGTCCAGACGACCTGGCAGTGTTTATTTTGGAGAGCGGCTGCATCATGTGGAAAAGGACCTCTGTAAACATCTCAGAGGGGCGGGGGGGAATAAATGAACCGCCATGTCTGTAATATTCTCTACACGTGTGTTTCTCTTCAGCCCGTCAGCTCGTATGAACACATACACATCTTCCCGCTAACTGGTCCTCGTCCTTCCTCTTTAATCCCTACAGTTGGAAATGGAGATTTGATTTGCCTGCAGGCTACTCCCAAACTCAGAGTCTCAATATTGCTATTGTTAAGCGAAATGTGTCCGGTCACAGGCCGGATAGGCAGCTAAAGAGACATATATTCATCAGAAGCTGCAGCCACTACAGAGTGTCTTCAAACACTTACACCTCTCTGCAGTGTATTCAGTGAAGGTGGGACACGGCTTTGAGGTGGCTTTAATCAATATATACTCAAAAAATCAATGACTTCATGTCTTGTGTTTGAAGATTGGTGGCTCAAACCTACGAAACTCGAATGTTCCCGTCAGATTTACGGAGCTGATTAAGGTTTCATAACTTGACGGTGTTTGTGAAACTATGTAGATCTCATTGCATTGTTATCAGCTTAGTGGGAGGCTGGGTGATACGCTCATTCCTCTCTCAGGCAAGAAAAGGTCAAGTGGCTTCAGATGTGTGTTTGTGAACATTTTTGCACGTTGTCTCATTTGGTTATTCATTCAATGAGTAACACGAGACACTCACTCCACCACCATCGACGTCTGAGCTGTAGTTTTATGAGACTAACAGGACATTTCTGCATGTAGACACACAGGCTACAATTACACAAACAGCCTCTGAGTCAACTGTACACACACACACACACACACACACACACACACGACCGCCTGCAATCTTTAAGACTATTGGTTTAAATGTCTCTTGGGAAATTGAAAATCTGTTGAGCTTGGACACAGACTCTTAAAAGAAAAACACTAAGAGGGTTAGAGACGGTGTGAATCTAAGCCTGAAAATTATGACTATTTTTGGACAGAAAACATTGAGAGGGCAGCGCGGCGGGAGAGAGAGAGGGAGAGAGGGAGAGAGAGAGGGAGAGAGGGAGAGGGAGAGAGGGGAGTCCGTTTGTTTTGGTGTTAACTGTTTTGTTGAAAGCCTGAGTAAAGAATTAAACTGATTTAGGCCAACAGCTGCAATGACTTCTGGGATCATTTCCAAATCTGCAAAAGTTCATGACTGCAGAGCTGATAGGATCTATATTAGTCTCACCTCGTGCATTTTACACGCATATGTCCCATTTTACTACCATACATTAAATTCTCTCTGGAGATTGTATAGCTGGGTGAAACATCTCTGAAAACATTTACTGTTTGTCCAGGGTCTATGCAGGAGTCCTGAAGTCAGATGGAAGACCTTTTAAGACCTTTTTTAAGACCCTTTCCTACATTTGAAGACCTCATCGCCACTTTGAGTTCTAACCGGTTACCTTGGCGACACACTTTACCTCACATTGACTACATACAGTATTGAGTGTCCTTCCTCCTTATCTTCCAACCATTTGGACGCAGACTTGCATTTCCCCATAACGATGTTGCTTAGCAACCGGCGTAAACGGACCTTCGTGCTATCAAGCAGTGAGCGTGCGACGTCCTGTTCAGATGACGTCAAACCCAACGGGATGCCATCAATAAACTACAGAATCACACTACACACCAGAGTCCTGCATCGGGTCGGGTACCCGCAAAAAAGGGGATTCGCGGGTGGTATTTTTTCAAACGCTTTTTTCCGGGTTCGGTTCTGGGTAAAACAAAGATGATGCGGGTCGGGTCGCGGGTGTTGCATAATAAATATATTAAAATAATAATAATTTAGTTTAATGTTTAAAATCCTCAGACCTCTCCCCCGCGGGACCGCGCATAATCATAACCTCTGCAGCGCATCAATACAGCATTTTCAATAACACTTCCTCAAGAGCGAAACCCAACGTCTTGGAGACTTTTGGTTCCTAGATGGAGAAAAGAACCAACATCCCACGCTTTTTGAGACAAATATGCAACAGCGTGTGTTAATAATTGCACGTTTTCACTGCTCATATATATGCGGGTTCGGGTCGGGTTGCGGATCTTGTGCCGACGGGTCGGGTCGGGGTGCGGAACTAATTGGCAATATGTGCGGGTAGCGGGGCGGGTTCGGTATTGCACGTCGCGGGTGCGGGGCGGGAGCGGGTCTTGAAAAACAGACCCGTGCAGGACTCTGCTACACACCTACGCAATGATTACATTCAGGCAGACTGTAGAATACAACCTCTCTGGACCATTTATATACTTATTGAAAACAAGCTACAAAATGTAATACCTTGGGAAATGCAGTTTAATACTTTTTAATAGCCTACATTTTCGTTAATTGATTTATCAACTTTTAATACTTTTTAAGACCCCGCGGACCCCCTGGTGTGAGATAGAAAGAGAGCAAAGCTTTCACAGGCAATACAATGCTCTTTTTTATCCATGACGGTGTGGAGAGGCTGATAAAGTTGGGGGGGGGGCAATAAAAGCAAAATGCTGGCGGCTCAATCTCCCTGTAGGATGCGTGTTGGTGTCCTGCACTCAAATCATTCATTTGCTTTGTTTACTTAGCAAAAATAAACCATAAAAGGGGGTTTTCATATAAGTCTAAATTATATATATGCCGATTAAATTGCATTATTAGATATATTTTCTGGATTTTTTGTTTAGTTTTGTATACGAGGATGTCCAATGCACCACCCATTCAATTTTCATTCAAGTAAAATGTGAGTAATTGATAATAAAGAAAGTGGATGTGCTCCTACATTGTCTGCTTGTAGGTCATTAACAACAACCTGACCAACATGCATTCCTAACATAATAAAATACATGTGAATTTTAACTTTTAAAATGTTCATAAATCATGAAATCCAAAAAGGCGTCCTTCAGGGATATTGACCCTCATGACGTACATTATTGTGACGCACGTAACAACTCAACATGTGAGCTCCTCCACGATGGCATCCTGGCAAAATGGCAACAAAACATCAAAAGTATACATGAAGCGCTTTGGACTGACCTCGGTGACGTCCATGACCTTGATGGCCGCCAGCTGTCCCGTCTTGACATGTCGACCCTGGAGAGGAAAACAAAAGAGAAGAAAGATAAGGGAAATGTAAACGACTCCACCTCGAGAAATAGAATTATTAACAAAGAACTGCTAACAGAGCACTTACTAATAAAGGACTGGCTTCTCTAAAGCCAGTTGAGTAGCACTTGAAATGTTTGGCTCTATGAAACCTGATGTACTTTATGATTCTGTTTTCTTCAAGGTTGTGTCTTCCTGGTCGAATGTACTTATTGTAAGTCGCCAAATTGCCTAATGTAATGTAAACGTTGGGTTTCTACCCCCTCATGCAGCACTATAGACATTTATTAAAGCACAAATGGTCACAATAGAAGAGTTAAGAGCACACAGTGACAATGGTATTCTTCTTTTAGATCAAAGAAGCCAAAAAGTGACCAATGAAAACCCTGGAAACGGACGTAGCTGAGCATTCAGGAAGCTCTCCAGACAGACGTTTCATGGGCAACAAAACAATTCAGTTGGTCATAAAAACCACAAGTTATTTTTCCTCGCCTGCACAGCTATGCAAAGGTCCAAAGTGTTTTTAAAGCAGACTGGTGTGAGGCATTCAATCATTACCAGGCTTGGGGAGTAACAACCTAAACATATCATCTAGTGTCTCTTCTCTGTAAGCTGTGCTGTAGGTGTTGGAGCCATTTTCATTTAGTTATTATTGTCTGAATGTTAGGCTTAATAATAAAGTAGATTGAACTCTTAATTAATCACACTATGGTTTTAAAATGTATTAATTTAAGGCTCACTTATTTGTTTACGAGATGTGCGTCAGTGTCACGTGCATGGCTGTATGCCTACATATGGTAGGTTGCTAGGACACAGCTGATGGTGATGAGACGGGGAATTTGACCGTGTTCTTTTGGAGACTGAAACTTTGATTAAGTATGAAGTGAAGAAATGTGTCCTCCTGTTTCTACGCCGTCTGGACCAATCAATAAAGCTCATCTAATTCAACCACGATCTCCGCTTAATCAAAACCCCGACAGAGAGGTGGCTATTAACATGTAGACGAGGATTAAAACGCCACCACAGTAGGATAATACTTTACGTGTGAATCTATACGTCTACTGCCTGGATCTGCTTCATGGTTTTCACTTTCTTTGCTTCATGTGTTCTGTTTTTAATTCAGCAGGTGAACCTATACGTTCTTAAAATACTGTGTGTGTGTGAGTTCAACTTTTTTAAACTGTAGTATGTGCTCATGTGTTTCAGTGTGTCCTGAATATGCTGAATGAAAGGCAGGTTCACCAGAAGAGCTCGGTTTCCTCTGTGGGTTAGCAGCATTAGCTCAAATGATTTAACAGATGGAAAGCTGTAGAGGAAAGAATAACAGACGAGAGTTAGTCTGTGTAACTGTTTTACCCTGCATCATGTTTGTGGCTTGTGTCTGAGCGGCCTCGTGATCCGGTGTCCTTTGTGTGAAACAGGACGGACACCTGAGCCGTTACTGAATGAGTTAGCGCAGTCCGCAGTTCGAGTGATGAGGGATTAACCCATTTTGGTTTTAGCCAAAGGGGACGTGTGTGTGTTTGTCTGTGTGTAATGACTGTGTGTGTAGGCTGGGGTTGGCAAAAAAGGTCAAGGCGGTTTGAGAGAGCAAACTGCAAAGACGACAAGGAAGCAGATCTCTGCTGTTTTTGTGAAACTGGAAACTACAGTATTCGAGTAGAGAGGTGAAGGAGCACAGAAACTCAAGACAACAATTAATGATGTCACATAATATGCTATTTAAATGTCTCTACTGTGACATGTCTGGGCGGCTCTACAGTGGATAGAGTGCTGGACTTCGAATCAGGGGTTACCATGTTCGAGTCCCACTGCAGTCAGCATGTCGTTGTGTCCCTGGGCAAGACACTTCACCCCAAATTGCTCCTGTGGGGATTGTTCAGGTGTATATCAGTACATAGTGTCTCTACTTTAAAGAGTCCTCTCCTGCTGATGTTCAGGTGTATATCAGTGTCTCTACTTTAAAGAGTCCTCTCCTGCTGATGTTCAGGTGTATATCAGTATGTAGTGTCTCTACTTTAAAGAGTCCTCTCCTGCTGATGTTCAGGTGTATATCAGTACATAGTGTCTCTACTTTAAAGAGTCCTCTCCTGCTGATGTTCAGGTTGTATATCAGTGTCTCTACTTTAAAGAGTCCTCTCCTGCTGATGTTCAGGTGTATATCAGTATGTAGTGTCTCTACTTTAAAGAGTCCTCTCCTGCTGATGTTCAGGTGTAGATCAGTATGTAGTGTCTCTACTTTAAAGAGTCCTCTCCTGCTGATGTTCAGGTGTATATCAGTATGTAGTGTCTCTACTTTAAAGAGTCCTCTCCTGCTGATGTTCAGGTGTATATCAGTACATAGTGTCTCTACTTTAAAGAGTCCTCTCCTGCTGATGTTCAGGTGTATATCAGTATGTAGTGTCTCTACTTTAAAGAGTCCTCTCCTGCTGATGTTCAGGTGTATATCTGTACATAGTGTCTCTACTTTAAAGAGTCCTCTCCTGCTGATGTTCAGGTGTATATCAGTGTCTCTACTTTAAAGAGTCCTCTCCTGCTGATGTTCAGGTGTATATCAGTATGTAGTGTCTCTACTTTAAAGAGTCCTCTCCTGCTGATGTTCAGGTGTATATCAGTACATAGTGTCTCTACTTTAAAGAGTCCTCTCCTGCTGATGTTCAGGTGTATATCAGTGTCTCTACTTTAAAGAGTCCTCTCCTGCTGATGTTCAGGTGTATATCAGTATGTAGTGTCTCTACTTTAAAGAGTCCTCTCCTGCTGATGTTCAGGTGTAGATCAGTATGTAGTGTCTCTACTTTAAAGAGTCCTCTCCTGCTGATGTTCAGGTGTATATCAGTATGTAGTGTCTCTACTTTAAAGAGTCCTCTCCTGCTGATGTTCAGGTGTAGATCAGTATGTAGTGTCTCTACTTTAAAGAGTCCTCTCCTGCTGATGTTCAGGTGTGTATCAGTATGTAGTGTCTCTACTTTAAAGAGTCCTCTCCTGCTGATGTTCAGGTGTATATCAGTATGTAGTGTCTCTACTTTAAAGAGTCCTCTCCTGCTGATGTTCAGGTGTATATCAGTATGTAGTGTCTCTACTTTAAAGAGTCCTCTCCTGCTGATGTTCAGGTGCATATCAGTATGTAGTGTCTCTACTTTAAAGAGTCCTCTCCTGCTGATGTCCAGGTGTATATCAGTATGTAGTGTCTCTACTTTAAAGAGTCCTCTCCTGCTGATGTCCAGGTGTATATCAGTATGTAGAGTCTCTACTTTAAAGAGTCCTCTCCTGCTGATGTTCAGGTGTATATCAGTATGTAGTGTCTCTACCTTAAAGAGTCCTCTCCTGCTGATGTTCAGGTGTATATCAGTATGTAGTGTCTCTACTTTAAAGAGTCCTCTCCTGCTGATGTTCAGGTGTATATCAGTATGTAGTGTCTCTACTTTAAAGAGTCCTCTCCTGCTGATGTTCAGGTGTATATCAGTATGTAGTGTCTCTACTTTAAAGAGTCCTCTCCTGCTGATGTTCAGGTGTATATCAGTATGTAGTGTCTCTACTTTAAAGAGTGCTCTCCTGCTGATGTTCAGGTGTATATCAGTATGTAGTGTCTCTACATGTCTCCATGCTTTAATGTTCAAAAAGCTCTTTATTCTTCTCATACTGCCTGTGCTGCAGCACCTCTTTTCACCCTCTGTCTGAAACCAGAGCCCAGTCTGCTCTGATTGGTTAGCTGGCCGGCTCTGTTGTGATTGGTCAACCGCTTAGAGATGTCCCGCCCCTTAGCCAATCACGTACAATGTGTCGGAGCGCTAGCCAATAGAAGCCTGAGTGTTCTATAGTGATGTCATTATATCCAGGAAGTAGACAAAGCAGTCCAATGGAGGCGTTTCAGGCAGAAAGAGGTGGGAGATGACGGGGCTTGTTTTATATTGTTTAGTTGAAATAAGAATCTGACAGTGTGCAAAGGGAGAGGGAACTGAATACTGAGTGAATTTGCAAAATAGCGATGACAAAGCAGAGTGTAGGAGGGGGGGGGGGGGTGTTGTTTTGAGCCGTATCAGCTATCGATAACAAAGGAAAGAGAGAGAGTTGAGGGAGGGGACAGTTGAGCAAACGGGGGAGGAAGGGAAAGACAAACAGAGCGGTTTCAGTGCAGAGGGGAGACTGAAAGGAACGAGGGGTGATTCATCGGAAAGTCTATTCCAACATGCAGGCGAAGTAAATGCATGGTGCAATAAAACAAATGTGTTTATGACATTTAAACGGTGTAGGAAACTGTCTTAAGTGCCATTCATGTACAAAGTGTTTTTGTGAATGTGTGTTTGTTCATGTATTGTCACACACACACAGACACACACACACACACACACACACACTCAGGCACTAATGTTGTACATCATGTGTCTGTTAGTGTCTGCTCACACACCGACACACACACACACACAGTTTTAGGTACAGAGTCCCATACCACAGACACTAACAGCTACACACTTTAACACCCTGCCAAACACTTGACACACACACACACACACACACACACACTAACGTAAGAATAGGATGTATGGATGACATCATGACAGACGCTGATGAATGAATACTTTCACACACACAACCAGTCTTTTCCTTCGTGAGGTTTAGTTTCTTAAGAGTCCTTGAAGTGAAAACCAACCACTTGTGACTTGTGTGTACGTGTGTGTGTGTGTGTGTGTGTGTGTGTGTGTGTGTCTTCTCTGCGTGTGTGAGAAAGGTGACCTCAGAAGGCAGACTGTAATAATTACTGAATCCCCCCGACCGCTAACACAGACGGTTAAAAGATGACATCATTTTCTATTTCTTTGTTCAGAAACACCAAACACACACACACACACACACAAACACAAACACACTCACACACACACACACACACACACACACACACACACACACACACACACACACTGAGTCCATCAGTCTGTCCAAAGAGCCGTTATCATTGAGCTGTTTTGTATTTCTTGGAGCTGTACACATTTTGAGATGATCTATTACATATGTTTCACTGTCTGTCCATCAGATGTTATTTCGGCCAATCGGATTGGCACCTATTTATTTACTGAAGCCAGTAACAGACAACAGAAGCTAAAAGACAACACCGGACATATAACAAACAAACAACAAATGGCAAAGACATGGATGCTTCTCAGGGTGTCACATGACAAAAGGTCAAACTGACCACCGATACAAACCACTTGCTTGAAGGTGAAATCAATCAAGATATAATCATCAAATCTGAAGATTAACTTTTCAGAAGAAGGTTCTTTTGCGAGAATGGTAAAAAACTATGGTGATGACATTATTATAAAATATGACGACACACATTCAAGGCTTCATTTGAAAATAGCTGTAAGTTTCACACAATCTAAAAATGACCATCAAACAAACGGCGTTGATGAGACTCGGGGTGAGCGTTTAGAAAGTTCCAAACGTTTAATGCCTCCTTCAAATCTGATCCCTGACGACGTCCCTCACTCAGACCACTAAAGACAGGACCCCCGGGGTTCATAAGGTACCCATGATCCTTCAGCTGGTGTGACCTCTGACCTCTCGCTTTGACTAAAGGAGGGGAGTGGTCTGGATTCCTCATTAAAGTGGAGGAAGCAGATACTGATCTGTGGTCAG
>CADEHL010001066.1:1005747-1009282 GCA_902827135.1 Harpagifer antarcticus
CATGTGCAACTTTCCATAACGTAAT
Organism: Harpagifer antarcticus; assembly: GCA_902827135.1. Classification (NCBI taxonomy): domain Eukaryota; kingdom Metazoa; phylum Chordata; class Actinopteri; order Perciformes; family Harpagiferidae; genus Harpagifer; species Harpagifer antarcticus. Next base: position 1,005,773 of record CADEHL010001066.1, read on the forward strand.
GTGCGATCACCCCTTTTTTTAGACTCACAGGAAGGACTGACCCTCGGTGAAATGGATATCGCTCATAACCCGGCCGACAAACCATAACATCAGGGCTTTAAAAAGCCATGCAGAGGCAGCTGGGAAAACGCTGAGTCCCTCGAAAGATAAACTCAAAGTACAAATAAAAGACAATGAATACATCTGTGGCTGCAAAACACTCACTTTGAGAGAAGGTCATAAACATTGAGCTGAAGTTTATAAATTAAACCAAGGACTGAAGAAAAACGTATATAATTGGAGATACTTATGATCCCTGTCACTCAAAAATAATCCAAAAATATAATATGGAAATAGAGAAAACAAATGAGTAATGGTTTCTTCCTTATAAGAAATGTATCTGAGTCAAAGAAGTGACTGGTGAATTTAAACAAACACTGTTTTTGTTTAAACAAACACTGTTTTTGTTTAAAGGACATATTCACCAGCACATGAGGACAATAGATAGAGTTCTCAAAACACTTAAAGATAGGGTGTTGAGATTCAGATCAGTCTTGTATTTCGTTTTTTAAAGAAGAATAAAATCAACAGTTTTGTGGATGTCAAAGTGACAAAGACTAGAGGAGGTGCATGTTGTTAAATTCCCTAAACGAAAAGTCCAAGGACGTCCAGCCACCAGACGTCCCCTTGCTCTCCTTTTATCACCACATTCCTCCGTTAGCCCCTGAGCTGGAGGATCAGCAGGGAAACACAACATCACAGAGGAGACAAAGGCAGAAAAGACGTGAACTCATCACCAGCCTCTCCTGACTCACGCACACACCGTCACGCTTTCCAAAAACACTCGCCTGACACCACCTCCTCTTTCCAAAAAGCAGCTGGGTCAGCAGTTGGTCTGGTGCTCTCTGATTGGCCAGTCACAACACTTAATCTGCTGTAATACCTAGCTAGCCTGCTAGCATGTAAGCTACATCCTAGGTACAGTAGGTGTCAACGAAGCAGACTAACTTCAGCAAGCTCGGTGTGTCAACTTTGCACACTAAGACGTTATCTATACTAACTCTGTTTTATATTTTAAGTGTGTCTGTTTTATGAATAATGTATGAGTTTTAACATGTTTCTGTAAAGCATTCTTAAATGGGATTCGAATTAAAAAAGGAGGAATTCCGAGAAAAAAAGTTAGAAAAAGTCAGAATATTTTTTTAGGAAAATAAGTAAGAAATTAGAAAAAAAATGTTGAGGTCAAAGTCATAATTCTGAGATTAAATTCGAATTTAAATCTCACTTAATTGGTCAGATCCCCCCCCAAAAAAGAACGCACATGTGGCCCTAATCCTCTTCCATAAATGAAGCATGCCATGATAAGCGTTCTGAGAAGCGTTCAAGAGTTTGAGGTTTTGTTTGCACACTCAAAGTCATCTTTAAAAGTTAAAGGCTCTCCGTCAGGTCTGAAGCCTCTAGACTGAGCCCAGATGAAGCGGCTGAAAACACCGCAGGAATTATCTCGCTGTCGGATGCCATTACCCCCGTTGTTAATGCGATTCGGTGCTTTCTCCACCTCCAATCACAGCCCAGAGAGACACAGCGGAGCTCAGTCTTCTCTCTCAGAGGCTCATTAGAGCTGATCTTGGCTGGCTGGGGGTTGCAGAGATATGAATCAGGGAGTAGTACGCTATTAAACAAATCCTGTTAGAGTGGCCTGCTGGGAGGTTTGGGATGAAGCTATGAAGAGATAGAACAATGAATTGTAGGATAGAAGCTCATGCTACCCTAGAAAGGGATTCAATCCAGCAGAGAGAGGAATGTAAACAGGAATGTTGGTAAAAACAACTTTGGAGTTTGAGTGCAGTGTAGCATGGTTTGAAGATGCACTAACATGGCCTGAGTTTGGAGTTTAATTACTGTCTGAAACCAGAGCCCAGTCTGATCTGATTGGTTAGTTGTGGTTGGTCAACCGTTAAGGCCCGGACACACCAAGCTGACACCAAAGAACTGACACAGACGGACCCAACTGTTGTGTCGCCTCTCGTCTCCTGCGTCTTGGCCATGTGTCGCACTGGAACACACCGCAAAGACTTCAGCCCACGGCCAAGTAGCACGTACAAACTGCGCATGCGTGAGTGGCAATAACTCTCCCTACCAGCAGGTGGCGGTAGTGTGTATTCGTCATTCAAAAGAGGCAACAACCGGAGGACAGACTGCGTCATAACCGAGAGCAGAAGAACAGACTGCGTGATATAAACAAACAACAAATAGCGTGTGCGTTCCATGTTCACTCTACAGCGAGAAGCTCACGGGGCTTTCCCGAGCCTGAGTCGAGAGCTGGAGTTCAATGGAATCTCAGATTTGCCTTCTTAATCGTTTGTTTGGGTCCCTCACTTCCGTTTCGCTTCTCATGCACTGATTCGCTAGCTGAACAGCCAATCAGAGTGATGTATTTGACCGCCTTTGGCCGATTGCCTACAGATTCGACATGTAGAGTCGGTAGGTTTTCAGCCCAAAAGGTGTCGGCACGGTCGAAAAGACACAACGGTGCGGGACACACCAGTAGGGCGACAGGACGCTCATCGGCGGCCTGACGTCCATCGGCGGCCTGACGTCCATCGGCGGCCTGACGTCCATCGGCGGCCAAAATCGGCTTGGTGTGTCCAGGGCTTTAGACTATCATGTATAATCTTCTAGCCAATAGAAGCATGAGTGTTACATAGTGATATCATTATGTCACAGAAGTAAACAAAGGATTGTGTGGGAGAGAAACTGTGGGATTTCCGCCTTTGCCGATCATTTAGATGCACAAAAGCCTCTATAACACAATACAGGAAAAGGACTACCCCCAAAAAACTAAATCGGACCTCTTTAAGTATAATTTCAAAGCTGAACGACAGCTTCTCTTGGTTGGTATTAAAAGGAACAATGGAGAAAGATGGCGTCCTTTATAAAGGCGGCACAGAGTGTTGAGGACTGCAGAGCATCTGTTTACCTGTTAGTATCCCCTGGCTCTCTGCCCTCTGCAGTGACCCACAGCTCCCACTCAGTGAGTCTTATCTCCTGCCTGGCTCACCACAGCCTCCACCCACTGACTCACCATCAGAGAAGATACGCTGCCTGTTTACCTCCTGCTTATAAACAGGACTTCATTGGAGGGACGCCCAAAAACCTGATGACTCTTAAAGCATTCGAGTATTTATCTTGGAGAAAATGAGGGGAAAATTAAGGAAGGAATGTTATCAGATTTCTCAGACTCTGTATAACAAACGAATATGTCATCAGATTCTGTAATAACAGCACATCTGCTGTCTAACTCAGGGACTTTGTTTAGTCATCAGCGGCTTCAACTGTTGAAAAAACAATACAACATTTTCTTTTTTAAATAATAATTTTAAAAAAATCGTTATTTTGATTATGTTGTTTTTATAATCGTTGCAGTAGTTGCAGTAGTTGCAGTAGTTGCAGTAGTAGTAGTAGTAGTAGCAGTAGTAGCAGTAGTAGTAGTATTAGTAATGGTGGTAGTAGCAGTAGCAGTAGTAGTAG
>CADEHL010001066.1:1009405-1073205 GCA_902827135.1 Harpagifer antarcticus
GGGCTTAGCCCACACGAAGTATTGATGGGAAGAGTAATGTTCACAGGGTCTAGCCCCCCAGCATCACCCCACACACTCACCCTTCTGTGGACAGAGGATTACATGACTAACTATGTAAAATATCTAACTGACATGTTGAGAAAGTTTCACACGCAGGTGGCTGACAGGCTCCCTCAGCCGGGGGAGGAGCCCACCCACCCTTTTAAGATTGGTGATAATGTACTAATCAAATCTCTTGAAAAAGATTCCCTGTCACACAGGTGGAAAGGTCCGTTCCAGGTGTTGATCGTGACCAGAACCGCCCTAAGAGTCCAAGGCAGAGCAGAGTGGATCCACGCTTCCAGATGTCGTCTCTCCCCTCTACCGGATGCTGGCGTATGAAGGCAGTCATCATCATCGTCATCCTGGGTTTGCTGTACCTGGCCAAGAACGCCCTACTAGATGAAGCTGTGGAAATCTCAACGACAGGTGGCGAGGGCTCTCGCGCCTCTGAGAGAGAAGATAAGGTGCTCTTATCCAAGAGCGCAGACGACTTGACTACTCAGGGTCCAGACCCTGAGGGCAAAACAACACCAACGGGCAAATCAGTGCCTAGCGACAAGGACAGGTTGTATCTAAACACCACACAGACATTCAGTATGGTGCGAGAGAGACAGAGAGAGAGAGAAGGAGGAAGAGTGAAGAGGATCGTCGACATCACTCATGAAATAGAGACTATTTCTTTTAACTGTTCAACTTCAATATGTAACCCATCTAACTGTATTATTGTGTTTGCTGTGTCTTCAATCAAGGGTGATGATTACTTGACATGGGGAATGTATCCGCAAAACCAGTACCAGTGGTTCGGGAGAACAAAGGAGGTGGTAAGAATAGCACTCAACACCATGCCCTTTAACATGCCCTCAGAATTATGGTGTACTACCATGGAACAATTAAGAAAACTGATAATGAATGAGGTACAATGCACATCGAGGAAACCAGATTATAAAGTCCCCAATTCACCTGTCACTAAATGCACATATACTGGACCAGATAGCAAAACAGATTTTCTATCCACTCCACTTCAACAAACAGGAGGTGATGTAGATTCTTCAAAAAAGGCCTTAATCACTCCACTTAAACGAGCTAAAACTAATTCTGCAATAAGTTTAATGATAGACTACGCACATGAACGTAATGTTAGCAACTGTTGGCTGTGCCAAAACATGCCAGAATCCATGCATTCTCCAATGTTTAGCCCAATTCCGTTCACGAAAGCTGATTATGATTTAATAAGCTGGAATGACATTGCATCCAGAATTAGCGATGAAGCTGAGGATTGCTTCACTCCGTCCTACCCCTTAGACTCAGAGCAACATGTACAGTACAAGGGTTTAGTCTCCCTCATTGTTGATACAGTAAATGAAAATTACCTGCCTGACGGCTTCAAACGATTGATGTTTTTAAAACTAATATACGTGAAGAAATATGTTAACTTAGCTTTTGAATACAGATTCCAGTTAGCTCTAGCCCAGACTAATTGTTCAGATAACCTTACAAATCTAAATTGCACAATGCAATCACACACGCCATCTTTGTTGGTTGAAGCTGTGGTAACAGTTGTGCCCTGGTTTGGGTCCAGAACAGTGGACTCCATTAAAGTTAAAATACATGACTGTACACAACCAATCCCCTTAGGCAAGACCCTAACACGAGATTGCTCAGTTTATGTACCACCAATTACTGTACATGAATGGAAGAATGTGTCTATCTGTTTCCAGAATGAAGCAGGATCTCATACTTCTCCAGATGTGGGACACAGCGACTGCAATGCCATAGTGAGGGTAAAATTAGCCAGAATTCCCCTCCCACAGAGAGTTTACTTAGTTTGTGGAGACCGCGCTTATGGCTGTGTACCCTTTGACATTTTCTATGGCACCTGTTATCTAGCCTATCTAATCCCTTTAATCCGTAAAGTAGAGGCTAGTGAGATTGCAGCGATACTTCCCTCTTTACATCGGAATAGCAGATCAATTACACAAGGACAACAGATAGCGAGCCTATTTTTGCCTTGGTACGGTATTTATGTTACTCAACAGGAGATTGTGGCCCTGTCAGAAGTGGTCGAAAAACATCTAAATGTATCTAACACAGCGATGTTGGCTGAACACAAAGAATTGCAGGAAGTGAGGACAGTAGCACTACAGAATCGAATGGCGTTGGATCTCCTCCTCGCTGCTCAGGGAGGCACATGTGAGGTGATTGGGTCTGAGTGTTGTTCTTTCATCTCTGATGCTACACCTGAAGTTCTGGATATGGCACATGATACTGCTCGGGGAATAAACAATTGCATGAAACACATGGGTTTACATTTGGAGATTTAAGTGGAACTATTGGATCCTGGGGAGCGGGGTTGGTTAAATTTGTTGTTACTGTTGCAGTGTTTATCTTGGGTGTGCTAATCCTAATTACCTGTTTGATAACTGTAGTTAAATTGGCCATACGCAGGTGCGCCAAAACTGCTCTCCAGGCCCCACAGAGGGTTGTGGGGTATTCAACTGCAGATGAAATAATATTGATGTACAACAAGGAATTGCGAGATCCATGGGTCTCCATCGCAGTTTCTGGCCCATGGGTACCGCCGTTTCAGTGATTAATAAATTGATTACAGTTGACTTTCAGAATAAAGAACAGATGTTTTGATTTTCCCTTTTCAGGTTGTTATACAATAAATATCTGATTCTTCCTTTTCAGATATTGAACAAATGTATTTGAATGAAATATATGTAACTACTAAAAGTGCCTTACTCTTGAATGAAGCGTAGTAAAGTAAACGTAAAATAATGTTAAGATTGAGGACATTGAACTTTACAGATTACAGATTCATCACTGAGAATTTTATCCTGGATCTCTCATGATTCAGTTTTTATACCTCATTTGGATTTCTTATAATCCTAAATTCTAATTGTGCTTAAGTAATTGCCTTGAAGTAAATCTTTGAGATGTAAGCTGACTTTGCATTTGTGTTTGAAGAATGAGATTAACTGAGTGTTAAATGATAAAAGATCTTATTTTTGAAACATATATTTTGCCATTATATTTTGTATTACATGTGTGTTTATTATTGTGCTTTTGACAAATGATATCAGACACGGAGGAGAGAGGATTTTTATTATGATTGACTGCGTTCAATCAAGGTAATTGAAATGTTTCAATTCTGCTTACTTTATGATGTGATTAATGTGTGTGATCTCAGACTCTGAAGGCGTTTATTGATTTGAGTATTGACTGAAATATTCTTAGATTAGTGTTAATTGGTTATCAATAAAGTGATAAAAAGGAGGGGCTGTTAGAGAATATTTTAATCCTGTCTGTTCCCATGTATCGAATTGGGAACTTATCTGCGAACTTCTGTTTCTAATTAAAGTGTTGTTCCCTCAATCTGTGAAATATGATCATGCCATCCTCAGGGTCAACTCAGAGGTCAGATGCCTCTCTGTGGAGAAAGGGGGAGCATCCTGTCCTGGCTAAGGTCTTTGTTCAGTTTGTTGCATCTGTTATTAATTAGCAGAGAAAGGGCGCGTAAGTTTGGGATCCGCCTTTGGTCAATATATTGTGTGATTATGCTGTGAACCTTTAGAGTGCCGTTTGGTGGAAGACTGTAGTGTATGAAACTGAATGTGCGCTCTCCGGCCGAATACTTCAATAAATCTCCGTGTTTGATGAAAGTGCTCCGTCTCCATTTCTTCAACATTGGCTCTGCATTGAATCCCAGAAGATTATTCTTCACAGATAGTAGTAGTAGTAGTAGTAGTAGTAGTAGTGGTAGTAGTGGTAGTAGTGGTAGTAGTAGTAGTAGTAGTAGTAGTAGTAGTGGTAGTAGTGGTAGTAGTAGTAGTAGTAGTAGTAGTAGTAGTAGTAGTAGTAGTAGTAGTGGTAGTAGTGGTAGTAGTGGTGGTAGTAGTAGTAGTAGTAGTAGAACCTTTATTTAGCCAGGAAAATCAATTAAGAACAAATTCTTATTTTCAATGATGACTTGAGGAGGCAAAAGGCTTCCTGAGGGGATGGGGGTTGGGAGGAAGAAAATAAAAAGACAGACTCCGGGCACTACAGAACCCAGGAGACAACACAATGACACAGAACATTGCAAGCCAAAATCGTAATTGCGATTAAAATACGATTAATTGAGCAGCCCTAAATATGATCTGTGTAAAACTTAGCAATAAAACTAGAGGAAAAGAAGTGAGTCGGAGCATTGCTGGAGCTAGTTAATCTAATCCATGGAGGGGGGAGGGCACAAGCTGCTTACACTCAACCTGGAAACCAATGCAGAGCTTAATTAAAGCGCTAAATGACGTGTTTTAGCCTCACTGCTCTTTAAACTGAGTGGGGAGCGCTAACGGCTAAGCTACCACCCAATGCTTCACTTATTAGAGACTGTAGTCAGATGAAATGATACTGTTATCCTCCTAATGACGGAAGATGCTCCTCTTAGGGATTACAATATGCACTGATAACGTCTGCTAATGAGGAGGACATTAGGAAACCCTTGAGCCGGATAGAAAAGCTGCCAAGCTCAGTCAGAAGAGCTATGTTAAGGTTAAAGTAAATTAGGTAACTTAAGAACCACGATGACATCACAGAGACTCTACAAGAATACAAATGATAAAAAAAATAGAATAATATTAAAATGTAAAACAATACAATTAAAATAAATAAAACAACTAAAATAATGAAAAGGGATAAAATACAAAAAATTTAAATTAAAAGGAATACAATTATAATAAAATACAAATATTAAAAAGGAATAAAATCAGAATTCAATACAATTCAGTTAAAAGTCAAATAAAAAAGGGTGGGTCTTGAGTTTGCTCTTCAAAGAGACATCAAACACAGACATCAGAATGCAAGTGGAAATGCGTGTGTGTGTGTGTGTGTGTGTGTGTGTGTGTGTGTGTGTGTGTGTGTGTGTGTCCATGCTTGCCAGCTTGTGTAAAGTTGACTCAGAGGCTGTTTGTGTAATTGTAGCCAGTGTGTCTACATGCAGAAATGTCCTGTTAGTCTCATAAAACTACATCTCAGACGTCGATGGTGGTGGAGTGAGTGTCGGTCAGCCATGTCACACACGGCTCATTTTGATGACGCGTGTGTGCTCTGGAGATCAGCTGCTCGACCCTGTTTGTCTGTGCTGTGTTAAAGCGGCCGGTGGCCTACTTTCTGCGGCCAATGCAAGATGGCCACTGCGACAGAATCAGCTCTGCTCTCCAGGCAGACACGTCACACATTTTTATTACACAGTGAATGATATATTGAACGAATTAGGGAGGACCAATCAAAATTAACGGGCATGGAATAAATAATATATTGTATTGATGAAAATCCAATGGCAATAAAGTTGAGTGTGTGTGTGTGTGTGTGTGTGTGTGTGTGTGTGTGTGTGTGTGAGTGTGTGTGTATGTGTCCTAGCATTACTATACTTGTGGGGACCTAAATCTGTTTACACAGTCACGTGTGGGGACTCGCCTCCCTTATGGGGACAAATTGGAGGTCCCCATGAGGGGAATCATTAATTTTAGGGTGAAGACTTGGTAAGGTTTAGGATTAGGTTTAGGATTAGGGTTAGGGTTAGGGTTAGGTTTAGGATTAGGTTAAGGGTAAGGTTAAGGGTTAGGGTAAGGATTAGGGTTAGGCATGTGTTGGTTATGGTTAAGGTTAGGATAAGTCTCCAGGAAATGCATGTAAGTCAATGTAATGTCCCCTGAAGTGATGTATACATGGTGTGTGTGTGTGTGTGTGTGTGTGTGTGTGTGTGTGTGTGTGTGTGTCTTTGCTTGTGTGTGTGGCAGGGAATTGACATGCTCATTCCCCTCTAGCACTGTTCACTGCATCTCCATGGAAACAGAGCAAACTGTCACTCTGAGGAGCTACCGATGTGTTTTAGACAGAGGTCAAAAGTTAATCAATGATGTCTTCTGATCCAAATCACCTACTCTGAAATCTCAAACATGGGAACAGGTAAAAACATTGAGAATACTCATATATATTACGTAAAGAAGACCTCATATTATATTTAGTGTCTGCAGCACCTCTTTTCACCCTCTGTCTGAAACCAGAGCCCAGTCTGCTCTGATTGGTTAACAGCTTAGGGCACGAAACATCATCAGAGACTCTTCCCACCCCAACCATACACTGTTTATCCCCCTACGTGGCACCCGCTCTGGGACACGCTACCGCAGCCTCCCGGGTAGAACCAACAGGACTTCTTCCCTCCAGCAGCCAGACTGCTGACACTGAACCCCACGCTGTCCCATACTGCCTAGTTGTTGTCGTGTGCTGTGCTGAAGCGCAATTATCCTGTTTTATATACAGTACTGTATTCACTGTATTTATTATTATTATTATATGTGTATTTATTCTTATTTATACATTTCCCATCTAGTTACCTTTATATCATTTATTTTGTACATACTTCTGATAATTGTGTATATAACTGACTGCACTCTGGTTAGACCCTCTGTGATTTCGTTACACTGTGCTTGCATTTTGTAATGACAATAAAGTAATCTAATCTTAGCCTATCACGTACTAATGTGTTGGAGGGCTAGCCAATAGAAACTTGAGTGTATGGTAGTGATGTCAGTAACTTTCTGTTGACCTCAGTTGGTACTGTATTGTATTTTTTTTCAGCTGTGTTTGGAATAAATGGTCAAATAAACTTAAGAAGTGAAGCGGACTTGTTTGTGTGCGTCAAAGTGTTTTCTTCCCATATTTACAGCATTTGATTCAGAAAGAAGATAATGTCTCACTCAAAACGCATTTTGAGAGTGCCTAGCTTCCCTAATGTGATCTATTTCCTGTTTACATAAAGTCAGAGAAGGACATAACACGCAGGGAGAGACGTGCATTCGAGAGTTTGAAAGATTTGTTTTTTGGTTTGACTGAAGAAGCTTAAAGATTTGTTTAATTCAAGAAACGTTTTATTTTGTTAACTAAAGTTCACAAACCACATCAGGGCGAACAATGCAGGAGATAGTCGTTTATTCCACCTCTTACTAGCAGTTTAAAAACATAAATCCGTAGGACTAACATCAACCCTGAAGTTTGATAATGTTTCTCTGGTGCAATGTTCATGATATTAATCTACTTCACGTTCATAGTTGCATGACTGCAGACCTTAAAGCTGACACTGCCCACCTCTGAGCGGTCTTAAAGAAAAGCTTGTGGATATGTCATGATATTTTCAGACCCAAGATTCGAACGGAGAGCAAAAAAAGACACCGGAAAGACATGAAGCTTCCTCTACAGTGGGATATATTTATAGATGTCTCAGACTGAGCAGAAAAAGCTCGGCCCAGTTCCAAACCAAACCCCAGCTGCCTTCATGATTCGACCCTTTGATAGATGGAGCACAAGGTACTGCAGTGTTCAGAGCGCTGGAAGAGATATCAGGTGGAAAGTCTTCTGAGCGGAAGGAAGACCAGAAGAAGGGAGGAGATGTTCAAACGGCGCAAAACTGTGCCAAGCTTTTCCAGATAAAGCTCAAGGAGAGCGATCAGTCTTCTTCTCTTCCTCCAGCGCCCTCATTATAAGAAAGTCGGTGGTGCGTTTACCTCTCAGGCTGATTCCTAGTCATGGGTTGCGGTTGAATTGTCAGAAATAAACTGTTTCATAACCATTATTCCTTAAAGGGGCCCTATGCGAACGTTCAGGTACATTAGTATTATTATCCTACTGCCTGTGCTGCAGCACCTCTTTTCACCCTCTGTCTGAAACCAGAGCCAAGTCTGCTCTGATTGGTTAGCTGGCCGGCTCTGTTGTGATAACACACTACAGGAAAGGAAGGAAAAACCAGCACAATAGGGCCTCTTTAACATCAAGTTTAAAACACATTAGCACTTCACGGCATAAGTGTTAAAATGTTTAATAAGCACCTTAACTTAAACAAGAGTTCTGTTTGTCGGTTGTTTTTGTGAATGTTGGGTCACGTTAAATGTTGCAAGGTATTGTGGGACAGAACGATCTCCTCACCTTTTGATAGGATAGATTTCCTAAGCTAAAGAAGATAATAAAGGAAGTATGGAAGCTCCTCTATTATCATCGAGAGCATTCAAACAGCTCTTATCATGGCTTCATTTCCCTCAGTTAGAAACACTTCCTGCTGAGAACTGTTTGTCTCGCTCCAGACAGGAAGTGGTCACCAGATATGGAGGAAGTCACATAGAGTCAGTGGTTTTGGGAATGCCATGTTTGGATGTTTTATACAATCTAATAAGTGGCATCTCCTCGCAGCCCAGGACGCTAACTCCACCCTCCATGTACAGACATGAAGGCAGGGTGATATCCCAAACCACTGGAACTTTCTACACTGGCATTTTTACCACCTCTTCAAAAAGGCCTGCAGGGTAATAAGGGGGTGTTTTTTTGGGGGGGAAGGGTGGTGTCTCTCTGGTAAATATAGGGCCATGCGATGTCGAGGAGTGAGGTCTGAATTTACAGAGCTCCGTAATAAAAGAGAGCGGCTCTTCTTCCAGCGCAGGGAAGGGTGAGGCACACTTAATTAAGACGGAGATGTTTTAACGGGCGGGAAGGGGGGGGGGGGACATTTAGACCGGGGATTGGATAACACTGCAGCTCTGTTGTGTGTGAGATTGTCCGTTGGTCTATTCAGAACTTCTCTTTGAGACAAGTGATAGAAAAGGAGACAAAGACAGGTATAGAGATACAGAAATACATAAAAGGGCTCACAGAAACATTTCAAAAGAACGACTGATGACAACAAGGACAACATAACATAAATCCCTGCAGGTATCTAAGCAGTTGACACTGAAGCACTTCAGAGATAAGCTTCCTGTGCAAAAGCCTCACTTGAGCTGCAATGACAGATGTATTAAGTTTGGCTTTTTTATTCAAGTTCACAAGAAAAATGAAATACTTAGACTATATAGACTTGAGTGTATTCAATCAGTGCATCCTTGGGTGTGAATGTAATCTGCTAGAAGTTGATCAATCAGTAAATCAGCCTACAATTGTGACTTAAAATGGTTTTGGGTCTGGTTAAGGTATACATCTTAAAGAGTCCCTATTATGCTTCTTGGGGGTTTACATTTTCTTGTACACGTTTTGAACATTAAAGCATGGAGACATGTCACAGTAGAAGCAAGAAATACAATTATGAACCTGAAAATAAGCATAATATGTCCGGTCTTCAGGGTCAGATTTGTAATAATGTTTACTCGTTCTTTGATCCAATAGCTCCTGATGAAAATCATAATTCGCCATTCGTTCACAGGTTCTTGCGTCTAGAATGCATTCAATTATTGAGAACATGGCCATTTTAAAAGCTTAAAGAAGTATACGTTTGGTATAACCAACTAAGCTGTAAAGCCGGTGAAATAGAATATACATAAATAGTCGATTGAGTTCAACAACAACTGAAACATCCAGATGACACAGAACCATGGAAATGTGGTGTCACAGTTCGTATTGCCGTCACTTTGAGGCTAAACAGTTTGCAGAACCTGCCTTCTGTTATTGATGAGCCAAAGCTTGTTGGATTTACTTTTAAATGTAGAAGACAGTGCTGACTCTGTTGGAGCTAACCCTAACACAAAGAGGGGTTTCTGCCCTTGTGACAACCATTAAGACGGGTCGCAATAAAGATGCCCAGAGGTCAGAGGAATAATGCTGTTATTTCTCTCTTGGAAATGCATACACATACCAAGAAATCTGATTCAAATCAAACGCATTTAACCAGCTTTACTGCCACCATTTCGGTCTGTCTGAGTAATCATAGGGACTTGATCTTAAATCAAATCAAATCAAATCAAGTTTTATTTATAGAGCACATTTAAAAACGATGTTTGGTCGAGCCAAAGTGCTGTACATGTAATAAAAACATTTTACTGCAGTGCAATTGTAACAAGAGACAGTCATTTTGCAACAGCAAATATAAAAACAATACACAGGGAAATGTCAGAAGTCGTGCTCCGCTCTAGCTAGAAAGCCTGAGAGAAGAAGTGTGTTTTGAGAGAGGATTTAAAAACCCCTAGGGTCTGGGCCGACCTCACATGGAGGGGCAGAGTGTTCCAGAGCCTCGGGCCAGCTGCTGCGAAGGCTCGGTGCCCTCGGGTTTTGAGCCTGGTCTTCGGCACTACCAGCAGCAGCTGGTCAGCAGACCTTAAAGCTCTGGCTGGGGTGTAGCGCTGGAGGAGTTCAACTATATAGGAAGGAGCCAGCCCATTTAGAGCTTTAAAAACAAATAAAAGGATTTAAAATCAATTCTGAACTGAACTGGAAGCCAGTGTAGTGAGGCCAGAATTGGGGTGATGTGGTCGCGCTTTTTGTGTCCAGTCAGCAAACGTGCAGCTGCATTTTGGACCAGCTGCAAGCGTTTAATTGACGCGTGGTCCATACCCACATACAGAGCGTTGCAATAGTCCAGCCTTGAGGTAACAAAGGCGTTGATGACCCTTTCCATGTCTTTAAAAGATAAATAGGACTTGGTTTTGGCCAATAGTCTTATTTTAAAAAAGCAGGATTTGACTACGCTGCTGACCTGCTTATCGAATTTAAAAGTGTTCGTCAAGGTCACGCCAAGGTTCATGACCGAGGGGAGGATGTTTAGTTGGAGGGAGCCCAGAATATCAACCTGAGAGGCTGGAGGTTGTGGTCCAAAAAAGATGACCTCCGTCTTGCCCTCGTTAAGAGTCAGGAAGTTGTTGCTCAGCCAGGATTTGATCTCCGTTAAGCAGTCCATCAGCTGCTGTAGTGACTGTTTGAGGTTTGCTTTGAGCGGGAGATATATCTGGACGTCGTCAGCGTAGCAGTGGAAGGGAATATTGTGTTTTGTTAGAATAGAACCTAGGGGCAGTATGTACAGTAGGAACAGGATGGGGCCCAGAATCGAGCCTTGGGGGACCCCACAGGTAAGAGGGGCTTTGGCAGAGGAGAAGGCACCTAGCTGCACTGAAAAGCTACGGTCCTTAAGGTAGGACCTGAACCATGCGAGGGCAGAGCCTGTGATGCCAGCGGACTGTTCAAGCCGTGACAGCAGGATGCCATGGTCCACGGTGTCGAAGGCAGCTGTCAGGTCCAACAGCACCATCTTAGGGCTGCTCGATTATGGCAAAAATCATAATCTCGATTATTTGGTCAATAATTGATATCACGATTATTAAAAACGATTATCCATTTACTTTGAAAACATGTGAACACTGTTTTTAATAGTTGATTAGCCTGAACTTTAAGTATAACTCAACTGAAAAACCAAATAAAAAAATAATAATAATAATAAGATAATCGTTTTATCTCCATTACGTTGTTTTCATAATCGTTGCAAGCCAAAATCGTAATTGCGATTAAAATACGATTAATTGAGCAGCCCTACTTGATCTTATTATTCTTTTTGGGGGGGATTTCTGTAGTGAAAAGTCCTTTGAGGGAATTAAAAACGAAGATATAAGACCCCACATTGAAAAGCCACAGTGAAAAGCATTCAGACCTACACTAAGGCACAGCGCAGAGTTCAGTCTGTTGGCTTGTTTTAATGCACCAGAGAGCGGCCGTGCACAGAGCTGTGGGATTATGAGGCGTAAGGAGTAATTCAGTAAAAGCCTAAAGTCAACAGTAAGTGCACAGACGCTGGTTCACTGCTGGGTGAAGCTCAGATCAGCTGCTAGCTGCTGGGTAAAGCACTAACACGGCTAACACCAGACTGCTGGATCTAAGTATCAGGGCATTTTGTTAAAATGCTTGGGTTAGAATATAGTGAAAAATACCAAAACCAAAATAGAAATAATCTGGTTTCAGACAGAGGGTGGAAAGAGGTGCTGAACATTAAAGCATGGAGACATGTCCCAGGAGAGACACCTGAACATGAGGAGAATATGTCCTCTTTCATTCTTCAGTCCTGTGTTTATTCACTTTAGTGTTTTTAGTAACCCAAAGTTATGTGTTGCTGTGTTTAGGAAGTTAGTATTATTTCTATTAGTATTTATTGCTGTTTGTGAAGAACTTTGAGTCACCTTGTGTGCTCTTTAAATAAGGTGTCCTTGATTACTTAATAGATCGGCCGATAGATAAACATGAAAGTATACTTCTTCTGTTCTTCTCCTAATCCCAAAATAATGTAAGCGGATTAATTTCATTGTCCAAAGCGGGGCGAAACATTTGGAAATGAGGGGAAAGTCTGGTTGAAGTGATTCCAGATTCAAAGGGGTATTGTGCGCAAGGTAAGGAGCATCACTCGCCTGCAACAAAACAATGACTTTGATAGTCTGGCAAATGTAAACGCTTACAAGCCATTTTGCCGGTGCACAAAAAATGTTGCGAGAAAAATATTCTGAAATGATGCTCTCCAGAAACCTGATGAACAAGTTTGCAACATGTTGATTCATCATTGAAACATTCCCACTAGGTCTTTTCCAGGCAATTCTGTATCCTTTGTTTTCAGGTGGTTAATATTAGTGCAGCGCCGGCTGACCTCAACTCCACCCGACCCTTTTCCTTCTGTCTACATCAACACGCTGCAACAGGATTAAATACTTAAGCTCAGTTTGAATAGCCACATTTTTGAGCAACAACTTCCCTAAACAGGCTATTTCACTTGTCTTCTTACATTGGACCTTCTCCCTTAAAGACATGAAGCCATGCATGTTGTGATGCAGCAGCCCCTCCTCCCCCTCAACACACTGACCCACAATTCAGCTCTGCTGCTGAACGCTATAAATAGACGGCGAGTTAACCTAAAGCGAGGGAGAGAAAATTAAAGGGCAGGGATTTAAAGAGAGACGAGAGCAGGGACAAATATGAGGTCTTCAAGATAATACTGACGGTCATATAACTTGTCTCAGATAGTGTCCCTAAGTTGAAGTGCTTGCAGTGTTAAGAAGACCTGCGAGTAATCATCAGCCACAGGAAGTCACATCCATCTGTCCTCCAGACACATTAGTTACAGAGCAGCTTATTCTTTGGCCTCTGCTTCACGAGACGCGTGACTGCAGGCAGACGTGAGTTATGGGGGAGTTCGTCTGGAAAGAAGATCAGGGGACGTCCTCTCCCTCGGACGGTGAAACGTTGAAACATGTCAGACGGTGATATAAAAGAACGGTGCGTCCATAACAAGGTGAATCCTTCATAACACTAAAGACGGAGAGACGGAGATACCATTATATATTTTATTGACAAAATAAGGTGTTTGGACAAATTGAGAACTTTGCCTGAAGAAAAGTATATTTTTTTACACGGCTTAGTTGAATACTCTATTCTGATTGGTCAGTTTCTGACATTCCAGAGGTTGTTCATTTGCGATTACAGACCGTTGCTAAGGAGAAAAGACCGTTGCTAAGGAGAAAAGACCGTTGCTAAGGAGAAAAGACCGTTGCTAAGGAGGACTAGGGGACTGTGTGCAGTCATATCAATCCGCAGAAAGAAGTCCGGTCAGTTTAACGTCAGCTGAGGACAACACAACATTAGTATTCTCTGTCAGAAAACACCATCGAATACTTTTTGAATATTCATTTTTATATTTGAGAAGAGCACAACACTTTGGGTTCATGATAGCTAAACTGTTCCCAGTAAAGAAAAGAGAAAGAGAAGGGACAAAGTAAAGAGACAGAGCGCTGTCAGAGAAATCACCAGATGAAGACAGACAGGAAGTCAACACTCACAAGACGGTATCTGATCGAATAAGTCAAGCTACTTGTCCCGTTGAACATCACCAACTGAACCTCAAACACAGTTAACAACGAGTCCTCTGCCTGCAGGAGAACATATTTCATGCTTCTGTTCAAACCAACTTCAACACTGAAATGTCACTCATGTGTAAAAGAGGATTGCAGATTTAGGAGCTGCAATGTGAACACAGAAAGAGACAAAGAAAATATGTTAAACCCTCCATTCTGCTCCGACTGATAATCCATCTGACAACACACACATTCCTCTCTAGATTCATTCAGCCAGCAAGAGGAGAGCTGTTATCTAATCTGAGTATCGAAATATAAAAGTAATGTATCCTGATTACTCTCCGTTACTTTTGGATTGCAAGGCGATAAAATACAAGACAACCTTAGAAAAGAAGATCAAGATATTTAGGATCAAAAATAGTTTTATTGATAGTAAGACCTTTCATGAAGCAGATTCAGCCGATACACCAAGACAGATTCACACGTAAAGTATAATCCTACAGAACAGAACAGCTGACAGAGAAGAGACAACATCTGATCCTTCACAACACACACTTTATGCTGTTTTTAAAAACATTGTAATCCTGCTAATTTCTAGTATAACAGTAATCTGATTACGTCTCTTCTCTGATGCAACTGACAGAAACTAGGTCCTCCAGCCTGCAACCAACATGTCAACAAACAACACACACTGTCCCAGCTGGAGGCCCTTCACCCAGACACACACACTCATCCCGTCTGAGTCAGTCATTATGGACGCGATGACAAAAGTGCCTCATTCGTCCAAAAGGAAATCGCAAGGATCTCAAATACCCTTCAAATGTGTTTTAGCTTTACTCAAGGGTTGACTTCTTTATGGTCTCTTTCTCTTAGTACCAACCAGGTGATAATTGTGATTCTGACATGATATCAGACGAAAAGGGCGATTTTAGAAGTGATTAATCATCAGGTTGAAAGCACACAAAATGTCACAAAACAGGAAAAATGTCAGTTTCTTGAAGTGCAGGGTAGCTTACATTTTTTTATTTCTTGTTTTAATCAAAGCTACAACAATATACTGTTTATTATTAGGGGAAACACATTAAGGTACTGGCCCTTGCAGTGAAATGGATGTGGACAAGTGACATTAAAGTGAACCAAAGAATCTTAAAGTATGATGAATTCAACCTGCTTCAGACCTGAGGCTGACACTCTTAAGATGACACCTTTGCTACCGCACAACAAAGAACACACACACACACACACACACACACACACACACTCACACTCAAGGGTCATCAATAAAAACCTATTGACCCAAGAGAGACGGAAGAAAGCAGCAGAGCCTCACTCTGCCATTAGCACCTCCGCTGAGAGCGCCAACCCATTCCTCTCCGAGCCTCGGACAAACATAACAAGTTACTATGGGGAGCAGGGTGGAAACCAAGCCACTCACATGGTTAAAGAGGAAGATGAGGAAGAGGAGGAAGAGGAGAAGAAGAAGAAGGAGGGGTGATGGCGGTTAGACGGGAGAAGATATAGTCGGAGAAAGAGACAATTACAGAGTGATGTCACTGCAGAGCAATGCAAGGATGATAAAATACGAAGCCCTTTGTCTTGACTGAGAGATTTACAGTGTGTGTGTGTGTGTGTGTGTGTGTGTGTGTGTGTGTGTGTGTGTGTGTGTGTGTGTGTGTGTGTGTGTGTGTGTGTGTGTGTGTGTGTGTGTGTGTGTGTGTGTGTGTGTGTGTGTGTGTGTGCATGTGCATGCGTGTGCGCATGTTTACAAGCAGTGAAAGTCTGGCACTTTATCAACAATATAAAAAGACAAAATAAAGCTGTGGATCATCCTAGTCATAAAACTCTTGGCACGCACACTCACACACACACTCACACACTCACACACTCACACACTATTTTCCTTGTAGTCAAGTTTGTTTACAGAGCCAGGAATCACAGGTTTGCCAATAGGTGCTTTCACACCAAGTACTTTGCCGTACTTAGTTCATGAGAACTCTTTAGTTCTCATGAACTAAGTACAGATCGCGTTCACACCGGAATAAATCCCTGGGGATGGATTAGGCAAATGAAGCCGCTGACGTCACTTCTTCTTCTTCTGCTTTGGGTTTACTGGCAGGCCGCAAACAACTTCACGGCGTATACTGCCGCCCACAGTCCCCGGCAGGAAGTCCCCGGAGTTGTAAGAGGACTTCAGTAGAAGTTGCTGGGACTCCCAGCAGCTTCTACTGAAGCCTTCCGAGTAAATCGCCAGAACGCCGACACCTCCTCATCTCCACCGCTCCCATGTTTTATTTTGTGTTGCCATAAGTTAGTCTCTCTGCGTTTCTGCGATGGGCTAATGCTAATAATGCTAATGCGAGGATAATAAAATGGCGGCTTCACAAAACTTTTTCAGAGTTTTACGGGGCGTGGTTTGCAATCCACCAGCCAATCAGAAATGGGAACCTTTTTCTCTCAGAAAGAACCTGCTCTCTATCAGAGACTGAAAAGGGGTGGAAAGGTTCTCATTAACTAATTTTAGTTCCGGGTTGTTTTGGTGTGAACGTGACATTTTCTGAACTATATCGGAACTAAAGTGGGAAAAGTACTCCGGTGTGAAAGCGCCTATTGAGGGCTCGACAAAGCCTCTGTCCTCGTTTCCCTGATCCTAGATCAACATCAACAGTTAGATATTCAAAACCGTTTTTTGAACTAAAAAAAGTAATCATAATTGTTACAGATTCTGCCTTGTATTACAGAAAGCTCTCACATGGTCAGCGGGTGATTCTTTATATATATGTTGTGAATTTGAAGAAGCTTCGAACACAAGCCAGCATCATCAAACATAGAGACAATGTAAAAGGAGACTTGCATGAGTTATATTGAAGATCCAAGAGGCCGTATAATGCTTTCTGGGGTTTTCCCTTTCCTGTAATGTTATAAAGGTTTCTGTGCCTGAAACTCCTCAATTGGACTCCTTGGATTACTTAGTGACATCACTATGTAGCACTCAACTGTGAACCTTAAAATGAGTCTAATAAGTCGTCTTTAAGTGGTATTTAGGGTTGGGAGATCAGAAAAAAACCTTTACACCGTTACAACATCTTGACAAAATACTTCATAGATGATATGGTGAGAGCACTGTAGAGATATATAATTGGTGCTTTCTCAAACCTTTTTGGTAAATCATCATCAGTTAAGGGGATTGTGTGACTGTGGGTGGGTACGTGGGTAAAGAAACAGAAAAGCCCAAGGCTCTCTTCTGGAAAAAGAAGTTTGCAAAGCCTTTAATCAGATGTTGGTGAAGTTGGAAAACATAACAATGATTTCAGATGTTAAAATAGAGCCGGGTTAACATCCCACTCACGGGACAATCAGCTTCTCCGGGGTGTAACCGTCAGCGGCTTCACGGTAATTCAATGTTTGTATATTTTTGAAAGTAAACTTAGATTTCAAATCATGTTCACATAGTTGGAAACAAGCAAAAATGAAAAATGATGCAATGTGGGGTTTTCTTGCTAAAAGTATGAAAGCAAAATGTTCTATTACTATATATTCGTTTCTCAGTTTATCACTAACTCTCAGAGTCCAAGCTCTTTCTGGGGTTCAACCTGCCAATGCATGCAACACATATGGACATTAAAGCACCTTTGTGACCGGTCTCACTCCCAGATATATCATACAATCAGATAACAAAGCGATTTCCAGAGGAGAAGGACATTTTAGAGCCCAAGTCATAGCTGCAAAGGATCCTATATATCAGACTCCCAGAAGCTGTGAATTGCCAATCCATCAAAACAAATCTAGGAGGGTCAAAGTTATTTCCAAAGGGCAGCGAGCAAAATGAACTAGAAAACACACACACACACACACACACACACACACACACAATGTCTTCATCTATGTCTCTTTAGCTCTCAAACTCAAATATGTCTTATATTGCTATATTACAGCTACTTCTGCAATATCATGTATCGGATAAAGTCTGAAAAACATAAGCTTCAAATCATAACGGAAAAATAAATCAAAGATTTCCAATTTTGAATTAAAAACACACAAGCAAGACATGTCAAAGTCACACAATGCCCTCTAAAAATGGAAACAAACATGGTAACAGAACATAAGTGATATTAATAGATTGCAATCTTGACATTTTGTTGGAGAAATACCAACAAACCACCTGCTGCCCATCGCCTGCAGTCAGAGAGCAGGTTAACACAGGTGGAGCAGTGAGTGTGTCCAGACATGTCCAGGCCTGTTCTCTCTGTGTGTGTGTGTGTGTGTGTGTGTGTGTGTGTGTGTGTGTGTGTGTGTGTGTGTGTGTGTGTGTGTGTGTGTGTGTGGCCTAGCATTACTATACTTGTGGGGACCTAAATCTGTTTACACAGTCACGTGTGGGGACTCGCCTCCCTTATGGGGAATCATTAATTTTAGGGTTAAGACTTGGTAAGGGTTAGGGTTAGGGTTAGGCATGTGTTGGTTATGGTTAAGGTTAGGATAAGTCTCCAGGAAATGCATGTAAGTCAATGTAATGTCCCCTGAAGTGATGTATACATGGTGTATGTGTGTGTGTGTGTGTGTGTGTGTGTGTGTGTGTGTGTGTGTGTGTGTGTGTGTGTGTGTGTGTGTGTGTGTGTGTGTGTGTGTGTGTGTGTGTGTGTGTGTGTGTGTGTGTGTGTGTGTGTGTGTGTGTGTGTGTGTGAGAGATGGGGGAGAGTTAGTTCTGGATCATGAGTTTCCAAGTGGCTCTTTCTACAGTTCACTGCGCAGGGAAGCAGCAGGTGGTGGACAGATAAAACAGTTCTGCTCACTCCACGTACACATATCAGTATTTAGTGCCTCGACTGTGACATGTTTCCATGCTGTAATGTTCACAAAGCTCTTAAATGTCCTCTTTAAAAATATGACATTTGTGATATTTAAGGGATATGTTGAAGGTCCTCCAACAATGCAACATATATAATCAAATGAAAAAAGTATTGCTCGTTAACGCCTTGTTCGACGGTGGAATCGACCCATGACAATTTAAATATCATCTCAGCAGAGCCAGACACTGCAGCTCCTTTACGATATATCCCCGCCTATTTTTACAGCAAGTGTTAGACCGTTAAACACTTGACAAGCTTTCCTCCAAGGCAACCCAGTGAACAGGGGATGGTTGGAGGGAGGGTGGAGGTGAAACAGCAGAAGGAGGGCATCAGTGCCAGACCTCGCAGTGACCCGAGGACCAGCTGCTGACTGTACTGGAGGAAACACGCATCCAAACACCAACAACGACAACAGAGCACGCTGCATCATCAACACACTGCGCCCGCCATGATCACACACACGTAACCGGTGTTGATTAGCGGTGTCTGTGTTGTGTTTTGAAGGATGAGACCCGAGCCAGCATACCGCCGAGCCGATCTCCGTGTTTTCACTGACTGAAAACAGATGTATAACCAATCAGTAGTTATTTTATACAGGGTCTATGCAGGAGTCCTGAAGTCTAATGTAAGACCTCTTAAGACGTTCTTTAAGACCCTTTCCTACATTGAAAGACCTCATCGCCACTTTGAGTTTTAACCGGTTACCTTGGCGACACACTTTACCTCACATTCACTATACACAGTATTGATTGTCCTTCCTCCTTATCTTCCAACCATTTGGACGCAGACTTGCATTTCCCCATAACGATGTTGTTTAGCAACCGGCGTAAACGGACCTTCGCGCTATCAAGCAGTGAGCGTGCGACATTACATTACATTACATTACATTGCATTTAGCAGACGCTTTTATCCAAAGCGACTTACAATAAGTACATACGACCAGGAAGACACAGCCCAGAAGAAAACAGAATCATATAAGTACAGCAGGTATCATAGAGCCACACATTTCAAGTGCTACTCAGCTGGCTATAGATAGGCCAGTCCTATGTTAGTATATAAGTGCTTTGTCAGCTGGCTATAGATAAGCCAGTCCTATGTTAGTATACAAGTGCTTTGTTAGTAATTCTATCGCTCGAAGTGGAGTCGAAGGAGATGAGTTTTCAGTCTGCGCCAGAAGATGTGCAGGCTTTCTGCCGTCCTGATGTCAATGGGGAGCTCATTCCACCATCTTGGAGCCAGGATAGCAAACCCACGTGTTTTTGCTGATGGGAACTTGGGTCCCCCTCGCAGCGAGGGTGCAGCGAGTCGTTTGGCTGATGCCGAGCGGAGTGCACGTGCTGGGGTGTACAGTTTAACCATGTCCTGGATGTAGGAAGGGCCAGATCCATTCGCAGCATGGTATGCAAGTACTAGTGTCTTGAAGTGGATTCTAGCAGTTACCGGGAGCCAGTGGAGGGAGCGGAGGAGCGGCGTGGTGTGGGAAAATTTTGGAAGGTTGAAGACCAGACGAGCCGCTGCATTCTGGATGAGCTGCAGAGGTCGGATGGCACATGCAGGTAGACCAGCCAGGAGGGAGTTGCAATAGTCTAGGCGTGAGGTGACGAGAGCCTGGACCAGAACCTGCGTGGCTTTCTGGGTCAGCTGGGGACGAATCTTCCTGATGTTGTAAAGTGTGTATCTGCAGCAACGAGTTGTAGCAGCGATGTTTGCAGTGAAGGAGAGGTTGTTATCCAGGGTCACACCCAGATTCCTTGCGGTCTGAGTCGGGGAAACAACAGAGGTGCCGATGTTGATCGTCAGGTCAAGAGTAGGACAATCTTTTCCCGGAAGGACGTCCTGTTCAGATGACGTCAAACCCAACGGGATGCCATCAATAAACTACAGAATCACACTACACACCTACGCCATGACTACATTCAGGCAGACTGTAGAATACAACCTCTTTGGACAGTTTATATACTTATGGGATAGTGGTGGTCTAATGGATAGTGAGGTGGGCTGAAGATCGGATGTGAGTTCTAATCCCGCCAGGAACACCACCACTAGTGTGCCCTTGAGTCAGGCACTTAGTCCTCAGTTACTCCAGGGAGAATGTCCCTGTAATCGGTCATTGTAAGTCGCTTTGGATAAAAGCGTCAGCTAAATGAAATGTAAAAATGTAATGTTATTGAAATCAAAATGCCGCTAAATTTATTTATCAACTTTTAATACTTTTAAGACCCCGCGGACCCCCTGATTTTAGTTATCCCTCACACCGACTCCTCTCACGTGGAACACATTCACAAAAAGGGAAGAGGAAAACGTGAGGGACACAATATGAAGGGGGGGGGGGGGTTCAGTGACTGCATTGTGGGTCCGCCCAATGATTTCAGACCCAGTCAGGTATTTAACGTTTGATAAATGAAGAACACAGAATTATTAAATAGAAAACACAGAATTTGTGATTATAATAAAATATTTACAAAGAAATATTTCACACTAAACACCACTGTATATGTACAACTGTTACACATAAGAACATCCACGACATTCATCCGTCTGCAACTTACAAATGATTTATCTAATATATAATATTCCAATGACTTGTATATCGACTCTCCTTGCACTATTGATCTGTTGGAGGAGCCTGGGACCTAAGATCTTCATTGACATATCTACACTGTAGCTGTGCACACATGACAATAAAAGGAGGGCGTGTGTGTGAGCCTCGAGATAAGATAACCTTGTATCTTAAGTTCAGGTTTTCACTTTGTCTTAAGGACCTGTTATCTCATCAGAGTGTGTCCTCAGGTTAATGCAAAAAGGAAATGTGTAGCTCCTTGTATATTCACGTGAAAGGAGTGAATGTAGATTATTCACTCGGTTGCTATGTGAAGGAGGATGTATCTACGACTGGCTTCTTCTACTTGTAACCGTCTTTCTCTCTTCACTGCCTCTCTTCAAACCCTTCAGCACTCATGGGAGTTTTGCACAGAGTCTGCCCGGCTACAGGAGGAAGTGCTTTGAGAAACGCTGGTCCAATCAGAGGCTTGGGTTCCGGTCAGCTGGCTGAGGCTCACTGTTGCGGACCAATCACGCGGCAGGGATTGAGGTCATGTGACCGGCTCAGACGGCTCAGTGTTTTTGAAGCAGATGAAAACAAAAGCTAATGAGGCTCTCAGCGTCCTGCCAGCTGCCTCGCTCAAAGAAGCTACTGAGCGCCATGGAGGAAAACACGATTCATTATCACTACGGCAACAAGTGTTTGTGCGTGTGTGTGTGTGTGTGTGTGTGTGTGTGTGTGTGTGTGTGTGTGTGTGTGTGTGTGTGTGTGAGACAAACAGGTACACAATGACTGAAAGGCTGAAAAGCTAGATTTAGCTCAGATTTATATTTTAAGTTTCTAAGAAAAGTCTTTTTTTCAACTCACAATGGAGAAGCATGTTCCTATAAGGCTTATGCAGTTAAACAACAAACAAACAAACAAACAAACAAATGTGCTGTATTGAACTGTTTACTATGAGAGGACATAGCATGCTCATTATCAGGTTCATATTTGTATTGTGTGTCTTGTGTATAGACACTTCCATGTCTGGATGCAGACGGGAGTGCGGAAACACAAGTTAATAATTATGTTATCTTGAAGTCTACAATATGAAATCCCAATAATTGCTGTTTATAGGATTTGCTGCTTTTATCTATTTTATAAAATAATTTCAAACTGTTTCCTGGAAGAACGCGCAGTTTGAAAGATCTAATCTTGAATTATGTGACGACATTTCCCGAAGACCTCGTCTGAAAACTCCAACGTAAAACAAACCATGACGACATGAAAGAATAACCGTGACGCTGCAACTGGACGGCTTACATTCGAATCCAGATACTGATCACTAGCATCCGGCAACATGTGGAGAAGATGAGTGTTTCAAATGAGACAAAGTCAAAACCCTGGCGCAGGTTTTTCATAAACACACTTGTTTTCCCTTAAAATAGGAAACAATTTAACTTTAAAACAATTTAACTCACTAACCCTGTACTTCTCCATCAGTTAAGCAATCTGTCCTCAAGACTTCTTTAAGCTGTACTCGGGACAAACAGCCCCCCCCCTCCCTGAAGCAGCTTTGTCATTACTCTCCAGATGGCCGCATGTACAGTAACAACACACACACACACACACACACACACACACACACACACACACACACACACACACACACACACACACACACACAGCACACACACACACACACACACACACACACACACACACACACACACACACACACACACACACCACACACACACACACACACACACACACACACACACACACACACACACACACACACCACACAACACACACACACACACACCACACACACAACACACACACACACACACACACCAACAACTGCCAATAATATCCTGAACCGGACGCTGAGTTAGCTGGCACGTGTGAGCGTGTGTGTGTGTGTGTGTGTGTGTGTGTGTGTGTGTGTGTGTGTGTGTGTGTGTGTGTGTTTCAAGAGGGTAATAAGCCATCAGGAGGGATGTTGTGTTGTGCCTTTGAGTCCACTTCTTATTCTGCACTGGTCCAGCAGTTAGCCAGAGCCAATGTTCAGTGGCTGAAGGCCCGGACGAAAGTCAGCCTCAAGCTCTTCTTTTCTGTTCCATTTTTAGCTAGCAGTGTGAAAGCCATAAAGTAAATAGTCCGGCAAGAAAGGAGAAGCCATGATGAGAAGCTTGATATGGACAAATGTCATAACGGTGTAGAAAATGCATGGGAGAACATAATACTAAAGAAGGATCAATCATTTATCTTCAAATCAGTTTTCTCTGAAACATTAATTTGATGAGCTCCATCTCTGACATCATTACATTGTACTCCTACGACTCTCGAATTAAAAGATGTGGAAACGCAAAAGTAGAACTCCAACTTTTAAAGAGGCCCTATTCTGTTTTTTTTTTTCTTCTTTCCTGGAGAGCACATGTCAAACTCAAGGCCCGGGGGCCAAATCAGGCCCGTGGTGGATTTAATTTCGGCCCGCAGGATAATCTTTAATTCCTATTAGATCTGGTCCGCCGGTATATTGCACGCACACCTTCACTCCATCCTGAGGGTCTCCTCCGCTCAGAGCCTGAGCCCAAACATTGATGACCTTGCACCCAAGATGAGATGCCAAGTATCTGAGCTAGCATCACAGAGCAGCACACTGAGTTCAAAGGATGCTTCCTTCTGCACTTTCTCTCACGACAACAGGGCATGTTTGGTTTCTCTTTGAGGGGAATAGTTTTGTTGAAGCTGTTGTTGGCCTGTGGGGAAATGTACTCATAAGAAATGAGTCTGGAGAAGCTGCAGATAGAGCCATAAGAAATGAATGCAACTGATTATTTAATGTTGTTTTTATAGGCCCTCGACTAGTACACGTTTTTTAATTTTGGCCCACTGTGTATTTGAGTTTGACACCCCTGCTGTAGTGTGTTATATAGGTTTGTGTGCATGTAAATGGTCTTCAAAGGCTAAAATCCCCGTGTTCCCTCCAAAAGGGAGATGGGCAACAGGTTGGGAGGAAAATCAGAATAAGCTACACAAGAACATCTCTGTAAACTAATCAGCACATATAAAGTCGTTTTGTAGATATCTAGTTAGACTGATTTGAAACAGCATCACTGGTGAACATAAACACGTCTCCATATCTAGCCAACCCCCCCCTCAATACCCAGGCCGAGCATGCATAGCCCAGGTGGCGCCCATTTTGGCTTCAAACAGAGAGGCTTTCACTGGGTTTTATCAGGCAGCTCCAGGTCACAGATAACAGAATGAAGGGCCCGTTGTACAAGACGCTAGCTAGCTGTGGAAAATCAATAAGGGTGGGGCCTTGGGAGGAAAGAGGGCGAGAAAGAGAGAGAGAGGAGGCATGAAAACCATTGAGAGACACTGGACATGCGTGACTGATGCCTCTGACCTTGGAGATATGACTGTGTGTGTGTGTGTGTGTGTGTGTGTGTGTGTGTGTGTGTGGTGTGTGTGTGTGTGTGTGTGTGTGTGTGTGTGTGTGTGTGTGTGTGTGTGTGTGTGTGTGTCTCATGAGCATTCAGCTGAGCTCGACTCCAAGGATGGGGGAATCTGATTCACTCACTCGTGAAGAGAAATGCTATGAAAATATCTCAAAATACAACAGAAAAACACAACAACTATTCAAAATCACTATTTGTCTCAATCTGAGCCAAATGCAAGTGTCCTAAATGTTTGAAACGCAGCAGCTACACAGTCTAAGTGTGTCTGCGCTCTTATCGTGTCCTTACCCTTCAAATTCCAATAGTTTCCTGTGTTATTACAGCTCGAACTGGCTGACTCCTGCCAGCCATTAAAGTGCAGTGCCTCCAGATGACTGACAATGAGCCACATTGAAAACAGACAAATATTAGTATGACTTTTTATAATCACATCATCTGCGAACAAGAGACGCCAGATGATGGATTCTATTGG
Organism: Harpagifer antarcticus; assembly: GCA_902827135.1. Lineage (NCBI taxonomy): Eukaryota > Metazoa > Chordata > Actinopteri > Perciformes > Harpagiferidae > Harpagifer > Harpagifer antarcticus. The sequence goes on from CADEHL010001066.1 coordinate 1,034,383, forward strand.
AGGTGGGTTGATTTTGCAATAATGGAAATGAACTCTGCATGATGAGATGTGTGCTCCCAGCTCTAATTTCATTGATGCTAACAACCGTAGCTTTGCAATTTCTGTCAGTCGGCTGATATATGATGCAATATCTCAGCAACTATTCCATAGATTCCCATGACATTTTGTAATAATAATAATTCATTTATTTTATATAGGCGTCTTTCAAGGCTCTCAAGGTCGCCGTACAAACACATAAAAAACCAGATACACAACACCAGCATAAGAAACATAAACAAGACAATGCAGTTTATAAATCAATCAAATAACCAAATCAATAAAAACAGAGGATGTGTGATGGATAATGATCAGGGTGGATATGCGAGTGTGAAGAGATGTGTTTTGAGGCGTGATTTGAAAATGGGGAGAGAGTCAGTGTTGCGGATGTCAGGTGGGAGGGAGTTCCAGAGGCGGGGTCTAGAGCGGCTGAAGGCTCTAGACCCCATGGTGGTTAAACGGAAGGGGGGTGCAGTGAGGCTGAGGGAAGCAGAAGATCTGAGTGCAGCGATGCATGGTCCCCAGAGGACTAATCTGACTTACTTTTGGTGGTACTGTGACTTTTCCTTTAACCCGACCAAGAAGTCACCCGACTTGGTTTACCCATAATGACATTAGCATTTAGCTAACAGGCAACTAAATGTGTTGTTGTTTAGACGGATTTCAAGGTTACCAGGTGATGAATTATATCAGTTTAAATGTGAAAATAGCATGCTTAACTTTGGTTTTAAACACTGTCTAGACATTTAAGTGGCTTATTATTAGCACTGTGAGCCTTTTAGCATGATGACATCGACATTTAGCTCAAACAGCACCAGTGTCAACTTCATTAAACCTAATGACAAGCCTCTTGGATACCAAAACATACTGATTCATGTTGAAAATATTATGCGATGCCTTTAACATCAGATAGATCTTTTTTAGATTTCTGGATGATCCATTTTCCTTTTCCTCCTTCTCCATCTGGACTTTGGCCACATGGACGTGAAATATCTGTGGCTCGTCAGCAGTTTTTGAAGCCTGATTGATTTACCATGCAGGAAATATTTTGCTAACTGAAACCAACACAAACCCTTCTCTGTCTGTAAAAACATTATAAATCAAACAAATGTTCTGAACCCAGAACTTAAACAGTGCTTGCAGTTAAAAAGCTGAACCTTAACCTACAATAATGCGTCTGTCAGCATGTCGGACAGAGGAGCAAACACAAAGAGACGTCTGTCCATACCAGGAGACATAATCAACCTAATAAACTACAAATCGCCCTTCTTCCAAGTCATACAACAGACTCTTCACACAGAAATAACCCCATGACCTCAGCCTCCTACGACATTTCAGACATTTAGCATTTTGATGCTCTTAGCCATAGACGAACATTGAGGCAGTTTAACTTCATCAACTTAAATGCATGTTTTTGGAGCAAAGTGGTACTCAACCCTAAGAGCCTGAAGGAGTTCAAGGGTCCCTATTATGCTTTTTGGGGGCTTTTCATTTCCTCTATTGTGTTATAAAGGTTGTTGTGCATGTACAGTAAATGGTCTGCAAAGGCTTAAAGGGGACCTATCATGCAAAATGCACTTGTTGATGTCTTTTATACATCACCATGTGTCCCCGGTGTGTCGGGGAACTCACGCAGCGTCAGAAAATAAAACCCTCTCTCTTTTCCTCCGTACCCAAATCTCTAAAAACGGGGAACAACGGAGCTGATCCAGATTTGCGTCCGATATGACGTCATATCTGAAATGTGGACCCACGGCCCAATCAGAAAGCTGCTATCAGAAACAATGCCCGACTGTTTTGGACGTAATATGGTCGGTGTTTACATTAGCATCGCTAACACTCAGAGCTAACCTGTACTGGAGAGCATGTGTGTGAAGAAGCAGGAAGTAGAAAGGAACTCACCTTGTGGTATAACCGGCAAGAGAGAAAGCCTTTGAGCTCCATACTGTTTCAGACCCTTGATAATCCATGATATGGTGTTTCATCACGGCAGCATTTAGTTTAGACAGTAGCTGCCGGGTCCCGCATGAGCTCAGACCCCTCCTTCTTTATTTATTTTAAAGCTTTATCCCCAAATCAGCACTTTTGAAACAGGAAGTGAAATAGAGGGATATGAGGCGTGGCTAGAATGGGTGATCCGTTTGGTATTTTGAGCAAAACACTTCATAGACATGTTTTTTATATATTTGTATATATCTGAGACCTATGCTATTGCCTAGAAATAGCATGATAGGTGACCTTTAAATCTGAAGGTCTCTTCCAGAGGGAGTTTTCTGCGATTTTGTCGCAGAAGGGACACAAAATACAAATATGAACCTGAAAATGGGCCTAATAAAATCATCTTTAAGGCCTACTCCAACTTTACTGGAAATGTTTTTAAGATAATAGATGGAGTCTGTTTTCTTTTTTTTTAAAGGACATCAAGGAATATTTGAGTAATTGTCAGTCTAGAAATAGAACAAGAGAATCAAGAAGATGAAGAAGTAAAACAGGAAACAGGTGAGGAAAGGGAAGTAAAAAGTGTCATTCGCTCGGCTGGCAGCACATTTAAATGTAATTTCAAACCTGCGTCTGACGTGGGAAAAAAGAGCTTTATCTTAAAATAATTAATTTGCTGGCTTCCAATAACAGCTGCTCCTATTAGACGATTAGTTTGACTAATCTTAAATGAGTGCAGTCTGTGGGCTCTTCGGCCATTATGATGACCATACTTGGTTTTGTTTTAAAAAGGTAGTAAATGTGAATTTTTATTTTAACCTCTGCTTTAGAGGCGATTTACCTTTTACTTAAAGGGGACCTATCATGCAAAATGCACTTTTGTACGTCTTTTATACATGAATATGTGTCCCCGGTGTGTCAGAAAACACAACCCTCTCTCTTTTCCTCCATACCCAAATCTCTAAAAACGGGGCTGGAACGGATCGGATACAGACTGATACAGATCTCTGACGTCAGTGACGAGGAGCTCCGCCTATATGGCCAACTCTCCACCAATCAGGGGAATGAGAGGTTGCCGTGGCATGGTAATAGCATGGTAATAGCATGGTAACCGCATGGTAACCGCATGGCAACAGCATGGTAACAGCATGGTAACCGCATGGCAACAGCATGGTAACAGCATGGTAACAGCATGGTAACATGACGCTCGTAACTCGGCCCCCTCCTTTGCAGGGGGGCGTGGTCAGCTGCAGCTTGCAAAGACAGGGTGGAGGAGAGCAAAATAGAGCGAAATGAGGCATGGCTAAAATGCATGATCTGTTTGGTATTTTGAAAAAACAAAACGCATAAATATACCTTATGGCCCAACAATATATTATTCAAATATAGCATGATAGGTCTCCTTTAATTTGTGATGTATATGTATTTAATACTTTTTTTAAATGTCATACTAAAATGGAGCAACCGTCACAAAATAATTATAATTTTAAAAAGTATTCCGTTTCCAATTTGGTTATTCTTTTCATTTTCATCATAATGTTTTAATGAAAAGAGTCTCATTTCATCTGGTCAGCGAATTCGTCCACAATGCTTTATTTCCTTTATAAAACCAACCAGCTTCACTGAGAGACGAGGTTAAATCTCTCTTCGTCTCTTCAACAACAACAAGCCATCTGTCTGCAGTCTGCGAGTATCCATCGCTCCACACAACTACACATAAATATAATACTGCAGCTCCATTATGTACCCAGCAGACATGAAACCAAAACAATTAAAAAGGGTAAAATTGTTAATTATGAAGATAATTACAGCAGCGTCACACACCTATTGCTCCGCCTGCATTTATATTTGAGGCGATTAGCAAAAAAAAGCACCCATAATATAATCTGAATTATTTGTTTTTTCTCTGCTACACTCTACAACTCCTTGAGGTTTGTTTCTTTACAGAATCCAGCTGAACAGGCACACGTTTGAAATAGCTGTTACCACTTTATTAGAGACATTTATAGGCTTTGGTTTAGGATGAAAATAGTCTTAAAGTGGAAATATCTAAGAGTTAGAGTTTCATTAATGAAATGCATTATTGAGATATTTATGTAATATAGTATTTCATTGTGTTTGATTAATTGCCACTTTGTTTGCAATTGAGTGCCAAGCTTTTAATAGACGAGATAATTGTCTGTTGTTTTAGTAAGCACATTATTTTTGACACACGATCGCCTGATCACAATATTGGAATTATTTACTTTCCGGAATGTCAACTGGAGTGAATGACACACACACACACACACACAAACCTCTTCCTCTAAGTGTGTGCCTTGTCCTGCGGAGGGATTACAGCCATTATTCCATAAACCCCCCCCCCCCTCAACATTAACAGGGTTCAAAAGGAGGAGGAGGAGGAGGAGGAGGAGGAGGAGGAGGAGGAGGAGGAGGAGGAGGAGGAGGGGGAGGGGGAGGGATGCTCAGGAGCGTCTGACCTTCCTCTGCTCCCCTTACATCATCATTCATCAATCCATATTTCATCGATATAATACTTGATACAACACAATCTAATGTAATCTATGCGTTTACACCCTGCCGTCTGATAGTCTGATGCACAGGCAGGAAGTGTGTTGTCAGACGCACCATAGTTGCAGAGGAGTCAAACCACATTATCGTGCCAAAGTTATAATCAATACGAGGTGTGATATTATTTTGAATATGAAGTCTATGAAAGTAAATCCTGTTATTACCAGTCGATGGATAGGAAGAATATAAGTTTATATCAGTCTAATATTGAATTTGCTTATCTCCATTCAGTTTACGGACAATTATTCTGATTCTTTTATTTCAGTAACTGATAATGTACCCTCTAAAATCAGTGCTTTGGGAGGGAGATGTCAGATTTATGTTACCACAAACTATGTTAGCATTTGCCTGAAATCCTGATATAAAACCACACAAACATGGGGATTATCAGCGGATACATAGACACATCAGCAGCAGCACTGTCACTGCTTCAGTCCTCACAGTGAGCATCAAATGTGACCCAGATTTTGTCTGAAGCTCTGGCTCCTATTTTTAGCTTCACTACAGCTAGCAGGCAGAGCTAAACCGCTAACAGACTCATTAGCAACGCTACGAAGAACGTCACTTCTGTGTGAAATAAAGAAATATTTATATAACTGCTCCTTGAAATTACTTGTTATTGCTTTTAATACACCTAATGTTTTATCTTTGCTGAGGTAGTCGTAACAGTTAATTGCTGTATTGGTTTGAGGCTCTTAAATGTAGCATCACTGTAGCTAGCAAACAGATACAGTGCTAACAGACTCATTAGCAACACTACGAAGTTTGTCACCTTTGTGTGAAACAAATAAATATTTCTATAATTGCTCCTTGAAACTACTTGTTATTGCTTTTAATACACCTAATGTTGTATCTTTGCTGAGGTAGTCGTAACAATTCATTGCTGTATTGGTTTGACGCTCTTATTTTTAGCCTCGCTGTAGCTAGCAAACACAGCTAAACTTCTAACAGACTCATTAGCAATGCTATGAAAAATATCGCCTTTGTGTGAAATAAAAAACATGTCTATAAATACTTGTTTGTACAGCATTTGATTCATCTTTAACATTTTATCTTTACTTCTTAACAGTTAATTGCCATATGGGTTTGACGCTCTTATTTTTAGCTTCACTATGGCTAGCAAACAGTGCTACACTGCTAACAGACTCATTAACAACACCACCTTTGTGTGAAGTAAAAAATCCTCCATTAATCACTCTTAGATGGCACTTGCAATTGCATTTAAAGGTGATGTAATTCAATTCAAGTTTATTTATATAGCCCAAAATCACAAATCCTATTTGTCTCAGAGGGCAACTCAAGTCACAATTGGCAATGTAAAACAATGTAAAAACAACAAACGTATCTTATAAGATCAATGTGAAAATACCAATTTAAAAAGAAACCTAACACAATGACACAAATACAGTTAGAGTACAATAAATACAATTCCATAAAACAAAGGGTCCATGAGGATTTATAAAAGGGGGTTTAAAACCAGTCTTCACTGTACGCTGTACTAAAAAGGAAAGTCTTTAACCTGCTCTTATATCGTAATTCACTTGAGAAACACTTGTTGTTATATTCCATGGAATGCTCTTAACATCCCGATAGCAATGAATATCAGACAAGGAAGACCACAGAAGGACATTTAATTGTAAGCATCCTTATGCAAGGACTACTCTTAAGCAAATGTATATTTCGGTGGTTGGTGTAAAATTGTGTAATTCTCAACAGAAAGATCTAAAGAATTGTATATGTATTTTTTAGTTAAAGAAATTGGAAGCCGTAGTTCTGTAAAAAGCACAACCAATCATCTGAGCCGGCTAAAGTAACTGGATGGCCTACCTGCCTGTCAGCCTTCCATCTGGGCACAAACTTATCTCGTGCCCTCATTGGTCAGGTGCGCGTTCGTGTGTTGGAGGAGGGGCTCTGTAAGGAAGTCTGAAGGAAGGGGCAGATTTTTTTCGGCTGCGTACTTTCAAATTCTAGCGCACTCGAGCTGGTTTCACCATTCTTACCTACTCCACCTTTAATACATCGTTATTATTTATTCTTGGCCGAGATATTTAGTGGCAGTGCTTCGACCAAGAAAGTGATTTATCAAGAAATTATCAATTAATTGTTTTCACCTCTAAAATGTGAGGATTTTCTGCTTTTTCGTTGTAAATGTAACATGTTATGGGCTGGACCAGGGGTAGACATTAAGGGTAATGCCCGCCGGGCCCGTGGAATTGTATTGTCACTGGCCCCACCATTTTAACCACTGGCCCGGAGCATTCGTCCAAAAAAAAAAAATCTACTAATAATGAAGAAAATTAACACATTTGTTGCTATAGTAATTTATGCACTAACTACATTACTACCTGTACAACATTTGAACAATCAGTTCTTCCTCATTTTCCTCAATTGTTCATATTTGGTTTATTAAAATAATGATATTGTGGTCATTGTTAAAAAATGTCTGCTATTATGAGTATTATTATTTGTATAATGCGCTTTCTGCCTTCCTGTCATTAGGAGTTAGAAATGTGATGGCTATAGATTAGATTAGATCCTTCATTATCCTAAACTGCTGGGACATTTCCCTAGAGCCAATACCTTTATATGTTCTGCTCTTCACTTGTCAGCATAGGTCGGCATTGATGTACAGAGCCGACAGAAGACCTTGTTTATATTGGCATCATCATGAGAGGTGCAGTGACGTGTCCTAAAACCAGGAAGTAAGCTGCTGGTTCCCTCGACAGAAAGCAACGGGATTTCTCCACAGGGTTTTGGAAAATAGCTGGAAATAAGGTCTGTGGAAACAAACCTGTTTGATAAATGCACGTTTTGTTCTGCCGGATAATCTCCACATGTCTACCCTACTTTTATAATGTTCGAATCATAAATCTAATCGATAGATTATAAAAGGGGTTTAGGACGCGTCACTGCACTACGCTCAAACTGGCTGAAACTTTCTCTCCCTCTTCTTCTCATGCTCCCTGTCACTCTCCTTTAACTCCTCCGGTGACTTTCTTTTATTTGAAGATTGTTTTTTGCTCGGCGCTTGGCCGGTTACCGCTGCTATTAAAAACATTTTGGCGAATGGTTAGGTGGCGCGATAGTCTGTCGTGAAGGAGCGCGCTCACGGGAGCCTGCTCGCGCTGCGCTCCGCAGCAAACAGCTGTTTGCTTTTCACCCAACAAGCGACTCACGAAACGCTTTGTTGTAGCGTTAATAAACGAAACAATTTAACAAAATTGCTTGTCAAAATACCAATACCACAGGAAACATTTTTTTTTAAACAATATTTGTAGTGGCCCGAGCGGGCAAGTGGAAAGTACGTTATGCTGGCCCGGGGTGTCTAAATAGTGCTTCCGGGCCAGCGGGCCAATTATAATGTCGAGCCCTGTGGACTATATGTCAGTATACATTTACAAATAGCACTTCTTAGTGAGTGTATCAAGACTAATGGGATTGTAATTATCCAATCAAGATAATCCCTCTATTTATAGTTGTGAATTAGTTTTTCTAGCAATTAATCCTCTGACTGCTCGAAACATCAACCTTTTTCATGCATTCTGACATAATGACGTCAACAGCCTCTTAAATCAGCCAGAACAATAGACTAGAGCTCTAACAGAAGTTTACAGACGTCTCCTTGGGTTCTGGTGTGTTTGGTTAGAATCAGTATTTGTTCACACACATTGAAAACAATGATAAGTTGCAGCCCGACTTCTGCATCATAAATCGTGACAAAGTCAAGTTCCTGTTGACGCTATCAGTCGCACAGCTTCCACTTCTTCTGACTGAAAGGTCACTGGAGATAACAGTACCGTTTTGACTGTGAAGAAAAGTTCCCAGGGGAGACTTTACTGCTTGCTGTTGGTTGCAGCCGAACTAACTTCCTGCGTTATGAAAGGTCACCGCAGACACGACTAACATTCCCGTTTGAATAGCCGGAAGGTCTGTGAGCCAGCTTTGCATGAGTTTATTCCTTCTGACAGCTTTGTAGTTCAACTGTACTGAACGAGGGCCGGACTATAAATAGCTCCCCATAGAAATAGAATAAGTATGAAATAATGGATATTTAAGAGGCATGTAATACTTTAATTAAAGCAGATTATAGATATGGGTTGATATATTTAAAGAGAACATATTAAGCTCATTTTCAGGTTCATATCAGAATGTAGTGTCTCTACTGTGACATGTCTCCATTAGGGCTGCACCATTTGGGAAAAAATCTAATTGCGATTTTTCTGACAGATATTGCGATTCGATTTGCGATATTTGTTTTTAAGCGACTGTTGTGATTGGTCAACGGCTTAGAGATGTCCCGCCCCTTAGCCTATCACGTACAATGTGTTGGAGTGCTAGCCAAATGTAGCGTGAGTGTTACATAGTGATGTCTGATGTTACATAAGTAAACAAAGGAGGGAACTTTGGGATTGTAGCCTTTGCAGACCATTTACATGCACACAAACATACTGTATATATCACACTACAGGAAAGGGACAACCCCCAAAAGCATAATAGAGCCCCTTTAATGTTTTTAATATATAGAATTTCACAACAACAACAACTCTAAATACTTAGCCGAAAGTTCCTCGAGGCGCCAGCGCTGAAACCATTAGTCAATGAAGTGACTAGTCGGTCAACTGGAAATAAATCAATAGTAATTGATTGATAGTTTATTTGCTAATCAATAAATCAATGTTGTTTATCAAGCTAAACGCTGATAATTCATTGTTATTTTCCTCTAAAATGTGAGGGTTTGCTGCTTTCATTGTTAATTGGATATTTTGGAGTTTTGGACTGGAGACTTTTCCCTGTTATTTGGGTCATTAAACACACATTCAATGTTTACGTGAAAGAATACTCAATACATACAATTGGTTGCAGCCCTTATTTAAAGCATTATGGGACACAAAACTGCAGTGTTTTCACCTTTTGTAAAAGCCAGCGTATGAGGCAATTCTAAATTTAAACATAATGCATGGATTTAGGAGAGAAATTGGTAAAGAAAATCAACAGTAACTGCATGTTTAATAGTCTTTTTGTGGCTGTGACTGCCAGAACTAGTGAATATCCCGTTTCAAATAGAAGGCTATAATTGTCCTGATGAAGCCGACGTGTGGGACTTTAACCAATGAAATACTGAGAAGTTTCTTCAGATCCAGATGCAGGAGAATAAAGAGAGGCTCAGAGCATGGCACTTAGACACGCATGCATCTGACAGATCTGCCATGCCTTCAGTGAAGTTCTGCGGTGCGTTTCCTCTGAGGGATCGCAGAGATGATGACAGGCTGACGCTGGAGAGCCACACCCAGCTTCACTTCATCCGAAAAGGAACAAGCATCTTTCCTGTTATAGTGTGAGGATGAGGAGAAGCTGGGGAAGTCAAACTAGTGTGTTGTATAGATTTTAGTGCATGTAAATGGTCTGCTAATGCTATTATTCCAAGAGTTTCTCTCCCACACACTCTCTCCCTGCTTTAAACGGCTCCATTGGACTCCTTTGTTTACTTCTTGAATATAGCGACATCACTATGTAACACATGAGTTGGCCAGAGCTCCAACACATTGCACGTGATAGGCTGGACATCTCTAAGCGTTGACCAATCACAACAGAGCCGGCCAGCCAACCAATCAGAGCAGACTGGGCTCTGGTTTCAGACAGAGGGTGAAAAGAGGGCAGTATGAGAAAATAAAGACCTTTTCTTAATATTAAAGCATGGAGACATGTCCCAGTAGAGACACAAAATACAAACATGAAACCTGAAAATTAGCAGAATATATCGTCATTAAAGTCGTTTTTCTTCAGCATGACAATAATGAATAGATTTTAACGGCAACACCATAATCTGCATTTGCATTTTGACATCCCATATCCCTTTATCAGCAGACATGTTGTTACTTTCTGAACTGCAGAAACATTTCATGTGGAAACTTGAAAGAGCGACAGTAACCAGGCTGAGGTTTTCTTATCAGGCCAAACTTCTCCTTTCTGCACTGATGACTTCTGCCGTTTCACTACTTCCTCACAATCAGACATCTACTAGCCCTCTGCACACACACACCAACAGATTTGCTCTTTTTAGAGAATAAAACAAGAAAAACCCAGAGTTGCTTGCTCGTTACGAAGTCTGAAACAATCCCAGCTGTGGTCTGAAGCAGAGAAACTCAGCAAGCCTTAAATGGGTTAAACCATTTCCTCAGAGAGGGAGATTCCCCGCCCCACATGCTGAGTGTGGTCTTACCCCAGGGTTTTAAACATTCCTCCTGCCTCCTTCCTCAGCTCTTTAATTTTTCATTTACCTCCCACTGTTTTATGGAAAGAGAAACATGGTGACCGCTGACCTTTTTATGCTTGGTTGCCATTAACAAAGTTTACCCTTAGGCTTTTTGTTTAGTGTTTTCAGTCACAGAATGTTTTCTTCTTGATGAATTTCCACAACAAACTGCCTTGTTTTGTTTTAATATATGCAATCCATTTCCTAACTAACCATAAACTACCTCTGGAGGGAACAGACCATTTACATGCACACAAACGTACACTACAGGAAAAGGGAAAGACCCCAAAAGTGTAATAAGGCCTCTTTGAAACATAATTCAAAAGAAGGGGAAATTGTAAAAATACAGATGCTTGACCAAGACCAGCTTGATGTCTGACACATTTCAGACCAAACCAAACAACAACACTTTGATGATTAAAGCTTGTCCCCCCCCACCCCTCCTCTGCATTTTATTTTTCCGTCCCACAGCTGTTGTCAGAGCACACAGCTGCAACACTGCAGAGATTCGACAGCATGGGAAACCCAACCAATCGCCAAGTATTGAGGATAGAGTGTAATGTGACGACCCAAACACACACACACACTGACACACACACATCCATTTTTCGAATGATCGCAAGGCAGCACAGACAGAAAAGAGCTCGGTGCATCCTCCCCTCATGGCCCACGTGGTGATGATTCACCAAATCCTGAGGAACTAAACTCAAAATGTCACGGTTAATTTGTGTCCCCGTGCATCTGAGCGTTTCCACAAACACTTGTCCCCTTTTTTAACCCGTTAGGCTCGAAAATGACATTCCCAGAACAAATGACCATATCTTCCCTTCTAAAAGGGTTACATTAATAATCTTTGTTCTCAAAGTAATGATAAACCTGTGAGTTGGATGTAGAAAAGTCAGAATCAATATAGATGTCTTTTATGTTAAAGAAAATTCAGTTTGAACATGGTAAAAAACTGTAAATTATAGTGTCTGTCCAAAACATATTTTGTACTTATAGTGAAAACTACCCTTGGATGATGGGTTAGTAGACTAAAAGCTTTAGGAATCCAAAGTACAACATATAATAAGTACCCTGTATCAAGATTGATGCGAAACAAGTGATATTTGACCTTTTTAGACAGATTTAGCAAAATAAACCTCTTCTGGGGCCATTTGGGTGGATTTTCCTTATCTCTGGCCCCCCTTGGTCGATGTTGACATGTGACATCTCTTTCTGACCGTTAGAGCCAATAGAATTGAAGGGAAATCGTCCCGAACACAGTCATGTTAAAAAAAAGGTAGCCTCTCTGCGCATGCTAGCTTGCTTTAGAGGGGAGAAATATCGCTGCTCTGATATCAAGCAACGGAAAAGCTGTTTTATTGCTTTAGATTATCAGAACATTTCAAAGGGGACACAGACACATTGGATTAACCTATGGATTAACTACAGCATCGTTTTTATGCCATTGAAAATCAGTTTAGACCAGACAAAGACGAAGGTAAGCCATGTTAGCGTTGTGGGCTACCTAGCGCCACTTGTTTTGATGTACGTTTTTGTTGATAACGTCGCGAGTTTGTATCTTTCAGTGTTGAGGTGGGCACCGTTAGATTCTGTGTCTCCTTGCGATCATAAACGCTGTGTTGGATGTGCAGCTAGGATAAGCAATAAGGGAGCTAGGAGTGATTATCGGTGCAGTAATAGGTTAGCATTTTTCGCTCGGGTCATTTAGATGCTTCTTATGAGACTTGTGTTTTGTTTTGGTAAAAATGGTTTGTATCGTCAGTTAGCTGAGATTATTCCCGTTAATCTGGTATAACACATTAATAGGTTCTTAAATATTAAGATCCCCTGAGACACAGTGTCGTGAAAAGAAAAACTAAAGTACCTGCCGGCGGGGACCTTCGGGCTTTGAAACAATTACACCATCCTCCCCGAGCCACAATAAAAAAAAATAATACTCAAAAGCAAATCAAGACGCGATAATAGCTGTATTGTTAAACAAGATGCCGGCTTGGGGACTAACGGGTTACATGTAATGGGTTTAGATCATCAGGATACAAAAACAGGTAACTGTATTCCCTTACAGTTACATATAAATAATCAGATTACTCTTACATTTCTGAAAACTGGGGATTACTAGCAGGATAACAATGTTACTTTGTGCTGTTTCTGATTTTGTGTAAAGCGTCTTTGAGCACTTGTAAAAGAGCTATAAAAATGAAATGTATTATTATTACTGGCCAAGTAAAAATATCATATGGTGTGTGTTGTAAAGGATCAGATGTTATCTCTTCTCTGCAGAGGTCGCGTTAACCGAATATATTCCGTCTATGACTGACTGAAAGCAGGCCGTCAATCCATTTTGACGGATTATAACAAACTCAGAACAGCGCAAAAGTTTCCCCGCAGCAGGGCTCCGGTGTTATGCCCTTATGTCGTTTCCAGACCTAACTATGTCGTACAAATCATTGAGATGTCTGGGAGTTTATGCTTTACGCTGTGGCGCGCTCCCGCGAGGTGCAGTGGGCTTGCGCAACACGGCATAACACGGGCGCTAATTCCCCCCTAATTTCTGCTTTTTTAAACTGTAGTGCTCATGTGTTTCAGTGTTGGTGTATCGGCTGAATATGCTTCATGAAAGACAGGTTTTCCTATCAATACAATCATTGTTGATCCTAAATATCTTGGTTTCCTCTTTTCTAAGGTCACATTGTTCAGGTAACTAACTAGTAATCGCATGAGAATACATATTTCCCAACCCTGAAGAAAACACACCCCAACAGCCATCTCTTAATCATGAGGAGGCGTTTCATGGCTCTCACTGTGAGGCAACAGCATCGCCTTGGGGCCGGCCTCTTTGTCCATGGAGGCACAAAGTGATCCAAGGTGACACTCGTCTTCACGGAGGAATCTCTGAATGCTGCTGGTCACTTTGTGGGATCCCCAGAGGCAGAGATACAGGAGACCTAGAGATTGTTCTATGGACACTGTAGCCATATTGCACATGTGTAAAGTAAGCCCCTGTTTACCCTGGAGCATGTGAGCGAGAGGAGTCTGTGTCAACAATCCAGGTTCCTGCCTAAACTCCTGAATTCTCAAACTGTGATCATCATGTGACAGAAAGATGGTCGTAAATTGTTTTTTTGTGTCTTAGTCCTCTAAGATTTCTTTAGTCAATGTAATGCTTTTTTCATGCGGAATGACTTATTACCACGTACTTAAACAGGGTCTATGCAGGAGTCCTGAAGTCACATTTAAGACCTTTTTTAAGACCCTTTCCAGATATTTTAAGACTTCATCGCCACTTGGAGTTTTAACGCGTTACCTTGGCGACACACTTCACCTCACATTGACCATATACAGTATTGATTGTCCTTCCTCCTTATCTTCCAACCATTTGGACGCAGACTTGCATTTCCCCATAACGATGTTGTTTATCAACCGGCGTAAACGGACCTTCGCGCTATCAAGCAGTGAGCGTGCGATGTCCTCAAATCCAACGGGATGCCATCAGTAAACTACACAGAATCACACTACACACCTACACCATGATTACATTCAGGCAGACTGTAGAATACGACCTCTTTGGACCATTTATATACTTATTGACAACAAGCTACAAAATGTAATACCTTGGAAAATGCTGTTTACTACTTTTTAATAGCCTTCATTTTCGCTAAATTGATTTATCAACTATTAATACTTTTTAAGACCCCGCGGACCCCCTGTTACAGTATGTAGTAAACATGATTGGTTGAACTCGATGCAGACAGATATCTCTTTAGTTTGTTGCAGCAATTCACGTGATTAAACTCCTGGTCACATCATGGCCCAAAATGGCTCCGAACACGTAAATGTACGTCTTGGAGAACAGAGGTTATTTGGCGTTTCGATTACCACAAGCTTTGGCATATGAACAAGCAAGATAAATATCAAGTATGTGTCGATCGAGAGTGTTATACCTCCTGATGCCTGTGACATGTCAGACATCATTCTACACTGCTTTCATGACTGTGTTAACACCATCATTAGGGGAACATGAAAGCTGAGTCATTTACAGATCTGGTTTCTGAACAACATCGACTCGTCTCCAGGTGTGTCTTCTCCTTTAGGGGCCGAATCCCCTCTGGCTTCACTTCAATCAGAGACACGCTTTGCATATGTTGCAGCACAGCAACAACATAACCATAAATCGAGGTGACTAAACAATAAATCACATGACTCTTAAACCCTCATGTGACCAACTATAGCTTTCATATTCAGTGTGTTCATTAAACCTGCCCTCATGGTGGCAATCAGCATGTTGAGTCACCGTACGTCTGCGCCACACACAAGTCGAGGAACTCAATGATTTAATATGGATTTGTTCCAAAACACTTGCTTAGTGTCTATTCCCGTTCCCGTTGTGTCATACAGGAAGTAGAATAAAGCTCAAAATGTGCTTTTTTGCAAGGGACCAGATGTCTAGTACATTTTAAACATCAGTCAAAATAAATCTAGACATCAAACAGAGGCTTACAGACTGGTTTATACGTATGTTAGGGTACATGAAAGCCTGAAGATGGAGCTTAGTAATTTACGGATGTGGCTGCTCTTCTTCTGCACAACATCGACTCTTTTCCAGGTGTGTATTCTCATCCTGAAGTGACTGTATGCGCTTCAATGATGCAATCAGTGACAAGGTTTGCAGTACAGCAACAGCATAACCCAAAATGCCCATAAATCAAGGTGACCAAACAATAGATCAAAGCTTATTTAAACCCTTACATGACCATCTATTCAGTGTTTCTGTTAAACCTGCCCTAACTGTGGCAATCAGTGAGTCACTCTACATCTGCACCACACACTCTAGTCAAGGAGCTCAATGTCAACCCATTGCATTTGGATGTGTTCCAAAAGTCTTGGGAAGTGTCTACTCTCGTTGCTGCAATGCAACACAGCACGAAAGAAAATAATGCATATGGGTCTACTTTGCAGCCACATGCAAATGGAATCAATCACAGCTTTGTAGTGTGTGTGGTGTATCATCAGATGGAGTGAATGCTTACAGGTCAATACTAGCTTAACTGTGTATTGCTCCATAATAAGTCCCTTTCTTGAGGTTTGAAATAATGCAGTGGTTCGGGTAAAGTATAATAACTGAGTGATAGCAATGCAATCTATGTTCTCATTTCCACCAGGCATAAACCGACACTAATCTCTAATGGAGGTGGTCTACAGGAGCACTGGGTCTCCATCAGAGGCCTGATCCACTGAGTGAGTGAGTGAGTGAGTGAGTGAGTGAGTGAGTGAGTGAGTGAGTGTGTGTGGGGATGGGATGAGCAGGCATACCACTACCACTAATATTGCAGCACAGAGCCACTCCATTAAAAGGTCTTCTGTGCAATAATGTGCACATATGCGCAATGAAACACCGCCCACCCAATGGCGCACAAATCGGTCAGCGTGGTTTTAAAGGCTGTCATGCGCGGACGGGGTTGATCAGAGCATTGTAAAGAGAGGAATATTTTTTGCCGGGGTGTGGATGAGAGGAGGAGGACGACGAGGAGGAGGAGGAGGAGGAGGAGGAGGAGGAGGAGGAGGAGGAGGAAGGAGGGGCCTCACAGGGACAGAAATAGGTGCAACTGGGATGATGTTTGCAGCGTTAAAATAAAAAATAATGAATGGATGTGAAGCAGCGGAGAGGCCATAACAGTACACTGTCAGGGGAGATAATCCAGCCCAGACCGCACCAAGTGAAGAAGAAGAAGGGGGGGGGTATAATAAACGTGTTCCTGAGACCGTGAGAGGGGAAGAAATACATAAATGCATGTTTGTGCTCCAGTTTCCGCCCGTATGTTTCCTCGACTGGAGCTTTAACACACACACACACACACACACACACAGATGGAGGATCACACCAACCTTGTAGACTTGTCCATAGGTGCCATTGCCGACCACTTCCACCAACTCGAAAATCCCAGCAGGGTCCTGTATATAAAAAAAAGCCCCAAAAAACACATTTTAAAAAGATAAATAATATTAATTGATTCCCTGTAGTGCATATCTCCAGATGGGTTCGCTCGATGTAAGCACCGAATGCGCCCGTTCTGCTGGCCTCTCCATGCCAGCAGATATTACAAGACAAAGACAGAGTTGTGCCAACAGCAGCACTGCTTACTACATGTGTTTACTCCCATAATAAAATGAATTGCAGTTTGAAAAGGCCTCCATAACACACACTCACCCTCAGGGATGCGAGGTCTATCTCCACCAGACTTTTGGCCGGGGACTCGTTCGCCATTTTCGCTTAAAAACGGTGATAATTGAGCATAAAAACTAGTTGTTTTTAGTCTCCTTCAGGCGGACGGAGTGTGTCTCATCCTCGGTGGGTTTTAATTTTAATCCCACTGCAATATTTGCTCTCCAAGGCGCGTTTTCCCCTTTTTGTAATCCCGGGCAGACGCTGCTCTGCTGCTACATACCGACCGACTGGAGCCCTGCCTGCTGCACCGCTCTGTGTGCGTGTGTGTGTGTGCGGGCGTGCGTGTATGTGCGTGTGTGTGTCCGCCCTCTCTCTCTCTCTCTTCTCTTGTCTCCGCCCCTTCTCTTTTAACAGGGACAAACCGAGAATTTTGGTGGCCCTTACCAAGATGTTATTGCCCCCCCTCACACTATCTTAAAGTAAGATAAGATATACTGTATCCTGATTTAGGAGATGTTTACGACACAGCAGCATTTAAACAAGGCATAATATCCTACCTTTCGTTTAAATGTTGTTAGTTGTATTGCTATATTGTAATGTTATAATAATATATTGTTATGATTATGTAATAGATAGATAGATAGATAGATAGATAGATAGATAGATAGATACAATTACAATAAAATGTTTAAATGAAGAACAAAATATACATATTCTCAGTATAAAATACATATATTCACTTTCTTCCAGACAGTGGCGAGCCGTCAGGGCCCTCTAGGCCCTCTGTGAGGCCCTAAGATATTCTAAAAAATAATAATTTTCATTAGTTTTACCAAAATACACTGAACAAAAATATAAACGCAACACTTTTGTTTTTGCTCCCATTTCTCATGAGATGAACTCAAAGATCTAAAACATTTTCTATAAACACAAAATAACCATTTCTCTCAAATATTGTTCACAAATCTGAAAGAATGTGTGATAGTGAGCACTTCTCCTTTGCCGAGATAATCCATCCCACCTCACAGGTGTGGCATATCAAGATGCTGATTAGACAGCATGATTATTGCACAGGTGTGCCTTAGGCTGGCCACAATAAAAGGCCACTCTGAAACGTGCAGTGTTGCTTTATTGGGGGGGTCTGGGGGGGTCCGAAAACCAGTCAGTATCTGGTGTGAGGGGTAGGGTTAGGGTTAGGGTTAGGATTATGGTAATGTTGTGAATCGAGTGGCCCATGGTGGTGGTGGGGTTATGGTATGGGCAGGCGTATGTAATGGACGACGAACACAGGCCACTCGATTCACAACATACAGGAGGATGGACTTTGTGTTTCAGTGATTTATCATCAAAGGTAGGCCTAAGTCAGTTTCAATGTGGGTCGCCGTGCCGACTTCATTCATTTTGAATTGTTACTTGGCTGTGGGTGCCCTGTCATGATAGGTGTTTATATAAATGGTGTTGTTTTGTGTGGTAGAGGGTCGCTGTCATTGATGCGTTTTGCACCCCGCTGAAGTATACGCTGTGACGTAATATCTCTTCTTATTTTTCGAGGGAAGGGGGGGGGGGGGTCAGAGGGCCTAGGTATAAAGGTCACGGCTCGCCACTGCTTCCAGAACATATTGACATCATTATGTAACACCCGCGCTTCTGTTGGCTAACGCTTCGACACATTGTACTTGACAGGCTAAGGGGCGAGACATGTCTAAGAGGTTGACCAATCACAACAGAGCCGGCCAGCTTTTTGAACATTAAAGCATGGAGACATGTTTCAGTAGGGACACTAAATAATAATATGAACCTGTGATTGAAAATAATAGGGCCCCTTTAATATGATAAAAACTACAACGAGAAAAGTATTTTAAATTGTCCTTTTCCACATCAGACATCCTGACATGTTATAACAGAACACGCATGGATACAACGGCTCAGCTCTATTAAGTGTCTTCCTAAGAGCGAGGACCCTGCAGGTATGTAGATGCTTTAAAGTTGTCAACAACACCTGTGCGTTTCCTGCTCTGACATGTCAACTATACCTGCAGTGATTAAGATCTAGACAGATGATTGTTGATGACATGACACATGGCAGAAACTGAGTGAAGTTGAAGCAAAAGTAATAAAATACTATAAAAGACAAATGTGGAGTGTTTCTCATATGTTTCACCTCGGGATGTGCAGGGATGTAAGTACGACAAACCTCATTTTAACCCTCAATCATAAACTCAGAACTACAGGAGCTATCCATCCATCTTCTCCCGCTTATCCGTGGTCGGGTCAGGTAGCAGTTCCAGCCCCAAACGTTCCTTTCCCCACATCAACCAGCTCTGACTGGGGGGTCCCAAGGCGCTCCCAGGCCAGCGAAGAGATATAATCCCTCCACCTGGTCCTAGGTCTACCCCTTGGTCTCCTCCCAGCTGGACGTGCCTGGAGCTAAATGTAGGACGTCTCTCTCCTCCGCCTCTCCCTCAGACAGAAACAGGGCAATTAGAGCATGTGAAATGGAAACAGTGATTCATATTTTATAACTGCTGTCGCCTCTCTGTCCTGTTGAAGGCTGTGATATCCAGACAGGCTGCATTATATCCTGCTGCACTTATCCTACCTGACAGCCACACACGGATCATATTTAGACCTCACAAAAACACTAATATATTTAATAAAGGCAGGCAAATAAAAATAAGTGATTTAAAAACTGTGGTTTCTCACATTTTGTCAAATAAAGGCAAAAATGACCCGAGACAAGAAAATGCAGGTTTTGCACACCTTCCACAACACACATATAAAAACCAAGAATAACAATTGTGTATTTTTACGGTACGACTGATTGCTCTGTACACAACTACTTCATTCTGTAATTCAATGTTGTGTGTTCTTGTGGCTGGGCATTCTAAATAATTCAGACAGATTTTTTCCTTAAAATAAATAAAGGTTTGAAGTTACTCTTATAGAGAGGCGAAGTCCCCCCCCTTTCCGGGGAGCTCCGGGACTTATTTCGGAAAAAGTATGTTTTAGGCGCATTCACACTGCGGTACTTTTCCCACAAAGGTTCATGCGAACTTAGTTCAGTGAACTCTTTTATCGCGTTCACACCAAAAAGAGCCGGTACTAAATATAGCTCTTTTCTCACAAAAGAGCCGCTCGTAAGTCCCTGCTAGAGAGCAGGGACTTACGAGCGGCTCTTTTGTGAGAAAAGAGCTATATTTCTGATTGGCTGGGCGGATTGCAAACCACGCCCCGTAAAACTTCCAAAAAGTTTTGTGAAGCCGCCATTTTATTATCCTCGCATTAGCATTATTAGCATTAGCATTAGCCCAGCGCAGAAACGCAGAGAGACTAACTTATGGCAACACAAAATAAAACATGGGAGCGGTGGAGATGAGGAGGTGTCGGCGTTCTGGCGATTTACTCGGAAGGCTTCAGTAGAAGCTGCTGGGAGTCCCAGCAGCTTCTACTGAAGCCTTCCCCAACTCCGGGGACTTCCGGCCGGGGACTTTGGGCGGCAGTATCCGCCGTGAAGTTGTTTGTAGCCTGCCAGTAAACCCAAAGCAGAAGAAGAAGAAGTGAAGTCAGCGGCTTCATTTGCCTAATCCACCCCCAGGGACTTTTTCCGGTGTGAACGCGATCTGTACTTAGTTCATGCGAACTAAAGAGTTTGCATGAACTAAGTTCGCATGAACCTTTGTGGGAAAAGTACTGCGGTGTGAATGCGCCTATTGAAGTCGATGGAGAGAGAAAATGATCTTTCCCTTCCGTTTGAATTGTGCCACGAATTACACATATGATGTTTGTCAATCTAAAACCTTCACTAGCACTTTTAAATACGACAAGCAGGTCAGCACCGTCAAATCCGGCTTTTTTTTAAACAAGACTATTGGCTAAGACCAAGTAGTTTTTATCTTTTAAAGACCAAGAAAGGGTTATTAATGCCTTTGTTACCTCGAGACAGGACTATTGCAATGCTCTGTATGTGGGTATGGACCAGGCCTCAATAGACGCCTGCAGCTCGTCCAAAACGCAGCTGCGCGTCTTCTGACTGGCCACAAAAAGCGTGACCACACCACCCCAACTCTGGCCTCACTACACTGGCTTCCAGTTTGATTCAGAATTGATTTTAAAATCCTTGTATTTGTTTTCAAAGCCCTAAATGGGCTAGCTCCGGCCTATATAGCTGAACTCCTCCAGCGCTACACCCCAGCCAGAGCCTTAAGGTCTGCTGATCAGCTGCTGCTGGTAGTGCCCAAGACCAGGCTCAAAACCCGAGGGCACCAAGCCTTCGCAGCAGCTGGCCCCAGGCTCTGAATCACTCCAAGTCTGGGCACGTTGAGAGCTGCACACACACGGGGAGTTAGTCGGTTCCGTAAGAGCCAGCATGCGGGACCGGGACTCTGGGATTTGTAGTCTTTTTAGTTGCGTATTTTTCATAGTCTTATATTTCAACAGTTTTAGACAAACTGACTTTTTTGACATGGAAATTACATCATATGTGTAATTCGTGGCACAATTCAAACGGGATCGAAAAATAATCTTTCTCACCCCATCGACTTCAATACATACTTTTTCCGAAAATAAGGTCCCATGGGTCGGAAGTAGATGGGCGGGACTTCGCCTTTCTATAAGTGTTGCCCCACCCGTAAATCTGTCTACATCAGAGCATCTACATCAGTGGTTCTCAACTGGTGGGTCGCGACCCGGACCTGTTTCAAGTGGGTCGCGGATGTGTGTGTGAAGAAAAAAAAATTGGAATTTTTTTTTTGGGAAATGTTTTTGTTTTTTTTGGGGGAAAAGTCAAACTTTTATTTTGAAGGCCCAATTTTCTAACGCTGTGCATGCAGTCGGCGTTGGACTGGAAGTCCGGAGACCATAAACGGTTTTGAAAACTTCTGTCACATAGTGATCATCCTCTCAATAAAATATCTTTGCTGATGTTTTTTCGAGTCTTCTGGCCAATCAGAATCAAGATTGTTGCCGGAAGTCCCCACGGAGAATAACTTTGTGGTAGAACTCTTCTTTATACATCCATGGGTACAACTTCAGATAACAATGAACACATAACACAGAACAATGGGGGCTATCTACCCTTACCCACAATTTAAAGTAAGTCACACAGACTCTCTCTCTTTTTTAAAAGCACACTTTAGTTCTGTGAAGGGACATAAGGGATATATGCACTGTACTTCACTTTTATTAATATTGTATGCTGAAAAGCACGATTTTTTGTTGAATAGATTTGAGTGCTTCAAAATGTTGGGTCGCGATGTATTGACCAAGTAGAAAGTGGGTCCCGAGGCCTGACCAGTTCAGAACCACTGAGCTACATTATTGCGCATCATGGGAAATCTTTCCGTAAAAAAGGATCATGTCGGGATGAAACCAAATAAAATCACTTATCCTACCGGACAGCTACACACACGGATTATATGTAGCACGAGTGAAAAAACTAAAATATGTGATTTCAAAACTGTCGTGTCTCAAAAATGACTGAAAAGAAAAAATGAATTTTCTTGAAAAGTTTTGCACACGTTCAACAATTGCACAAAATAATTAATAAAAAATGCAACAACAACAATTTTTGTATATTTTTCTTGTAATACTTTTTGCTCTGTACACAACTACTTATGTCTGTAATTCATCTATGTGTTCTTGTGGATGGGTATTATACATAATTCTCACTTCTGTAAAATAAATAATGTCAGGACCTCGACACAAACTGATGGACCCAAATGCACGAATGTATCTTTTATTTCAAAGATCAGGTAATTCCTTTTAACAGAGGACTGGAAATAACAAAAGGCTCACAGGGAGGAAAACCTGCATAACAAAAGAGAACTTAAGAAAGAAACTTAAGCATACAAAGCCTGACATGAGTAAAAGCGATCCTTTCTTAGCTGAGGCTTGGCACGACCATTCGGGGAAACAAACAAGACGAACTGACGACAGGGGAGAGACAGGACTATTTAAACTTGAGCTGAGTGGGAACAGGTGGGAACAACCAGGGGCGGGCAGACACAGGTGATGGCGGGAAAAACACACACGGGGAGGAAGAAACAGGGCCTGAAATGAGAGCCAAGAGGTAAGTACAAAACGACAGACAAAATACATAAACACAACTGACACATTTGACGAGACACAACAAATAAAGGTTTAAAGTTACTCTTAAAAGTGTCCCCCCACTCCCACACAGTGATTTAAATAAGGCAACATCAACATTAGCATTGAGTTTAAAGCAGAGCATCTAAGGAATAAAAAATATTGCGCCTCGTCATGTAGGGCAGGGGTTCCCAAACCCCCAAAATAACAGTGCCAGAGACTGGTCGGACCCCCACTTTGGGAACCCCTGATGTAGGGGATGAAATAAAATAAAATGGTTTCAGTTCCCTTTGGTTCCTATACTCTCTTAGTTTGAGTGTTTCCTTTGAAGGTGATGTAGGGAGACAACCCTCACACATCAAAGTCTCACCCACTGGGTGTGCCCTGCTTTCATGTGTTATCTACAGCGGGGATATCTCAAGCATCTCAGGCTGTGGACATCTAAATGACTGACTTTATTCTAGACCTGGAGGGAACACTTTGGAGATCATCTGCTGCATGGTTTGTTAGACGTTCCCAGAAACGGCAGCAGATTAGTGATGCAGCCTTCGTCAATTATGCCCCAAAGCTATGGAACAAAACATACACTGAACAAACTGAAACTATACTAAATGTTTAATGTCAACAAACGTCACATAGTTGAAAGAAATAACATTAAGTTGAACCAGATACACTTTATTTAAACTTAATAGTATTGCTTTCAAACAACCTAATACAGTTATGTTTAATTAGGGTTCAACATTTCAGTTTCTTCAGAGCCTCAGGGGAGCCGACTCTGAGGACGTCTTTGAAGCTCAACAACAATGCGCCGGTGAAGATGGCCGCATTGTCTTCTGGCTCCTCTCCAACTTTGCCCTTCACACCACCACCATCACCAAGGGAAGTGACTCGGAAGACATGTGCTACCAAGCAAGCGTACTCGCGATTGAGAAACGCCCCGTGTCAGATTGTGGTTATTTTGGGGAGGTGGAGATAAATCATATTGTTTGGTGGATGCAGTTTGAACCAGAGTAGCAGCATGGAGGTCGGATCGTCACCAAAATAAAAAAATAAATGGCCCGAAAAAGGTTCATGACAAAAGAAATACACATAGCCTAACCTTCCTGAGGCAGTGGCCGTTTCTCAATCGCGAGGATGCTTGCTTGGTAGCACATGTCTTCCGAGTCACTTGCTTCAGAAGCGAGGCAAGAATACTTCCTGGCATTCGGAAAACGAAGAGTGGAACAGGCGAGCAAGTGTGCATGTGTGCGTTATATATGAGAGGCCCCGCCTTACATTTTCCTCTGCAGATTTGGGGAAATTGGTCCGTGCGCAAAGCATTGTGGGGATTTGAAGGACGCGAAGTCTACCCATCAGTGGCGGCTGGTGGAAAATATTTTTGGTGAGGTCATGGAAATGGGGACCAAACCATACTAGGGCGGTCCGGGGGGATTCTCCCCCGGAAGACATTTTTGAGAAATGACCCCTTAAATGATCACTTCTGGTGATGTTAGAGGGGGGGGGGGGGGGGGGGGGGGAGATAATCCATAATCTTCAGTGTGGTTAGCTATGAATCTTCCAACACTGTGCAACAGTACAGTAGGCCCACACAAACTGCAGGACACTGGTGCTTTGGGAACACTCAAATGATTTAATTCCCATTTAAAATCAGGAGACTAAATATAAACATTATGTGGGTGTGTGTGTGTGTGTGTGTGTGTGTGTGTGTGTGTGTGTGTGTGTGTGTGTGTGTGTGTGTGTGTGTGTGTGTGTGTGTGTGTGTGTGTGTGTGTGTCATACTTACCAACCCTCCCGATTTTCGCGGGAGACTCCCGATTTCATTGCCCTCTCCCGGTTTCCTCCCGGGTCATATTTCTTCCGCATTTCTGACAAAATCAGATTTACTCAGGACTGTTTCCACTCGGACTTTAATACAGCTACACCATTGTTTGGTTTCCATGGTAGCCAGACCCGGCGTCATGGGCGGGCCCCGTGGGGCCGGGCCCGCCCATCCAGGATTTGGGCCCGGTGTTTTAATCAGGGCTGAATACAACATTGTAATTGTTTTATTATTATGTTCAGTGGCGGCGCCAGGGTATACTGGGGTAGGCTACAGCCATACCAAGAAATGGCTTAGCCCCACCATGAACAATGATTTTAAAGTAAGCCAAATAAAGTTCGCCAACTCGCGGAGTAAATTGCACAGACAGCAGTAAATACCGAAGACTAGAAACGGTTTGAAAACTTTTGTCACGTAGTGATCGTCTTCTCAATAGAACATCTTTGATAATGTCTTCTGGCCAATCAGAATCACGATAACGACGTGGTGTTGTTGCAGGAAGTCCCGACGGAGAATACTTTTGCTGTAGTACATCTCTATACATCGATACAACATTACGTGTTGATAGAAATCAATCTGAATGAAAGGCTGCGCGCGAGACTGTTTTTTCGCTGGGTTGAGTCGTGTGGGTTTTTGAGTGAGATGCGGCACAGCAGCCTGTCAGTTTACTCTTGCTAGGTTATCTGCAACAATGGATATCAGGAAGTGGTTCACACTTATACACTTGAAAGGAATATGGCAACTCAGCGCCAGATGCAGGCACATTAGAAGACATCAGTTACGTTACCAACGAGCTAGCCAGCCAGCCAGGGACAAGGGAGGCTGGCAATCAATTATATTTTGAAGAGAAATTGACTCTCAAGCCGGCTCTCTCACAAACTCCTGCTCTGTGCGCAAGTAGACCACTGCACACGCTCTCTGCCTCGCTCAATCTCTCTCTCTCTCCCTTTCTCTCCATCGCTCAACCTCAACCCACCTTTCCACCCTGTGTGCGCTCAAGTTTGCCTGCGTGCTTGCCCAAGTTGGCACAGCGTTACAAATGTGCCACAAAACCAACCAATGGATGTAGCCTATAATAAGACCGTCAACAGCCTTATGGCAACCTAAACCCCCCCTTGACACATCTCGAGATTTCCCGGGAAATGTAAGTTTCGGGTTGGGCCCGCCCTGGTAAATCAAATGCCCGCCCAGAGACGTATGTCTGATGGTAGCGCTTCTCTTTAGCAGCGCGCACAACTGAAAGTTTGAGAGGGTGAGGAAGATAGACACAGAAAACTGAACAAGAATCGACAACTCGACCCTCTGCTCACTCCTCTCCTGTAAAATACAGGTCCAGCCCACACATAGCTCCATGGTGCCACAGGCATTGCCCTTACAACTACAATAAGCATGTAAATGTTCATCTACAGCTCCGGCGATCCACTAGCACCGGAGTCTCCACCTGCAGACGCAGCCATCCTCATCAACTGCTGTAGCGTCACCTTGGATACGAGTCCGAACAACTCACAGACACACAGGCCAGGGCGCTGACAGGGCGCCCTTTGAGCATCAGATCTGACGACGCTGATTGGCTGAAATGATGTTTCGGCGGCATAGTATACAGATAGCAACAGTCAGCTTGTTGGCTGCTGCTGCTCTGGCTGAGGGCTCCTTTCTCCCGCCCGGACGAGAGAGGGTAATGATACACGCTGGGCCAGGCAGGAAACATGTGACTCATCAGTAACTTTAGACATCGTAAAACAATTTTAAACGAAATTTTATTGTAGATTATACATTTTACTGATACCAAGTATATAATATTTACCTTGTTCATTAAAACAATTTTTTAAAATATATATTTTTTTAATGACAATCAAACATGTGGGAAGAGGGGGGGGCGGCCCCTAGCGCCCCTATGGGCCGGCCGCCACTGCTACCCATGTGCAGCCTCGAAATTACCCCCAAACCAAGGACGCGTGGCCTCGGTGGAATTCCAAGTATGCTGGAGATTGGAACAGTCCTTCGGCGGCACTTGATGACGTAGCATCCTTGAAATATTGGCTTGGAAGCCAGTTTCCTCGAGATTGAGAAACAGCCAGTGTGTTTGTAGCGGGGACAGGAGACCCCCCCTTGATGAGAAACTCTAAGAAATGATCGGGGAATCCTCTGGAGTGGAGTCATATGTTTTGTATTTGGTGGTTTGAGTTCCAGCTGTCGATCAGCAACTATATATCCACAATCCACCAGTTAAAGGAAATATAACCAGGGGTGCACATAACGTTTTTGCCCTGGTTCTCAAAGGAGCACCTGGAGATGTTGCTTGGTGCTCATCCTTAAAATGAAATAAACCGTAACTTTTGAGGGAGTCTTTATTTGCCAGACACACGGCACTGAACACACGTGCAGAGGTGAACACAGAACACACACACAGAGGTGAACACAGAACACACACACACACTGCTGCACTTCCTCAATGCACTTAAACTGTCACCTGATTGTGTGTTATTATTGTTAATATCATCCCATCGCTGCCATTACATCAAGCTGTAATCACAGTGTGAATTTGCACTATCCTCCTTTCAATGCACCATTATATTATAGTAGATCAATCTATATTTTATTCTATGTCTATTCTATGCTCATATTTGTGTGTCTTCATGGTAACTGTATTCTATGTGACATCAGTTTTCTGTGACTATTGTATGAGATACACTTTGGATTGCAATCAGTGTATGTTATGGTGTTATACAAATAAAGCAACACACACACACACACACACACACACACACAATCAAATATCGTTTTAGATGTATGCTCTTCAGCGTTCTCCTACTGCTCTCCAGGGTTAGCTGTAATAACTCACATTGCACTACCTGCACTAAACATGAACATCTCACATTTATTATCCTTAATATCTTGGTTTCTACCTATGGTCACATTGTTCTGTTGTCTTATCAGCTTCAGGGGAAAAAACATCTTATTGATATTCCGTTTCTCTGTTATTTATTTGTATTGCATTTGATATGAATTTGTTTTATTTGTGTATGTCTTATATATTGCATTGTTGCAGGAGCCTGGGACTTGAGGTGTTCATTGCCATATCTACACTGTAGCTACTGTGTGTGACAATAAAGCCTTGAACTCTTTAAAGGTCATCCAAAAGTAAGTAACAGAAAAACAGGTTACATTACTTGTAATACAAATGACAGCATTAAAGTAATTATAACAGAATACATATTTAAAGTCAACAGTGGTATAACCCTGTATGAACTCGCTCTCAATGCACCGCCCTTCTGTTCCCCTGACAAACAGCGCCTCCTTGTGTCCAACACTGTGTCCTACAGGCAGGCAGGGAGGAATGTAGAAAAAGGAACATCTTAAATTGGCTTTGCCCAGCAACAGTCCCATTGGGCTAAACAGCTCAGAGGCAGAGAGGAGGAGAGACAGGAGGATGCTGTCTAGACACAGAGGCTGAAAGACACCAGCAAGGTGTTTTAAAGAGGCCCGATACGCGCATTTACAGGTTCATGGTGATTCTACTGATTTTGTAGAAAAATGTTGTTTATTGGTGTTTCATTTTGATGTTTTGCTAATCAAGCTTCAACTGTCCTGCAACGTAACGAGTGAAGTCAATCAAATCAAAAGTTATCAAATATAGTTCAACTGCCCGTACTTCCTTTACCCCTCCTGTTGTCTTCGGGTCAAATCTGACCGATTTACTGCTTTCATCAATCATAACTTTTTAGTTTTACATTCCATTGCATTCAGGCTTTATGATATCCTTCACAGACATTTGAACATATAAAATGGCTGATCAACACTTTCATTGACTTTTGGATGACTTAGTCAACTTTGTAACTCCATGGTGTTCCCGGTGATATGACCGCCATAAAGAAAAGGAATTAGTAACCATCCGGATCAGATCACACACACACATACACACACACACACACATTTATGACTAAACACGTCGGATAGTGAAAGTGCAGTCGGGTTCTCTAAAGTACCACAGTCTCTTCTCCTAAGTCCTTTTGAATTCTCCTATCCACTATCCCTTAACCCCGTGACGTTTCACTCAGAGGTCAATGAATAGGAGATAGGGTTAGACGATAGGAGCTGATTGTTGGACTATTCGACTGCAACCCTTGTGTTTTTGAAAGCTTATGAGTTTATGTGAGAGGACATTGTGCTGGTTGTGAGAGAGCATACTTTAAAAGGAAGTCAGGTTGATCCAACAGGAAGCCAGTTTAAATATTCATTCCTTGACTGGTTTACAGCCTTGAAAACAAAGCCTGAAGCTGCTCAGAGCACTGCTAGCTACATTTGAGCTGCAATAAGAACTTTTGGTAACACTTTATATTAAGGTACACAAATTCACCATCAACTAGTTGATCATTAACATGCATACGAGCAATATATTTATTTATTTATTATTCATTATAAAACAATTATTATTGTCTCATTCTACATGACCATATTCTACAAGTAATACACCATTAGTTGAGTTTTTCCTCAATAACCCTCTAATTAGTGCTTATTTATTGCAAGTAAAGAAGTTGTTGTACATGAGTTTTGGTCTTAATATGCTCTGCTCAATATGGGCCTAATAAGACAGTAGTACCTCATTTTGAGTTATTTAGACTTAATTAATACTTATAGTGTCATGTCTTGTTACATAAGAATAGATCATATTTGATCCAAAAAATGTGTGATCATACTGTGTGACCTGCTTGTATGTACTTACACAACAGGTGTACTGTTCTCTCTCTGTGTTGTACTGTCTCAGTGTGAACATAGATTACACATCCAGCCAAAGTCTTTTGAGAGCCAGGGAATGAGCAGCCATGCTCCTTTGTTGACTTATTTGCAGTCCACTGACATTCAAATGGAGTGAAACTATAACAAAAGAAGTTACAAGGCACTTAAGGATCTCATTCATGCAAGTGTAACATACACAGATTAACACATAGGACTGCTAAGTGTAAACAAGGTAAATATAGCTAATGCTAGCTGTGCAATAAGCATGTATACAAGCTAGTATGGCTAACGCTAGCGCGAATGCTAACGCAATTTAAACATCTCCAAATGTCATCACATAAACACAATACATGTTACTAATCCTTACAGTGTGGTGACCACCTATTAACCACTGGGACATAATCCATACATGGAACTACAGGTTGGGGGTATTGTTCCCACACGGACATGTTGTGTTTACTTTATATGTTGTGTGCCCTCCTGACTCTCCCTCTTGTCGACCCGGGCTGCGACCCGACAACATGTCCTGTGCAGCTCCTCATTAAAGTACCCTTTTGCACCTTCGATGCACCGCCTCCGACTCCCATATCTCCCGGCACTACACTGGTGACTCTGACACGTCTGGGGAAGTTTCCGGGACGAAGCCGAACACGGCAAAAGGAACTCAGGTTCCTTTCTCGAAATGCCGGGGATTTTTTGGAGACGTCCGTGGCTGCCACCGGCACGCGGACTGAGGCTCGGTGCGTGCTCCGCAGAAGGCTGGAGACGTTGCTCGCCGTTCCCGCATCGGGGGGACGATGCACGACCTGCTGGGTCGACCAGCAACCCCATTGCTACCTCATGGGGCTGTTTCTTCGGGGCGTGCGGCTGCACGTCCCAGCGGCGCTAGCTAACCACGACTAGCAGCTATCCACGTGGGGCTAACGACGGCTAGCAGCTACCGATGGCTGCCAGCTAACGGCCTCAGCTAACGGCTAGCTGCTAACGGCTAGCTGCTAACGGCTATCGACCTTTTTGAGTTTTTTTTCTGGTGCCTGAGAGGAGGTTTGACCATGTCTGGTTGGCCTCGTGTGAATCCTCTCACTATTTCGCCCACCTGTTTTTGACCGTGGACAGTACGGCCCTTTTTGAGCTTTTTCTGGTGCCTGAGAGGAGGTTCGACCATGTCTGGTCGGCCTCGTGTGGACACTCTCACCTGTTTCACCACCTCGACGGCGGCTCCAGACGCCACTCACGTTCATCGACGCCTGGGTGGTGCACTCCTGGACCCCGTCTCGCCTCGACGGTTTCGGACGTGCCCATGCCTTCATCGGCCCGTGGGTGGCGCGCTCCGGGACCCTGTCTGGCCTCTGCCTTCGCCTCGGCGGTTTTGGACGTGCCCATGCCTTCATCGGCACGTGGGTGGCGCACTCCGGGACCCTGCCTGGCCTCTCTTCTTACCGCGGCTCACGGTTCACCTCGACGGCGGTTCCAGACGCCACTCACGTTCATCGACGCCTGGGTGGTGCACTCCTGGACCCCGTCTCGCCTCGACGGTTTCGGACGTGCCCATGCCTTCATCGGCCCGTGGGTGGCGCGCTCCGGGACCCTGTCTGGCCTCTTCCTTCGCCTCGGCGGTTTCGGACGTCCCCATGCCTTCATCGGCCCGTAGGTGGCGCGCTCCGGGACCCTGCCTGGCCTCTCCCCTGTCCACGGCTCCTTCCTCCCGGGGATGCTGCTCCTGCCCCCCGGGGACCCTGCTCCTGCCCCCCGGGGACCCGGCTCCTTCCTCCCGGGGATGCTGCTCCTGCCCCCCGGGGACTTTGTGCCCGCTGCCGTTGTGCCCTCGCCTGCGGCCGGGCAGCGCTCCTCCCTGCTGGGGACCACCAGGATATTCACGCCGTCCCCACGTCGCAGCACTGCGGCCCCCTTACGACGCCTACTGCGGCCCCATTCCGGCCCGTCTCCCACCCCCGGTGAGGATGCCCTCGCCCTCGTTAAAGCCCCTGCCCTCTCCTGCGGCCCCCTTCCGACGGCCCGTTCCATGGCCCGGCCCCACCCTCCTCGGCCCCTGTGGTGCTTCCTCCACGGACGTGGGGATATATTTTTCTTGCCATGTTTGAATTCTGGGGGGGCTTGTGTGGTGACCACCTATTAACCACTGGGACATAATCCATACATGGAACTACAGGTTGGGGGTATTGTTCCCACACGGACATGTTGTGTTTACTTTATATGTTGTGTGCCCTCCTGACTCTCCCTCTTGTCGACCCGGGCTGCGACCCGACAACATGTCCTGTGCAGCTCCTCATTAAAGTACCCTTTTGCACCTTCGATGCACCGCCTCCGACTCCCATATCTCCCGGCACTACAACAGTCAGTGTAAGTGTTAGGCTTACACTTACAGTCATTGCTTTCTGACGGACTTGACCCTTTTACTCTCCAGGTTGCTTAGGAAAATTAGTAGCAGTCTACTGCCATTGTGGGCGGTGTCCGTCAAACAAAAAACGTAGAGCCAATCAGGAACTGAGAATTTAGTCCAACTTCCTTTTCAATCAAACTCACTTCCGTTTCAATCATACTCTCTCACACACAACTATTCTAATGCACACACCCTATCATTCTGTTTTATACACATACCTATATAGTCATTCACATGAACTATTATTACCTCTTATATCAAATCAAATCAAATCAAGTTTTATTTATAGAGCACATTTAAAAACGATGTTTGGTCGAGCCAAAGTGCTGTACATGTAAAAAAACACTTTACTGCAGTGCAATTGTAACAAAAGACAGTCATTTTGCAACAGCAAATATAAAAACAATACACAGGTAAATGTCAGAAGTCGTGCTCCGCTCTAGCTAGAAAGCCTGAGAGAAGAAGTGTGTTTTTAGAGTGGATTTAAAAACCCCTAGGGTCTGGGCCGACCTCACATGGAGGGGCAGAGTGTTCCAGAGCCTCTTATATAAGCTATTATTCGGCCTCACTGCTATTCCGTTTTACATATACAACTATTGTTATTAACATGAAATACTATTCCCTCTTACATAGGTTATTATTCTGTCTTACATACATTGTTTACCACACATACTACTATCCTCATTCACATACACTATTATAATGTTCTATTAGATCAGGATGGGCAACTTTGATGGTGGTGGGAGCCACATCATTGATGTACTGGCCACTAGGGGGCCGCAGATTCACTTGGAACACACACACACACACACACACACACACACACACACACACACACACACACACACACACACACACAAGAATTCCATGTGTTGTATGTAATTATTAACAAATATACTAAGTCTGACATCTTCATTGACATTTAACAATCAAAGGGAGCATCCTCTAATAAGCCACTAAACTAATATCAGTTCACAGAAATGATATTTCATTTTTACAAGTGGCATGTTTGTATTGAACAGGTTATTAAACAGTGGAATAAAACTATTTTAAACTATTGGAAAGCACGGGAAATGTGTGTGTATTGAGATGAACCATTAGATGACATACACATGAAGTCATGAACACTAACCCAGACATTAGTTGTCTAACTTGAACCTAAAACACTTGTAGCCAGTCTCTGCATTAATGTCAACACAGACCCCTGTCAGCCCGCACTCTGCTGTTCCTCAGCGCCGCCCCCCCCTCCCTCCCGCTGACATTATGAATGAAAAGCGTAGTACTCACAGAGAACACGGCAGGGTCCGTGACAGTTTGTTTTCATCTGATTTCAAATAAACAAAGTCTTGGTTTTTAGAATATTAAACTTGTTTCGGCAAATTCAGATTCAGATGATAAAAACAACTTTGAAGCTTCGGCATAAAGACAAGAGGCAACTTAACGTCACAGCAGGCAGAACAACAGCCGGGGTTTCCCGTGAGGGTTTCCCCGGGAAACAAACACAATACACACAAACGCGTCACAGATTATTTCGCGGTATTTGAAATCATCTACGCAGCTCGCGACGTAACTAGGAGTCTAGTGGACGGTATCAGTACTACAAGTAAAACAAATAATATTTTTTTTTATTAATTACGTTGTTTATAAATTAATCTGAGGGCCGCAAAAAGAGGAGGTGGGGGCCGCATGTGTGTGTGTACGAGAGTATGATGGTGCGTTTAAGAGATTTTGTTTTTGTGTGTGAGAGAGAATAGTTATTTATGTATGATAGTATGATAGTAAATGAAGGAAGGAATGACAGTACGTTAAAGACGGTGTGATGCTGTGTGTGAAAGAGTCTGGTGGTGTACGTGAGATTCTGATATTGTTTATAAGACCAAGTATGAGTTGTGAGCTAGACGGCCTCTCTCTCTCTCTCTCTCACTCACTCACTCACTCACTCACTCACTCACTCACTCACACACACACACACACACACACACACACACACACACACAACACACACACACACACACACACACACCACACACACACACACACACACACACACACACACACACACACACACACACACACACACACACACACACACACACCCCCTTATGTGCCCCCATGTGAATCTTCATTGATTCGATCTGATTTATGACACAAGAAACGAATGGCAGTCTCAAAGGACAGATACAAAAATAACTTTTTATTTGTGGGGAGTTTCAGCACAGTCGTCTGTTAAAATGCAAAACAATGGGTTGGATTTGTTTAGGAAATGATAAAAGACTGATGAGTAAAATGTTATCATTACGAAAACTGCTTTTTATTTTAAGATCTTCTAACTTACATCATAACATCGTGTTGTGGATGTTGTTACTGTATGTGTATCCCCCTCTCTTTCCAACAAAAATGCATGACGTGTAAAACATTGTGTTTTTCTTTATTTGCAATAAAAAAATCTCCCTTTACAAATATACCAGGGGAACGCAGCACGTTGTAAACCTCTCCCGCCCCCGAACAGAGAGCAAGTGACCGCAGAGGAGTCACGCATCTGGAAGGACAGAATTATACAGAGAAACTGAGAATGCAATCCCAACCACAGTTAAGATTTACACCGCTCCTCGCTCTTTGGAGAACAACTTGATTCGACTTAACGACTTGCAGAGATTTAAATAAGCCTCGACACTTCCTGCACCATTCGTCCGTCCTTTTGAGGTACGATGTCGAACTTCATTGTAAACACAGTTAGGCTTACATTCATTGTTTCACACCAAAACAACTTCAACCCTGACGGAAAAAACACATTTGCATATTTGTTGAATATTTTAAAACCTGCATCGACTTCTTCACAGTATATAACTGGCACCATTTGGAAAAAGCTTGCAAGTGTGAGCAGGAACTTATATCAATTTAGTTTCCTGGAACGTGCAAAAAAACAAGAAGCCATTCATAAAAACATCGCTACTAGTGGTCATACATTCCTTATGGTACCTTTAATCCAACCCTAATTTAAACGAAGGTCATTATTGTGCAACATCTACCAATGGCATTCTTAGTTTCCAGTTCTTTGGTTAAAGGGGCCCTATTATGTTCATGTGTATATCAGTATGTAGAGTCTCTACTTTAAAGAGTCCTCTCCTGCTGATGTTCAGGTGTATATCAGTATGTAGTGTCTCTACTTTAAAGAGTCCTCTCCTGCTGATGTTCAGGTGTATATCAGTATGTAGTGTCTCTACTTTAAAGAGTCCTCTCCTGCTGATGTTCAGGTGTATATCAGTATGTAGTGTCTCTACTTTAAAGAGTCCTCTCCTGCTGATGTTCAGGTGTATATCAGTATGTAGTGTCTCTACTTTAAAGAGTCCTCTCCTGCTGATGTTCAGGTGTATATCAGTATGTAGTGTCTCTACTTTAAAGAGTCCTCTCCTGCTGATGTCCAGGTGTATATCAGTATGTAGTGTCTCTACTTTAAAGAGTCCTCTCCTGCTGATGTTCCGGTGTATATCAGTATGTAGTGTCTCTACTTTAAAGAGTCCTCTCCTGCTGATGTTCAGGTGTATATCAGTATGTAGTGTCTCTTCTTTAAAGAGTCCTAAAGACGTTTGTGCCGGTAAGAAAGAAGGAACAATGCAGCTTCTAAAATATTTTATGAGAGAGCAACATGTTCAGGGATGTGCACAATGTGTTGGTGAGAAACATTTCACATAAACATAACGAATTGTTTATAAGAAATCTCCACAAGGCAACTTGTAATGGGAACAAGGTAAAAAAGATACTGCAATTGCATGAAAGTACTTTGATGTACTTCGTGCCGGCACTTAGTACCCCCATGGCACTTAGTACCCCCATGGCACCAAGTACAGATCGCGTTCACACCGGAATAAGTCCCTGAGGGAAGATTAGGCAAATGAAGCCGCTGACGTCACTTCTTCTTCTTCTGCTTTGGGTTTACTGGCAGGCTACAAACCACTTCACGGCGTATACTGCCACCAGAAGTCCCCGGCCGGAAGTCCCCGGAGTTGGGGAAGGCTTCAGTAGAAGCTGCTGGGACTCCCAGCAGCTTCTACTGAAGCCTTCCGAGTAAATCGCCAGAACGCCGACACCTCCTCATCTCCACCGCTCCCATGTTTTATTTTGTGTTGCCATAAGTTAGTCTCTCTGCGTTTCTGCGCTGGGCTAATGCTAATAATGCTAATGCCAGCAAATACAATGGCGGCTTCAACTTTTCAGAGTTTTACGGGGCGTGGTTTGCAATTCGCCCAGCCAATCAGAAATTGGTACTTTTTCTCCCCCAGGATAGTCCCACCTCTCTAGCAGGGACTAAACATGGGGGTAAAAGTTCCCGGCACCAAGTACTCTTTTTGGTGTGAACGCAAAATAAGGGGCACTAACGGAACTAAACGGAAAGAGTACGGGGAAAAGTACCCCGGTGTGAATGCGCCTATTTAAATGAGAAAAGAGAGAGAGGGGTGAAATGTTCCTTCAATAAAACATTTTTAAAAAGGCCTCCGAGTTACATTGATATACATAGAAATCACCCAACTTGAGATTTTACCTTACATACATTTAAGGGCATGAAACAAATCAAAAGCAACAACAGGAAAATATACCATCACCCTTTAGCCTGTGCTTGTCCCAGCGATATGCTACAACAGGACATTACAGGGCGATGCATCTGAAGAACAATGTGACCGATCTACCTTTTGACAACAAAGGTAGCACAAAGTTGTAGAGTTGCACTTGTTCTCTCACAGTGTGTTGTTGTCTGAATGCAGCTCACTTTTCATCAGAGTCTGAGGTACGTGTGAGGCAGCGGATAGAGAGCTTTTTGTTTGATTTTACACTTTAAGCCAGTCAGGAAGATTTAGAGTGAAGCCGCTGTTGTTGGAAACAGGAAACTGACGTCGTGCATTTCAACCAAACGGTTTCTGTAAATGTATTTAGAAAACACTCCCATACTACAGCCACGCCGGTACATTCACTTAAGTGTTTATGCTTCATATTTGTATGGGCTGTACCTGTGAGAGAAACGGGGCTACACGGCTCTGCATCAGCTGAAATACTGCTCAGTGTGTGTCGGAGAAATCTGATCCTTTCCACTCTTTCATAACAGAGAGTTAGTTAAATAATCTAAATGAGAAGAGTGAGAGGGCTTATGCACAACAGAGAAGGAGAGATAATTCACCCAAGAGATGTGATGTAGCTATATTCATCATGAGAGAGGGTGCAGGTGGGGGGTGGCTGGATAAAGAGACGGACAGATAGAAAGACAGACAGAACATCCTTAACCCAGCCTCCCTGTCCCACTTGATGCTCTCAACAGGCAGCATGTGCATGACCGTGTCAAACTCAATTTCATCGCGGGCCACATCAGCATTATGGTTGCACTCAAAGGGCCGGTTGTAACTTTAAGACTATATAAAAATACATATATAAATGTTTAATATATATAAACGTATGTAATATATGACATTATTGTTGCCTCTGCATTGTATTATTATGGGATAGGGTAATAACTTCATAATTACCTACGTCGGAAAGCAGAAGTCTAGGGCAAATCATTGGAAATCTCTTCAGTGAGAATGTCACAAAATTATTATTTAAAAAATAAAGCCAAATTCTGGAGAAAAAAAATTGAAATTTTGAAGCACAAAAGTCAAATTCTGAACAAAATTCATATTTCAGATGCATTGTGGGACATGTAGTTTATGGGCAACGTGCTTCTGTAAATCGGCATGTAACCGTATAATAAACGTATTGTATTCTTTCAGAGCTCTTGTGGCGCCACATTAAATGAAGTCGCGGGACGGATTTGGCCCCCGGGCCTTGAGTTTGACACCCTGCTGTAAATGAATCAGTTAACCGATGTATAAAGTAATCAGTCAGTGGGTTGGCCTAATTAACAAATGAAGGACTCGATTGTAGAACAGAAGTCCGAGTGGGTCTGGTCTCTGTGGATCACCGCGGCCTCCGGCGAGTGACGAAGATGAGAACCCTGCGGATAGCGATCAGGCGATCTTTGAGAGACGTCATGGCGAGGATGGTGAGCTGAGCTCGGTTCTCCAGAGGGAGAACAGCGAGCAGCCACCAGCTCCAGGCCGGGCCACTGGGACTCGCCTGCAGGACAGAGAGGAGGCACGTTTATTTATAGAGCACATTTTTAGACAAAGAGGCAATTCAATCATCTTTAAAGGTCACCTATTACGCAATCTCTTCTTCATGTCTCTTCTACATCAACATGTGTCCCCTCTTCTTCATGTCTCTTCTACATCAACATGTGTCCCCTCTTCTTCATGTCTCTTCTACATCAACATGTGTCCCCTCTTCTTCATGTCTCTTCTACATCAACATGTGTCCCCTCTTCTTCATGTCTCTTCTACATCAACATGTGTCCCCTCTTCTTCATGTCTCTTCCACATCAACATGTGTCCCCTCTTCTTCATGTCTCTTCTACATCAACATGTGTCCCCTCTTCTTCATGTCCTCTTCTACATCAACATGTGTCCCCTCTTCTTCATGTCTCTTCTACATCAACATGTGTCCCCTCTTCTTCATGTCTCTTCTACATCAACATGTGTCCCCTCTTCTTCATGTCTCTTCTACATCAACATGTGTCCCCTCTGTGGAAAGAGACTCTGAAAGTTTCAGGAACAAAGATTCTCTCTCTTTTTGATCCATTTCTATAAAAACCTGTCTGAAAATGAGCTGATCAAATTTTGGCCACTTTATGATGTCATAACGATTTTTTGTCTTGAGTACCCATTAGCCAATCAGCAACCAAGGTAACCCCCCCCCCCATATCATATTTAGACTTAGATATATATATTTTT
>CADEHL010001067.1:0-27500 GCA_902827135.1 Harpagifer antarcticus
GTCTCTTCTACATCAACATGGTCCCTCTTCTCATGTCTCTTCTACATCAAATGTGTCCCCTCTTCTTCATGTCTCTTCTACATCAACATGTGTCCCTCTTCTTCATGTCTCTTCTACATAAAACATGTGTCCCCTCTTCTTCATGTCTCTTCTACATCAACATGTGTCCCCTCTTCTTCATGTCTCTTCTACATCAACATGTGTCCCCTCTTCTTCATGTCTCTTCTACATCAACATGTGTCCCCTCTCTTCATGTCTCTCTACATCAACATGTGTCCCTCTCTTCATGTCTCTTCTACATCAACATGTGTCCCCTCTTCTTCATGTCTCTTCTACATCAACATGTGTCCCCTCTTCTTCATGTCTCTTCTACATCAACCTGTGTCCCCTCTTCTTCATGTCTCTTCTACATCAACATGTGTCCCCTCTTCTTCATGTCTCTTCTACATCAACATGTGTCCCCTCTTTTCATGTCTTCTACATCAACATGTGTCCCCTCTTCTTCATGTCTCTTCTACATCAACATGTGTCCCCTCTTCTTCATGTCTCTTCTACATCAACATGTGTCCCCTCTTCTTCATGTCTCTTCTACATCAACATGTGTCCCCTCTTCTTCATGTCTCTTCTACATCAACATGTGTCCCCTCTTTAATGTCTCTTCTACATCAACATGTGTCCCCTCTTCTTCATGTCTCCTACATCAACATGTGTCCCCTCTTCTTCATGTCTCTTCTACATCAACATGTGTCCCCTCTTTCATGTCTCTTCTACATCAACATGTGTCCCTCTTCTTCATGTCTCTTCTACATCAACATGTGTCCCCTCTTCTTCATGTCTCTTCTACATCAACATGTGTCCCCTCTTCTTCATGTCTCTTCTACATCAACATGTGTCCCCTCTTCTTCATGTCTCTTCTACATCAACATGTGTCCCCTCTTCTTCATGTCTCTTCTACATCAACA
The DNA here is from genome assembly GCA_902827135.1 of Harpagifer antarcticus. Taxonomy (NCBI): domain Eukaryota; kingdom Metazoa; phylum Chordata; class Actinopteri; order Perciformes; family Harpagiferidae; genus Harpagifer; species Harpagifer antarcticus. The sequence continues at coordinate 963 of CADEHL010001067.1, forward strand.
TGTGTCCCCTCTTCTTCATGTCTCTTCTACATCAACATGTGTCCCCTCTTCTTCATGTCTCTTCTACATCAACATGTGTCCCCTCTTCTTCATGTCTCTTCTACATCAACATGTGTCCCCTCTTCTTCATGTCTCTTCTACATCAACATGTGTCCCCTCTTCTTCATGTCTCTTCTACATCAACATGTTCCCTCTTCTCATGTCTCTTCACAAACATGTGTCCCCTCTTCTCATGTCTTCTACATCAACATGTGTCCCCTCTTCTCATGTCTCTTCTACATCAACATGTGTCCCCTCTTCTTCATGTCTCTTCTACATCAACATGTGTCCCCTCTTCTTCATGTCTCTTCTACATCAACATGTGTCCCCTCTTCTTCATGTCTCTTCTACATCAACATGTGTCCCCTCTTCTTCATGTCTCTTCTACATCAACATGTGTCCCTCTTCTTCATGTCTCTTCTTCATCAACATGTGTCCCCTCTTCTTCATGTCTCTTCTACATCAACATGTGTCCCCTCTTCTTCATGTCTTCTACATCAACATGTGTCCCCTCTTCTTCATGTCTCTTCTACATCATGTGTCCCCTCCTTCATGTCTCTTCTACATCAACATGTGTCCCCTCTTCTTCATGTCTCTTTACATCAACATGTGTCCCCTCTTCTTCATGTCTCTACATCAACATGTGTCCCCTCTTCTTCATGTCTCTTCTACATCAACATGTGTCCCCTCTTCTTCATGTCTCTTCTACATCAACATGTGTCCCCTCTTCTTCATGTCTCTACATCAACATGTGTCCCCTCTTCTTCATGTCTCTTCTACATCAACATGTGTCCCCTCTTCTTCATGTCTCTTCTACATCAACATGTGTCCCCTCTTCTTCATGTCTCTTCTACATCAACATGTGTCCCCTCTTCTTCATGTCTCTTCTACATCAACATGTGTCCCCTCTTCTTCATGTCTCTTCTACATCAACATGTGTCCCCTCTTCTTCATGTCTCTTCTACATCAACATGTGTCCCCTCTTCTTCATGTCTCTTCTACATCAACATGTGTCCCCTCTTCTTCATGTCTCTTTACATCAACATGTGTCCCCTCTTCTTCATGTCTCTTCTACATCAACATGTGTCCCCTCTTCTTCATGTCTCTTCTACATCAACATGTGTCCCCTCTTCTTCATGTCTCTTCTACATCAACATGTGTCCCTCTTCTTCATGTCTCTTCTACATCAACATGTGTCCCCCCTTCTTCATGTCTCTTCTACATCAACATGTGTCCCCTCTTCTTCATGTCTCTTCTACATCAACATGTGTCCCCTCTTCTCATGTCTCTTCTACATCAACATGTGTCCCCTCTTCTTCATCTCTCTTCTACATCAACATGTGTCCCCTCTTCTTCATGTCTCTTCTACATCAACATGTGTCCCCTCTTCTTCATGTCTCTTCTACATCAACATGTGTCCCCTCTTCTTCATGTCTCTTCTACATCAACATGTGTCCCCTCTTCTTCATGTCTCTTCTACATCAACATGTGCCCCTCTTCTTCATGTCTCTTCTACATCAACATGTGTCCCCTCTTCCATGTCTCTTCTACATCAACATGTGTCCCCTCTTCTTCATGTCTCTTCTACATCAACATGTGTCCCCTCTTCTTCATGTCTCTTCTACAAACATGTGTCCGCCTTCTTCATGTCTCTTCTACATCAACATGTGTCCCCTCTTCTTCATGTCTCTTCTACATCAACATGTGTCCCCTCTGTGGAAAGAGACTCTGAAAGTTTCAGGAACAAAGATTATCTCTCTTTTTGATCCATTTCTATAAAAACCTGTCTGAAAATGAGCTGAAAGTTTTGGCCACTTTATGATGTCATAACGATTTTTGTCTTGAGTACCATTAGCCAATCAGCAACCAAGGTAACCCCCCCCCCATCATATTTAGACTTTTTTTAAATATATATTTTTTTTTCATATAATTGTAACGCAATACATTGTCACTAAAAGCCTTGTCTCTACATTACAATAAAATATCAAAAATAATTGATTAATTAATTTGAATAAAAATTCAAGTTAGTAGCTAATAAAGGCATAAAAAGACAGAAATTTATAATTCTTTCTTTAATAGAAATGTTTCTTCTGCCCGTAAAGTGTCCAAACCGGGCTTTTCTGGATAATCGCATTTTTAAAGCAGTTATTGTCCATGCCGGTTTCAGATGGATTATTCGTCAGTTGCTCCGATCAGATCGGTCTCCTCCATTTTGATTATTTACGACTTTTGAATCCACATAAACACATCGGCAAAATCCGGCTTACTTTGAGCATGTGTTTTAAACAGTTTCATCCCTTTGTGAATTGTCTCCACTTCCGCCGTCCCTTAATTTCTTCATACAGCGGGAATCCAAATGAATTAATCCTGAGTCCAATAACCATCAAAGTCACTCCGTAGTGCTCCTTAATTACGCTTTCATCCTCCTTTAACACAATACTTCACATTCATCCAGTTTGTGACAGTAGTTGTAGCATTTTGAGACTTTTAAACTTTAATTACCGCTGTTGCTTCCCCCCCCCCACTCATATCTGTTTCAGAAACTAGACAAAAGGTAAACAAGTACAAACCACAGACTGTCTGTGTCATGGCGAATACAGTCGCTGGTTTATTTATGTTCTGTAGGCCGTTGTTGCGAGTGTGGACGGTCGGAGCATATATAACGTTAGCTTAGCCGATCTCCATTCAGAAAACACGCATTTTAAAAGGTTTCTCGTCTGCGTCTGTCTGCAGACCGGTTATCAGTATGTTGTTACTTTGGCATCATTTTGAAATGTGTATTACAATTAAATCACGGTCAATATCTTCATTTTGTTGTAGTTGCCAGCGATTCTCTCACTAGTTAGCATACTCAGTCCGATTGTGAAAAAGTACCCGCTAGTCGGAACTACGCCTAATGGAAAAAGCAACCAAAAACGGGCGGGCACAGCACGCTTAAACCGTGCTGTTGTGGAAATGCGCCAAAAAGTAACAGACAGAGAATCAGCCCTTTCGAAACAGGGCTGAAACAGAGCTAATTTCAGCCGTTTCTGGGGGCTAACCGACATCCTATATAAATCATGTTTGTATGTTTGTATCCGTGGAGATTGTGAAATAAGTGGTGAAACAGGTGTTTGCTGACCTGAGGGTCGGGGTCGTTGCTGGGAAGGTGTCCGAAGTGGCTGAGGATCTGGCTCTTCATGTTGTCCTTCAGGGAGGTGAACCAGTTGTTGGCCTGCTCGTACACAGCATCATGCATCTTCAGAATCTCCACAAGCTCCTCCCCCTCCACCTGATTGGACAGAGATATATATTGTTATGATTGGAAGGTTGTGGGTTCAATCCTAGCTCGTGCAGTCAACATGTCGATGTATCCTTGGGCAAGGTCTTTAAACCTAACTGGAGTGCCTTGCATGGCAGACCCCTGCCTCTGTGCGAATGTGTGTGAAGGTGTGATCGATGACTTACAGTGGGGCAAAAAGTATTTAGTCAGCCACCAATTGTGCAAGTTCTCCCACTTCAAAAGATGAGAGAGACCTGTAATTTTCATCCTAGGTATACCTCAACTATGAGAGACAGAATGAGAAGAAAAAAAAATCCAGAAAATCACATTGTCTGATTTTAAAGAATTTATTTGCAAATTATGGTGGAAAATATTTTCGTCAATAACAAAAGTTCATCTCAATACTTTGTTATATACCCTTTGTTGCAATGACAGAGGTCAAACGTTTTCTGTAAGTCTTCACAAGGTTTCACTGTTGCTGGTGTTTGGCCCATTCCTCATGCAGATCTCCTCTAGAGCAGTGATGTTTTGGGGCTGTCGCTCGGCAACACGGACTTTTCAACTCCCTCCAAAGATTTTCTATGGGGTTGAGATCTGGAGACTGGCTAGGCCACTCCAGGACCTTGAAATGCTTCTTACGAAGCCACTCCTTCGTTTGCCGGGCGGTGGTGTTTTGGATCATTGTCATGCTGAAAGACCCAGTCACGTTTCATCTTCAATGCCCTTGCTGATGGAAGGAGGTTGTCACTCAAAATCTCACGATACATGGCCCCCATTCATTCTTTCCTTTACACGTATCAGTCGTCCTGGTCCCTTTGCAGAAACAGCCCCAAAGCATGATGTTCCACCCCCCCATGTTTCCACAGTAGGTATGTGTTCTTTGGATGCAAACTCAGCATTCTTTCTCCTCCAAACACGTCTAGTTGAGTTTAGTACCAAAAAGTTCTATTTTGGTTCATCTGACCATATGACATTCTCCCAATCCTCTTCTGGATTCATCTAAATGCTCTCTAGCAAACTTCAGACGGGCCTGGACATGTACTGGCTTTAAGCAGGGGGACACGTTCTGGCACTGCAGGATTTGAGTCCCTGCGGCGTTCCGTAGTTTGCTAGTGTGTTACTGATGGTAGCCTTTGTACTTTGGTCCCAGCTCTCTGCAGTTTCATTTGAACTAGGCCCCCCGTGTGGTTCTGGGATCTTGTGCTCACCGTTCTGTGATCATTTTTGACCCCACGGGGTGAGATCTGCGTGGAGCCCCAGATCGAGGGAGGTTATCAGTGGTCTTGTATGTCTTCCATTTTCTAATACTTGCTCCCACAGTTGATTTTCTTCACACCAAGCTGCCTTACCTATTGCAGATGCAGTCTTCCCAGCCTGGTGCAGGTCTACCATTTTGTTTCTGGTGTCCTTTGACAGCTCTTGGTCTTGGCCATAGTGGAGTTTGGAGTGTGACTGTTTGAGGTTGGGACAGGTGTCTTTTATACTGATAACGAGTTCAAACAGGTGCCATTAATACAGTTAAACGAAGTGGAGGACAGAGGAGGCTCTTAAAGAAGAAGTTACAGGTCTGTGAGAGCCAGAAATCTTGTTTGTTTGTAGGTGACCAAATACTTATTTTACCGAGGAATTTACCAATTAATTCATTAAAAATCCTACAATGTGAAAAATATTAAGAGCTTCAGATACAGTAAATACTACAACAGCATAGTGGAGTGCATATATTGTGTTTCATTAAATCAAACAACATAGCCCCAAGGCCTTTATAGATCTAAATGGCAAGTTCAGAACTCAGTAGGCCGACATGTGAAGCTGATTTAACCATCAACATCATTTCATTTGATTTAGGTGAAATTATCTAATCATTCGCGCAGAGATGCAGCCAATGACAGTTTGTCACTACAGTAGCTAGTAGGTGGGTTCGAAACCCGAGCCTGCCGAATTTTTCAGGCAATGTCTTCCCCCTCTATCTCTCAATGCAACACCCTCTCTGTAAAGCGCTTAGAGGAATCATAAAGCCCAATATAAATGAAGTCGATTTACCATTTAAACACCATTGACAACGGTTACATAGTTTCCAAGTATGAAAAATATCCACACGTCTGAAAAGACACTTATTGGGTAGCAATCATTCATTTGAGCAAGTCTACATTTCAATTAGTGCTGAAAAGTCTCTCTGAAAATACTGAATTGCCTGTCACACAGTGAAGGGAACTCTCTTTTTCAACTGTCAGTGAGCTACTTACTTGGGCCAAAACTCTACTCTGTGTGACTATACTTTATGATCTGATTGACAGCATATGATGTAAGTGTCAACCTCCTGTTGAACCACCTTTTTGTCCTCCAGATACTCTATCTTGGCAGTGTGGTATCCGTCTCTCTGGCCGTGGCTGAGGACTTTAAAACCGCGAGACGCCGATAGTGTCGACCACGGAGCGACCGTCAGGAAAGAACTTCACATCTCGCACCTGAAACACAGCTCATTATGTTTTTAACATGAGTAACTCGATACAGCGGAGAGAACTATCCTTCCTGCAGGGACTTTGGAAACACACACACTCACTCCAGCATGCAGCCGTAGTCGGCAAAGCCTTTGAGCTCGTCGGCGATGCACATGCCGAACTGCTTGGTTCCCGTCTCCATGGAGCGGTCGGATCATGAGGCGGTTAGCGTCGGCGTCGAACCCGTGCAGCGGGCAGGGGATTGTGGGGAAGGCCATGGTGCACACGAAGACAGGGACTTCCTGGTTCAGGCTGCAAGAGACACAGATGGTTGAGACTCTCTGTAAAAACAACCGACAACATTATTATTCTTGCATAATACTTATTTTTCAACATCCATGTGCAATATTATTTTATACCATGCAAATATTACTCTTTTATACCATGTTAAATATTATATATGCATGTATTTGAGCAATGTATCGCTACAATGCAACAATAACTGACCCGTTTAACTCTTTCCTGTGACTAGTTTAATCAAATGTATATGGGTGTGTTGTGTGTGTGAAACTGACTTTGAGAGCTCCTTCCTCTCCTCTTCATGGATTGTCTTCCTGTCAGCCAGCTCGTCTCCTAGGTAACGCTGCAGCACCTCCTCCATCAGCAGGGTCTTGTTGTAGCCCCTAGTGGCCAAATACTGCAACGACAACATATATCATTAAATGTATTGACCTGGGACTACACGTCTTTCATGGACGAATTACTTTTAAAATAAAAATAAATGGTACACTCTGTCACCATACACAATTGAATAAAGGGTACATTTATTCAGTACAAATTACACTAAAGCCACAACACTATTGATGTGTATCTATGCAATAAGTAATGAGATTATTCTGAACAAAGTGCCTTTGCGTATTTGATGAGTGTGTACCTCGGAGAGATTCTCCTTGCACAGAGGGCAGTTGGATTTGTGGTCGAGGCAGCGCTCCAGACATTTGAGGCAGAAGGTGTGACCGCAGGGAGTGGCCACCGGCTCGTTAGAACAATCTGGAGAACACACAGGGAGAAATACATCACTAAAAGAAAACTGCATCCTCTAACACTGGATGATACAAGTATCAGGGTTAAAGAGTTATTCCTTCTGAGCAATGTTTGAATTTGTGTGAATACTGTGTATGCATGCAGTAAGCGTGTGTGCGTGTGTGTGGTGTGAGTGTGCTTCTGTGTGTGTGTGTGTGTGTGTTATGTATGTGCGTGTGTGTGTGTGTGTGTATGTGCGTGTGAGTGCATGTGGTGTGACTGTGTGTGGTGTGCAGTGGCGACTGGTCATTAGGGGCAGCACAGCCCCCACCTAGTGTCAGCAGAAAGTATTACAAATAATGATTACAAATAAATGCAAAAAATATATTAATATATTTTAAGATCATGTTTAATCATCTGATTCGTCTGTACATTGTTGTTTTAGTCTGTGTTCTTCTAATTAGTGTCTAACAGTGTGTGCCTATTGAGCTGTTTTAGAGCCATGTGGGACAAAACCCGATCCTGCCCCTCCCTCTCACTGTCTAAGTGAACGGTGGACTGTAAAAACTACACTGCGCATGCTCAGAGTATTTTCCTATTTAATGTGTGTAGCAAAAAAATAATGACCATAGGGGCATAGAGCTGCCATCCCCACCCATACGTCATCTCACATAATTCCAGAGCTGATTGGCTTTAAGTACGTGTGCCGCGAAAAGTGTGTGTGTGAAGAGGAGACGAGAGAGTCTGCAGGTCTCCCTTGAAAAAGGAGATCATTGATCTCAATGGGATTTTACCTGGATAAATAAAGGTTTTGAATTGAATTGAATTGAGTGACGCGTCCTAAACCAGGAAGTAAGCTGCGCATGGCATCCTATGAGATTTCTCCATAGGATTTTAGAAAATAGCTCCAAATAAGATCTGTGGGAAACTGTAGCTGTTAGATAAATGCACGTTTTGTTCAGCTGGATAATATCCACAGTCTACCCTACTTTTTATCATTTTCGAATCATAAATCTATCGATTAGATTTATGATAGACTTTTGAAACTACAAGAAGATAAGGAGGACTTTTACAAAAAAGTAATAGAGATTTTTGTACAGAGGGATAGGCAAATGGACTTCATCTTCAAGTCAAGGTAAGAAATGGGATCTTATTAGAGAGAACAATTCAATATTTAAAAGATAAAATTACATTTTTTGGGTATCCTTCTGTTGAACTGTCTGTTTAAAATTAATTGAAGCATCAGACAAAAAAAGCTTTTTGAAAATAATATTATATTTTGATTTAGGTCAAAATATAATATTTGTAAACCTGAAGAGTCAGTGCCAGTGCCTTCACCAGCCATGAACCTCACTGGCAGAAGCTTATAGACATCTACGTTTTTTTGTGCCCCACGACTTTTGTACATATAAAAACGCCACTGGTGGTGTGACTGTGTGTGTGTGGGTGTGTGTTGTGTGTGCGTGTGTGTGCGAGTGTGTGTGCGAGTGTGTGTGTGCTTCTGTGTGTGTGCGAGTGTGTGTGTGTGTGTGTGTGTGTGTGTGCGAGTGTGTGTGTGCTTCTGTGTGTGTGTGTGCAGTCACCTCATGCAGAGTGGACACTCCATGTCTCCGCTGTCCAACAGCTCAGCAGGGAACGTCCGTCCTCCACACACTGAGACCGTCTGAGAGCTGCCCGCCTCGTCTGAACACAACCCATCACAACATCAATATACGATGATGGCAGGATTTAAGAACAACATCAACTTAAAAAGAGATGAGAGGAGGAGGAGAGATGAGCAGAGAGCTACTCGTACTGTTCGAGAGCTCGCGATGCCTTGTATCTCGTTAGCCTGACTCAGCGCGAGCGAGATGAGAGAGAGAGGAGAGTAGAGAGAGAGAGAGAGAGAGAGAGAGAGAGAGAGAGAGAGAGAGAGAGAGAGAGATTGAGTGAGGCAGAGAGCATGTGCAGCGGTCTGCTTGCGCACAGAGCAGTTTGTGAGAGAGCTGGCTTGATAGTCGGAACACTGTCCCGACTGGTTGAGCTCTGCAGGATGACACAGCTTCGTATTGCTTCAGCCCGATACATGTATAAATACAGTAATTACTCAGTGATTAAAGTAATTACTTGGACAAGTTGTTCTAGTACAATTAATTAAATGTACTTTCGGTGTAATCCTTTAATCCTTTCACCTGGCCATGACTGCATACTGTCGAACTAAGAATACAAAGAGTCTTGAATATAGAGAATCCACATCTCGTTGTTACTCCTCGTATTTTCTCCTTTGTTTACTTGCTCATGTGCTTCTTCAAAATCTGATATTTCCCACTTTACTCAACATAAGGCTAGAAATGTGCTGAAACTTGATGAGGAATACGTTATGTAACCGTTTTTACTTTAATAATGTATTCATTCTACCCTCTATTGATCATTATATAAAAAGGTGCTTTCCAATCAATGAGAGCAGCAAACCATTTAGAAAGAAAGCCGGACACACAAAGAATTATAAAAAGACAACAGAGAATACTGTGTTCAAGTGCTATTCAGCGACCAGCGATACTTTCATCAGCCATCAGAGAATAATCTCATTTTGAAATGACACTATTGGTGCATTTCCACTGCAGGGCCTCGCACGGCCTTGTTAGGCCCGGCTCACTTTATGCTGCGTTTCCATTACAGTTTAGTAGCTGGGGCAGTAACTATAGTAACGCAGTGTAGGCGGAGCCGTGACGTCATCTTCAATGAGAACCACAAACCAAAACATCAGCCGTTAGCACTTAGCACTCAGATTCTCTCTCTAGTTTAGCATTATCCACCCGGTTGTTGGCCCGGAAAGAACAACGATTTTGGAGGGCCAGAAAAACTGAAAAAGTACCCGTTAGCCGGAACTACCCCTAGTGGAAGGAACACAACAAAAAAACGGGCCGGGTTTGGCACGGCGCGCTTAAACCGTGCTACGCGCTGCAGTGGAAATGCGCCATTAGATCCTCTCACCGGGTCTGAGCAGTTTGGTGGGATGGTTAGTGCCGGCAGAGGGTCCTTCTCCGCTGTGCTTCCTCTTCACGCCACCGGGGGGGGCCGGCAGCGCAGCCAGGACCTCGGCCAGGCTCTTGGTGCCGCCCTCCGGAGGAGAGAGTCTGGAGGACGAGTCGTCCACTGGAGTGCCTTTCGACACACTGAACTCTGAGTCCTGCACACAGGGAGAGAAGAGAGGGACCATTGTGTTGTGTTTTTATATATATTTGTATTTTTGTATTCGGGATTGTGGGAAACGGTATTTCGATCTCTGTACACACAAACTGAAAGATTGACAATAAAGTTGACTTTGAGTTACCTGAGAGGAGGAGCCAGGTTTCTTTGCCTGCGGCCTCAGGGACATCAGTAAGGCGGGGGGGGTTTGATGAGACGAGAGGCCACGCCCCCCTGCAGCGGGTGCAGCGGCGTTGGCATGTTTCCATTCTCAAACACAGAAGAGAACACCTCGCTAAGGACCTGCAGGAGGAGACACACAGAGACAGATGAGCACGAGTAGATACTGATGAGACATGCTCCTCTTGTCCAAACCGCAATCTGTTCTCAATGTCAGAAATTGAAAAATGTTATACCTGTAGGAGCCGAAATGCCTGTGTTTATAGTTATATTAGCTTCATTATTTGTTAACACCACACACACTTGTAATGGGTTGTTCCGGTGATTGTCACATGGTGTGGTTCATGGTATTTAGGGCACCTGGTGTATGTGGAGGTTTGGTAGCATGACAATGGGAGTGAGCTTAACTCTGATATGTTCCGTTTGTTTTGATTTACAATATTAAATATCCTTAAAACGTCGAGTTCAGTACAGACGTTATTATTTATACGCGTCACATGAAGGAGCGAAGTTTAGCGTCAGAGCGGCCGCATTCAGCGGGAATATAGCCTCCACAATACCTATGGAGGAATATATGAGGATTCTACCGGTTTGATTCCAGGGGAGCTTCTCTTACCTTCTGCGCCTGCAGTTTGACTTTGGTCCAGTTGGGTTTCAGTGCGACACACATCAGATATTCCTGCAGCGCCTCGTCGTTCCGCCCACTTCATTCAGCGCCGTGGCTTTCAGACTGTGAGCCTGGAACAGATCAATATTGTGAGAAAACTAAAAGACACTGTATGTTGCCGTGTGTCCTCGTCAACAGGTGTTAGTTATGTGTTTTGTTTTAATTAATCAGTATCTCTGTTCTTGCATTTTTATTTCAAAAACGCCTTTCAAACCAAATGTCCTTCGATCAGCAACATGTCTGCAGTATTCACTTTCTTGCTTTAGTAACAACCCATGATTTCAAACTAGTAGTACATGTAAATAAAGCTTTAAAAGAGAGAGGAGGGGTCTGAGCTCATGCGGGACCCGGCAGCTACCGTCTAAACTAAATGCTGCCGTGATGAAACGCCATATCATGGATTATCAAGGATTCTCTCTGAAACAGTCTGGAGCTCAAAGGCTTTCTCTCTTGCTGGTTCAAGGTGAGTTCCTTTTCATTTCCTGCTTCTTCACACACATGCTCTCCAGTACAGGTTAGCTCTGAGTGTTAGCCATGCTAATGTAAACACCGACCATATTACATCCAAAACAGTCGGGCATTGTTTCTGATAGCAGCTTTCTGATTGGGCCGTGGGTCCACATTTCAGATATTACGTCATATCGGACGCAAATCTGGATCAGCTCCGTTGTTCCCCGTTTTTAGAGATTTGGGTACGGAGGAAAAGAGAGAGGGCTTTATTTTCTGATGCTGCGTGAGTTCCCTGACACACCGGGGACACATGTTGATGTATACAAGACATCAACAAGTGCATTTTGCATGATAGGTCCCCTTTAAAGTATATTCTGAGCTCTCCTGTTTAGTCTCAATAAATAGGAATGCTTACTAATAAGATAAGAAGTACTTTATTGATCACAATTAGGGTCATGTTTGTGTTGCAGCAGCATAAAAGACATGGCATTGTACAATACAAATTAGAAAGACTAGAAAAAAACAAGAAAGTAAATAATATAAATGGAGCCGATAGTTCTGTGATGCTTATGAACACAAGATAAATGCATTTATTCGTTATATATTTTGGATGAATTGTATCTTTGCCTCACCTTTGTCCAGTGAGGTTTTATCCGACAGAGGCTGCTGGCGTCCTGCACGGCCAGACTGAAGTTCCTCATCTCCACGTGCAGCTCAGCGCGCTGACACAGCAGCCGGCCTATAGAGGGCGCTGTACACCACACAGAGAGAACACACACACTCCATCAGGTCAGTGACAGGCCTCCAGGGACAGATGGGCTGTTCTGGGCTGCAGAAGTAGGGCAGCAGCCACATAACATGTGGCTGGAGGAGCCCTATTTGACTAAAATGCTGCGTAGTAAATAACATTTTGTCATTTAACAATCCAAATGTGTCGGAAAACATTCACTGCGCGGCCGGATTTGTGTGCAACATTAGCAAGTACACATTTAGTTCCAATCATAAAAAGTGATGCTGTGTATATCCAATGTGCACTATATTCCCTCATCTTTCTTAAGATCCAGCATGAGCCGTATTTCAAGCTTTGACTAGGATTAGTTTAAAAAGGTGCATTTGTTATAATGTATGTATATTTAAATGGCACATTTGTTGAAGACAGTTCAAGGTTGCAAAAAATCAAAAGAGTTTAGACAACATGCTGTCAGTATTTGGATTATTTTCTAGTAGACATGTTTTAATGACTTTGTTGACATTTTGTCCCATTGTAGGTCAAGCAAACTATACTTAAGACTGTTATTAAATTACATTGACTCTAGTTGCTCAGTATTAAACCCAGTATTGATCAACGAGCTGTTTCTACAGTTGTCTTCCAACTCACTAAAGGTGATTCACCATAAACACAAAAGGTCATGGTCATTGCTTCTGGAACGGTGCGGGGTTGCATATCGTTGACTTTTTTACGATACCGATACCACTGAACGGTACCGATACATATCGTGATACTTTCATGTTGCATAAGGGAACATTTTTATCACAGTGTGGGTGGATCCTCAAAGCCTTCGACAAACTTTTGGATAGCTAGATCTCTCACCTTTCCAAACATGAAGCAGAAGGTGGAGAAGCTACCTGAGCTAGCTGAAGCTCCAGAACAACAAGCAGACAGTATTAACAGCTGTTATTAGACCATATGAAACATTAAGCCCGGAGAACAGGTGTTTATATCACTAAAGTCCAGCAAACCCGTATTTATGTCATCTTGTTAATGCTAGTAACTGTTGCGCTATTGACAATATGCTATTAAAGTTTCCTGGCCACCCTACATGACTCAGATTAAAAAAGTAAATCTAACAAAGATTGAGTGGCCGCCATCACAATCTACAACAATCATGATTTTCCTATTTCTCCTAATGGCTTCCTGTCAGGCTTTACGATTTGGAAAACATGACTAGCTGCGAGCCTTTTGAGTGCTATTGCGACATGATTAACAATTCATGATGTATGCTGTCGGCTGGGATATCTATGCAGCTTCACAATACTTCATTTAAAAACACACAGCGTTACCCACACAATTTAATTCTATTTGTGGGGGCACTGCGGCTGTCGGGTCAGCTGTTTACACCTGTCATTCAAGCAGGACGCGCCGGAGAGGGGGCGGGGCTTATATCCATGTAAATGTGGTGGAAACCAACTACGACAAAATTAACCTATTTCATCGTGATTTAATTGTAATACACGTTTCTAAATGATGCCGAAGTAACAGCATACTGATACCGGTTAGTAAAAACCATGAATTAATGCTTTGACAAGTCTGCAGACAGACGGCAGAGAAACACCTTTATGAATGGAGCGATCTCCATTCGATCAGATCAGGCTAAACTAACCTGTATCTGACACACACACACACACACACACACACACACACACACACCACACACACACACACACACACACACCACACACACACACACACACACACACACACACACACACACACACACACACACACACACACACACACACACACACACACACACACACACACACACACACACCACACACACACACACACACACACACACACACACACACACACACACACCACACACACACACACACACACACACACACACACACACACACAGACCCTTGAAGGCTGTTTCTTCTGCTCGGAAATGGAATATATTTGTTACATATTAGAATTTTTGATTTGATTTTGGATTTGTGAATGGGAGTAGTAGTAGATGGAAAAAATACCAAACACTAATTATTCAAAGTAGAGTATTTCATTTTATATACGGTAATACTAAGGAGGCATAGGCCTATATGATGATATAATGTTTGACATTAAAAAAGTGATTTGTTTTCCATGTCAAAGTTATTTATTCGTAAGCTCCAAATCCAAATCTTTCCCTCAATGGCCTTTGTGCCCTGGCATGTGGCCTTTGCGCCCTGAACAAATGTGTGACACCAAAGGCCAAATGGCCTTGCCCCTAAAATGACGAAAATCCAAGCCTGGCTGCTTGTTAATGAGTGAGACACACCGGAGTTGAGGATCTGTGGGGCGACTTACAATAACCAATTACAGGCACATTCTCCTTGGAGTAAGTGAGGGCTAAGTGCCTTACTTAAAGGGCACACTAGTAGTGGTGTTCCAGTCGGGATTTGAACTCGCAACCTTCTGATCATCAGCCCACCTCATTGTCCATTAGACCACCAACATTTACATTTAAAAAAAAAGTTATTCTAATTTTTTTTAAAAGCTTAAACCAGTTGATTTTTTAAATCGTATGAACTCCTATATAATGCAGAGAAAAAGGCTGTAGCATTTAAGATAATGTGAGAGTGTCAAATACCTCAGAGTTATATCTCATTTCAATAAATCCTTATCTGATAGAGAAAAAATGCGTTATGAAACCGCTCCACGTAACTCACATGGACTCAGACTTGAAGCCAAATGGCGAGTGGTTACGAGTGGGTAACTTGACCTTTAATCGTGAGCAACCAGCGAGAATTGTACCAGCGTTAGTTGCCAACACTCAGATCTCAACATGTGGGACTTGTTCAGTTCTGTGCCTAATAGGGCCAATACAATATAGGCTATAGTCACACCGTGGGGAGCGTGACCCTCGGAGAACTGACGCACTTAAGCAAGAACACATTTGATAGAAAGTGCCGTTTGCTGTAGCATGATTTGTGTTGCACGGCATTGGGTAAACAAACGAAGTAAAGGGGAATGTGGTTCCTCAAGCTGGATGGGCTTAATGACGCACATCCTCTTGCCAAGTTAAACAAGAAATAAAATGCAGGAAGAGTAAAGGAAAGATGTGAGGGATCCAGAAAAAGGTAACCGGGTGTATCATTAGTCTTTAGACGGCGATTGTTCCCGTTTCAGTCCTGACTTTGATTGACTGATGCTCCCTTCTGAGCAGATGTACTTGTTTCTCATTCATTAAATCCTTAGTTGTGTTACCTTGCAAGAAATAATGCACCCTCTTCCTCAGTTTCTATCTTGAACCTGACTTTTATTTCCTAAATGCATTGTATAAGATGTGGCACAGGCAATCCATTTGTCCTCAAACGCACTGGTTAGGTAACAACTGTATTTTCTGCTGACAAGAGCCTGTTACTCGTCACACACACACACCACACACACACACACCACATGGCCTCCTGCAGCATTTGTTGAGAAAACATTGATTGGCTGTGACGGCACTCTGTCCTCCTCTCACCCACAATGCTCCACAAGACAGAAGACATGCAATCACTATTGATCTGGGGAGAGAGCGATCTGAGCATGTGCCACTGAAATGCTCAAAGTGACAGTGTGTTATATGTTGATTGACAGCTTGCTGTGATAGTGCCTTGGTTCACACACTATTTCTCAAGTGTTTTAGAGGAAGGGGTCAGGAAATTGATTTTTAATGTGACTCTGATATTGAGGGCAGGGGTGAAAAGAGGTCGCTTTACATTTCTTAAGATTTAATCCATGCAACATGAGACATGCTGCTATGTTATCCAACACACCATGAACATCTTATGAAACACCATAAAGGGAGGAGCTTGGGCTTTAAATCCAACTCATGCAGAATGTACGCATTATATAAAGAAGACTGAATAATTGAATTAGACTAATATACACGGTGTTACATACGTCTTTTCTCCACAATTGCTTTATGAAAAACCTTCAGCACTGCAGGGTAGGAATAGAAAACACACAGAAGCTTTAGAAAGAATAAGATCAGAAGTGTGCTGCTTAGGTAACCAAGTCCAGTGCGTCATAACGTGTCTGACCTCAGTGCGGGAGAGAAAGGTGGGAATGGCGCCTCTTACTGGTGACACGGTGCAGCTACACTGGGAACAAGTAGGTCACCTGTACTAAATACTAAAGTTTGAATGAAAACTTCTCACATTACAAGCAGAAATGCACACATGTTGCGTCATCTTACCTAGATCCACTGCTGCGTTGTACTTCTCCAGAGCCTCAGAGCGGTTTTTCTCTCCCCACAAAACCTGCCCTTCGACCCAGAACTTCCTCGCTTTGCTCTCGGTTGCAAACAGTTTACCCAGCAGGCCACTGAGCACCACGTCCAGTCTCCTGTCGTTTGGCAGGCCATCTTTCTTCTCGTTAAACTGTTCCTTGCACTGCACACACTCTGTGATCGCCTCGTCCTCCAGGCAGATTTTGCAGAAGGTGTGTCCGCACTCCACGGTGGTGGGCTCATGGAGGAGACACTTGCAGAGGCGACAGGAGAACAAATCCAGGGCTTCATCATCTCCACATTCCCCATCACTTTCAACCCCTTCTTCCTCACTGCCGCTGGTGCTTTTCCCTCCAGGCCCCGGGAAGCCCAGCTCTTTCTCCCGGAGAGTCCTAGCAATTGTATCCACCAAAAGAGGCAGTTCCTCCGGGTGCAGTTTCCCCAGACTGGCCGCTGTGCAGTAGGAGTCCAGAGCCTCAGAAATCCTCCCTGCTTGGGTCAGACAGTCGGCTTTCCTCAGACAAAGACCCCTGTCTGGATGCTGGAGGTCTGCAAGCTGGGAGGTGTAGATCTCAGCGGCCAGACTGTAGTCTCCAGCCCGGTTCACCTCCTCTGCCACCTCCAGCATTTCAGGGCAAATCCCCGCAGCCCCAGGGTTGGAGAGCGGATGCATGAACATCTCGACCCTCGTCTCCATGTTGGAGAATGAGATACTTAAACAATGAAGGAGAGCTTCACTGATGCCCGACTCTCACTGCTAGCCATCGATGTTGTAGACGACCTCCATCACGATAAAATAAAGAGGTGTAAAGTAACTATGTTCATTTACTCAAGTACTGAGGGGCTTTATTTGAGCATTTCCATTTTACTGCTACTTTGTTATTATACTCTTCTACAAGTCAGAGGTAGTTTAGTTCCACCTGGAGTAAATTCACAAGCTACCCTGCAGCATATAAAGTTATTCAAACTAGGTGCACCTTTACCAGCGTTGATAAACACATTAGCATCAATATTTTTCATCTAAACATATACTTAATATTATTTTTAACCTGCATAATTTGTACTTTTACATAACTTCAAGTATATTTTGATGTCAATACGGTCCTACCTTTGCTTTTTGAATGCAGGACTTTTACTAGAAACAGAGCATTCCTACACTCTGGTATGTCTACTTTTTAACTAAAGTACAATATCTTAAGTACTTCTTCCACCTCAAAATGTGACGTCACCAACGGGTCCAGCTGGGGTCCGTGTAAACACCAGCCTCTGAATCACTGAGGGGAGTAGAAGAAGAACTGCGTACTTAGAAAATAAAAACTTCGTCACATAGCACCACGTCTCTCGGCCAAAACAACGTGTCCCTTTCTTAGGAGAATACAAAAATATATTCTACAGTCTCCTTCTGTTGAGTCGAGAGGCGGTGGGTAAAGTACTCCGTGCTCAGCATGTAAGAAGCTTACTATCCATGGTTATTCGGCGTTACATGACATTATTAACTCGGCAAAAAGCTACGTTTTCAACACATTTATAACAAAAAAACATTAAAGTCCAGTTTACATAATATATATTTAAAACGACAGACCCAAAAAGCCCCTCTCTCTGCTTCAACCAACTGCCGCCGATCAGCCGTTTGTTTTCATGTAAGAGAGCTCTGAAGCCGAGAGCTAACGTTAGCTTATGTTACAGTGGACTGAAATCACGTTCATTCCTGAGAGTTGCTCAGTGGCGCATTGAAGCCCAAAACGAGCAACTGTAGGTTCAGAAAGTATCCGTATAGGGGCCCGCGGAGCATGCGCAGTTGAGTTTTCTCTTAGAAAGTAACTGTATTAAGATTTGTCCATAGACTGTATATATAAAGGATTTGTCACGCCCTTTGAATTAGACTGTGATGATTTAAACAAGGGCTATTAAAAAATTAGTGCTGGGTAGTTAATTAAAAAAAGTATACGCTGATTTACAAACGTGTCTTTCTCAAAGTAAGTATATGGGGAAAAGTCTTTTGGGGCCAAAATTACGTCACGGAAGCTGTAGTACCACCGTTAGGCCACTACGGCCATTCATAAAATTCGGCTTCAAATGCCGGAGCACTTCCTGGGGGCTTGGCTCACACCGCTTGTCGAACTCCACAAATCCACCTAAAACCAATGTCCAAAAAGATTCTGTAAATAATCACAAATTCGGAAATGTCCTCTTCTTTAAGAGCGAAGAGTAGGGGTTGAAAATAACGCTCCCGTCGGGGTACTCCTTACTGGTCGTTAGCCTGCTAGCTTCAGCAGCTAAAGGATGATGTGCCTGCTTCTACGGATTTGATGTACGTTCGCTGATCAAGCGTCACATGACGCAAGAAGTGGCTCCCCATTGGTCCATTAAGTGGCTCATTTATATAACGCTTAGATATATATTGTGTAACCTCTTAGTGGGGGACTGTCTGTGAGCTTCATCCAAACAAGCTCTCAGTTTCTGTCATGTAACATGTTTCACAACATGTGATATTCTATAACATGCATTCAGGTGTAAAAGAAGAATGGTGGTATAGTCTGTGTTGAATCAGCAACTTTATTTAATTTACATTGCACTTTAAAGTTCAGATTTGGCTCCATTGTGCTTCACAAAGACGGACATGCTAATATATGTGCATTTTGAAAAAATATAAATAAGTTAAAACACAATACAAATGCGAAATCTGATTTTTTTCCCTTTTAAAGTTACATGCAAAAATAAAAGTAGTGTCAATGAAAGCAATGACAAAGGTATCATGTCCTGCTGGTAGTGCAGTAAGGGGTGAAACCATGTTAAAGAGATTCTTAAAGTCTAGACAATGAGAGTGATGTTGACGTTTACCCTGTATTTAATGGCAGGGCAGTTTAAGGTTGCAAGGATAGGACTGATGTGTTTTCTTGGACCATGGTTATAACGTGGCAGGAGAGTTCTGAATAAATTGTTAATGGGAAATGTTAGCCTGAGGAAGCCCTAGATAAAGGGAGTGTCAGTCTGGATGATATTAGTGCACTAGTGACTATTTCTAAATAAAAAGATGATAGGAAATGCCACATTTTGGAGATGGTTCTGAGTAGGATAAACTGGCAACTGCATTTAATTGCCTGTTCGAACTCTGTATTGTCCTCATTTAACTGAAGAAAACTATAAGCCAAACAGCTTTTAAAGTATTGGCGAAAGTTGCCTGATTTTTGGGGATTAAACGGGAGATATATTTTAGTGTTTGGAGGATTTTTTCAAATGAGAGCATAAAAAAACAACAAATAGAAGTGCACCTAAAACTGAACCCTGCAGAAAGCCACATTAAATATTTGCGTATGAGATATATGAACTGATATTGGAAACACTGACCCGCCTGTTTGAAATGTAACAGGGAAACCAGTCAAGTGCGGACAACGAAATGCCGACCCAGCATGTCAAATGATCAGAAGGATTATAGCAAGCTATGATAGAGCGTTTACCAGCACCACTTTGTCCCTGCTTAATCCCCAGTCCTCGCTGTGGGATTGATTCATTTTGTTTTATGTAATGCTTTATGTAAGCAGTGTTACATGTGTTGTTTTGGGAGAAATATTTCTGTGAATGAACTCTTTTTTAGTGTTGATGTGATGTAAGTTGCTCTTTCAGATTGCATAACATTTATTATGTAATTATGTTATCATACTGTTATCTTCCGAATATGACAAATTATCTAATTCAAATGTGTGCCAAGAAGACGAGTTAATAATAAATGTTTGTTTTAAAATTCAGCAAAATTAGCATATCAGCTCTAGATGGTGACAGTGGGTGAATGATAATGTTTGGGCTGAATGAAGAAGGTACGATTTAAGAGTAATTTGGTTATTTTGAAAGTATGGTATACAATAATGAAATGATAGCTGACACAATTCGTCTCCTTGATGTCTTTAAACGATAGTTGCATAATTTCCCCAGTAACAATAATTAGGTTGGAGTTCAACATATTTTGACAATCAGGAATGTGTGTGTGCTTCCTTAAGATGCAAAAGTTCCTTGTTGAAATATTATCTAAGCCGTTGTTTACCTGCAGGCTGAACTGGTATAGCCCCATGATGCTTTGCATAACCTTTCCTAGGACAGATTGTCCAAGAGATAGTGTCACAACATTACATTACATTGCATTTAGCTGACGCTTTTATCCCAAGCGACTTACAATAAGTGCATTCGACCAAGAAGATACAACCCTGAAGAAAACAGAATCATAAAGTACATCAAGTTTCATAGAGCCAAACATTTCAAGTGCTGCTCAACTGGCTATAGATAAGCCAGTCCTTTATTAGTATATAAGTGCCTTGTTAGTAATTCTATCGCTCGAAGTGGAGTCGAAAGAGATGAGTTTTCAGTCTACGCCGGAAGATGTGCAGGCTTTCTGCTGTCCTGATGTCAATGGGGAGCTCATTCCACCATCTTGGAGCCAGGATAGCAAACCCACGTGTTTTTGCTGATGGGAACTTGGGTCCCCTTCGCAACCAGGGTGCAGCAAGTCGTTTGGCTGATGCAGAGCGGAGTGCACGCGCTGGGGTGTACAGTTTAACCATGTCCTGGATGTAGGAAGGGCCAGATCCATTCGCAGCATGGTATGCAAGTACCAGTGTCTTGAAGTGGATTCTAGCAGTTACCGGGAGCCAGTGGAGGGAGCGGAGGAGCGGAGTGGTGTGGGAAAATTTTGGAAGGTTGAAGACCAGACGAGCCGCTGCATTCTGGATGAGCTGCAGAGGTCGGATGGCACATGCAGGTAGACCAGCCAGGAGGGAGTTGCAGTAGTCTAGGCGTGAGGTGACGAGAGCCTGGACCAGAACCGGCGTGGCTTTCTGGGTCAGCTGGGGACGAATCTTCCTGATGTTGTACAGCGTATATCTGCAGCAACGGGTTGTAGCAGCGATGTTTGCAGTGAAGGACAGGTTGTTATCTAGTGTCACACCCAGATTCCTTGCAGTCTGAGTCGGGGAAACAACAGAGGTGCCGATGTTGATTGTCAGGTCAAGAGTGGGACAATCTTTTCCCGGAAGGAAAAGCAGTTCAGTCTTGTCAAGGTTGAGCTTGAGGTGATGAGCAGACATCCACTGAGAGATGTCAGCTAGACAAGCAGAGATGCGTGCGACGACCTGGGTCTCTGAGCGGGGAAAGGACAGAATTAATTGGGTGTCTTCAGCGTAGCAGTGGTATGAAACACCATGCGGGCTAATGACTGATCCGAGCGAGTTTGTGTACAGAGAGAAGAGGAGGGGACCAAGAACAGAGCCTTGAGGGACCCCTGTAGTTAATTGACAAGGGTCGGACTCGGACCCTCTCCAAGTTACCCTGTAGGTACGGTCTTTGAGGTATGAGGTGAGGAGGGAAAGTGCAGAGCCTGAAACTCCAAGTTCTTAGAGAGTGCGAAGGAGGATCTGATGGTTCACCGTGTCGAATGCAGCTGACAGGTCCAACAGGATGATGACAGAGGAGAGGGATGCTGCTTTGGCAGTGTGCAGTTCCTCAGTGACAGCAATGAGAGCAGTTTCTGTGGAGTGACCTGCCTTGAAACCAGACTGGTGCGGATCCAGGAGGTTGTTCTGGTGGAGATAACAGGAGAGTTGTTTAAAGACAGCGCGTTCAAGTGTTTTAGACAGGAACGGGAGGAGAGAGACAGGCCTGTAGTTTATAACATCAGACGGGTTGAGAGTGCGTTTCTTTAGGAGAGGGTTTACTCTTGCCTCCTTGAGACTGTTTGGAAAGTGACCAGAAGTTAGAGAAGTGTTGATTAAATGGGTGAGAAACGGTAGAATATCAGGAGCGATAGTCTGAAGGAGGTTTGAAGGGATGGGGTCCAGAGGACAGGTGGTAGGGCGGGCAGAGGTAATGAGGGTAAGAACCTCACTTGGAGAGAGAGGGGAAAAGGAGGTTAGTGTGTGGGTGAAAGGAGGGTCTGGTGACCCAGCGGTGAGTAAAGGTGAGTCAGAAAAAGAAGAGCGAATATCATCAACCTTTTTTTCAAAATGGTTAACAAAGTCGCTTGACAGAAGTGAGGAGGGGGGAGGCGCTTTGGGGGGGTCCAAGAGTGTGGAGAAGATGGAAAATAGTTTTTTGGGATTGGAATAGGAAGATTGGATCTTATCTTGAAAGAAAGTGCTTTTTGCCTGAGAGATCGAAGCAGAGAAAGAGGAGAGGAGAGCCTGATAGGTTTACAAGATACAGGAACGATACTGTACAGGTGTGTAGTTAGGATCAAAAAGGTTAAGTACGAAGGCGCACCTGAGTGCATGTATGTCTTTGGACAGATTTCATAACCGCGAAAGCATCGCAGCCATGCAAGATTCAGTCAAGAAACTATGTGTTATGCAAATTGTATGTTAGACAACAGGACAATGTGACCTTCGAAAAGAAGAAACCAAGATATTTAGTATCAAAAAATATTTTATTTATAGGAAAACCTGCCTTTCATGAAGCATATTCAGCCGATACACCAACACTGAAACACAAGAGCACACACTACAGTTTGAACTGAAATGCTCCGTTTTAGTTTAACACACACAGTTGAACTCACACACACTATTTTATGAACGTATAGGTTCACCTGCTGAATTAAAAACAGAACAAATGAAGCAAAGAAAGTGAAAACCATAAAGCAGATCCAGGCCAGAGACGTATAGATTCACACGTAAAGTATTATCCTACAGAACAGAACAGCTGACAGAGAAGAGATAACATCTGATCCTTTACAACACACACTTTATGATATTTTTTGTATTTTACCTAACATTGCAATCCCCAGGTTTTAGAAATGTAATGTAATAGTCTGATTTTTTTGTAACTGTAAAGGAATACAGTTACCATCCTGATGACATAATCCTGTTACGTGGACTCGTTACTCCCCAAGCCTGATGTTAACATGCAGATTGCAGATCAAGATAGGTTGCAGACGCAGAGCCTGATGAGGATGGCGAGTATAGGATCAGTGTGTGACCGCATGTCAGCTTCTCCGTTATGTAAAGATCTCTTACTGAGAAAAGCAGAGCATAACCTCAGAGACCCTGCTCACCCGATACACCTAAGCCATCGGGGCAAATAAGAACATCCAGGTTCAGCACATATGTTGTACCCTCAGCAGTCAGCGATGCACAATAGAACAAAGTATTTATAGTACTTGAATGTGTTGCAATATATTTACATATTATTTTATTATTATTGAAGGGATCTCTGTATTGTGTGTGAGTGCGTGCTTTGGAGTGCTAATTTCCATTTGATTTGTATGAAATTGTAGAGTTTTTTTTATAACCAAACAAACAAACACGAAAGGTACTAACATTTTATTAAAGAGGTTCATATGGTGTCTCTGCTGGGACATGTCTCCATGCTTTAATGTTCAAAAAGCTCTTTATTTTTCTCATACTGCCTGTGCTGCAGCACCTCTTTTCACCCTCTGTCTGAAACCAGAGCGCAGTCTGCTCTGATTGGTTAGCTGGCTGGATTTCCTGCTCCAATCACAATGTGTTGGAGCGCTAGCCAATAGAAGCACGAGTGATACATAGTGATGTCACTATGTTCAGGAAGCAAACAAATGAGTCCAATCGAGAAACTCCCTCTGGAGGGAACACAGGGATTTTAGCCTTTGCAGATTAAAATGCACTAAAACCTTTAACACACTACAGGAAAGGGAGAACCTCAAAAAGCATAACAGGGTGGATTTAGGCACGAGAGCTGCCTTTCTTTTAAAGATGGAGCTTCTCAGGGATGTTTTTTTTTAACAGACTACCTTTTAGAGATTATAAAGTTTGCATAGATCTTGAAACTTTAATAATGGAGATGAAAATGAATGTTAAATTCCCTAATATGAGTAGTCCAAGCGAGGGAGTAAGGGGGGCGATCCTATCAAGATATGGTCTCTAGTTACATGTGTATTTTTAGATGTAGGATTTGAAGCCTTAATCAGATGACCTCACTTTGGTGTCGGGAAACGGAAGTCAGGATCCAAAGTCACTACGGCGGCGTTTCTTAATCTGTGTAGTAATCCTCACCTGAGGCTCCTCTGACGGACTGTAATCTGTGGGATTACACCAACAGGCCAACGCTGCAGGAGTCATGGGAAGCAGCCAGCGAATGATTTCCAAACACCTACTGACTTGGAAAGGGTCCAAGCACGTGTGAGCATGACACCGTTTGTAGGCTTGGGGAGTAACTGATTACATGTCACAGGGTTATGTCATCAGAATACAAGAAAAGGTCACTTTATTCCCTTACATTAAAACAATCTGATTACTGTTACATTTCTAAAATTGGGGATTACTAACAGGATGACACTAAAGGATCAGATGTTCTCTCTTCTCTGTCAGCTGTTCTGTTCTGTAGGATAATACTTTACGTGTGAATCTATACGTCTACTGCCTGGATCTGCTTCATGGTTTTCACTTTCTTTGCTTCATTTGTTCTGTTTTTAATTCAGCAGGTGAACCTATACGTTCATAAAATAGTGTGTGTGAGCTTAACTGTGTGTGTTAAACTAAAACGGAGCATTTTCTGTCAGCTCAGATTTCATTTCTGCTTTTTTAAACTGTAGTGCTCATGCATTTCAGTGTTGGTGTATCGGCTACTGTCTGAATGTGCGGATTGAAAGGCAGGTTTTACTATCAATGAAATCATTTTTGACGCTTAATATCTTGGTTTCTTCTTTTTTAAGGTCACATTGTTTTCTATTTTACTCATGTGCATTGCATTTGATATTGAGGTAACCCAAAAGCTAATGGAAAGTAATCAGGATACATTACTTTTACATTTTGAAACTCAGATTAGGTTACTGATGACATGTTTTACAGGCTACCAGTAACTGTAACAGAATACATTTTACACAAATTGAGGCTTAAAAATATGAGATCAATACCACCATAATCTTCAGTGTGGTTGGCTATGAATCTTCCAAAACCTCGAAACACCTTGTCCTGGACATAGTTTCTACAGTATAAACAGTGCAACAGTTGGCCCACACAAACTGCAGAACACCGGGGCTTTGGGAACACTCAAATGATTTAATTCCCGTTTAACCTGTTAAGGGGCTTTTTCCCCCCGTTTTTTTTTCTCACGAAACTGTGTCTCAGGGCTTCTTAAAATGTAATAAACTATTCATGTGTCCTGCTCATTCAACGGGAAGAAACTCAGCTAACTGATGATATGAACCATTTTTACCGAAATAAAACACAAGAAGCTAACCTTTTGCTAAATGAGCCCTGAGCGAAAAAATGCTAACGCACTCTAGGTATAAATCAATCGATATACTTACACAAACAAGCTTATGCTAACAAGCTGAGATTCCACAGATTCTAGAAATATAAGTATCATCACTGAGCGATCAGAACTCGCGACAGGGGAAGCAAATACAGACATGACACAACGTAGCTTTAGGTAGCAAGACACGGAGAGATGCTCCTTAGCTGTTATTCTGATCAAAGGTTGTGAGAGGGTAAAGATACACGGGTACAGATTTCTGAAACACAAGACTTATGAGTAACTTCAGACATCGTAACACAATTTTAAACGAGATTTTATTGTAGATTATACATTTTTCTGATACCAACTATATAATATGTACCTTGTTTATTAAAAAAAAATATGGGCCGGCCGCCACTGCCTGACAGTGTGATATTGGTACGCATCTCACAGAGCGTCATCAAACCGGCGTCACACTGTTTCCCTGAGTGACCTAGTATTTACTTGCTTTGCTCATGTGTCCAAACACATGTCCCCTTGAGGAGTTAAAGGCCAGACAGAATGATAAACACATCCACGTGCATCTTACACAGAGACTGACCTACATGTTAAATAATAATATTACGTTTAAATCTTTATTTTTAAAGGTTTTACAGTATTGCTTTCTACTAACTTAATACTGTTATGTGAAATGTGTTGACATAATACATTTAATTAAAGTGAACGTTTCAGTTTTTCAGTGTACCCAGTTGGGTACATTTAGATAAGTGTTTGAAAAGGACATTTTCTAGAGCAGCTGCTTCGTCAGTAATGGAGACGGTTATTTTCTAAAAGGCATTAACAAAAATACCACCATTCTCATGAAATGCCAATGTATTTAATAATGCAGAATTTGAAAGGTGTAAAGCAGCAAATGTTTACAATGTCAGAAGATCTGGTTGTCCTGGATATTGCAGTAGAATATTTGAATGTATTCATGTTAGCTCCAAATGAATAAGCTTGAAAAGGAGAATGATTTGGGTTAAAACTGTGAGCTGAAATTTGGGCAAGCACATGTGACTGCAGAGAGACCATTTGGACTTTGGAGGACAAAGGACCTGCGGGGGAAGGTGGCAGCATGTCTTGACTTGCACTGTATGC
>CADEHL010001067.1:32500-211672 GCA_902827135.1 Harpagifer antarcticus
GGCTTCAGTCCCAGAAGCCAGTACCCAACTCCGTGGACTTCCGGCCGGGGACTTCGGGTGGCACTATACGCCGTGAAGTGGTTTGCGGCCTGCCAGTAAACCCAAAGCAGAAGAAGAAGAAGTGACGTCAGCGGCTTAATTTGTCTAATCTTCCCACAGGGAACTTATGCCGGTGTGAACGCAATCTGTACTTAGTTCCATGGGGGTACTAAGTGCTGGGCACTAAAGTACGGCAAAGTACTTGATGTGAAAGCGGCAAAAGATCCCATCCCTTACCTTACACTGCTGTTACTGCGTTTTAGGTAGCAGCAACACCTTTAATAGCGACACCATTTTTGATGCTAATAAACATTTATATCTGGCTCTTGAGGGCTCTGAGGTCAAGTGTACTTCTTTCAGAGCAATTGAGAGAA
Organism: Harpagifer antarcticus; assembly: GCA_902827135.1. Taxonomy (NCBI): domain Eukaryota; kingdom Metazoa; phylum Chordata; class Actinopteri; order Perciformes; family Harpagiferidae; genus Harpagifer; species Harpagifer antarcticus. Next base: position 32,914 of record CADEHL010001067.1, read on the forward strand.
CATTCGTACTATTGATTTCCATATACATTTATTTATTCTTGTATTTCTTTTAAAAGCATAACTTATACATTTTCTGAAAAATAGCGTGCACCAGGGTTTTTACTCACCTGTGTGCTCACTGTGTGCATAAAACATTTTGCATGATAGGTCCCCTTTAAGATAACTTTTACACTATCATGTTATTACCACCCAAACTTCACTGATGGATCAAATACATGTGTAAATTGATCCTGTTGTTCCTGAACCTATTATTGGTGGTATTATCAAGCTGCCAATAATGTCTTGTGGCGATAACATTAAAAGTTTTATAGTGGCTTCTGCAGACTGTTATCGATCAACAGGGATGGCTGACAAATCCATTGTTTCAGCGCTGCCGGGCTGATTCTGGGAAAGCGCTGTTACTAATTACTCCATTAAGATAGACTTTGTTCTGTTCTGTCATGAGTCACTGCATGACGCTGTGCATCAGCAGGACACCGTCAGAAACGCAACGTATATGAGACGGTCAGAGCTTGAGCTGTGTGAGCAGTAAAAGACATTATAGCTGCACCAGTTTTATTACTCAACTAATTAAATATTGATAAAGACAGACAAGGAAGAAATGAATAAATAGTTGAAGCAGTAGCATGGTGAACGGTACCTTTCTGAATTTCATAGAGGCCTCGGATGAGTGGACAAAGCCTTTTTCTTTAAAGGTCACCTATTGTGCAAAACCCTCTTCTTCATGTCTCTTCTACTTCAACATGTGTCCCCTCTTCTCCATGTCTCTTCTACATCAACATGTGTCCCCTCTTCTTCATGTCTCTTCTACATCAACATGTGTCCTCTCTTCTTCGTGTCTCTTCTACATCAACATGTGTCCCCTCTTCTTCATGTCTCTTCTACATCAACATGTGTCCCCTCTTCTCCATGTCTCTTCTACATCAACATGTGTCCCCTCTTCTTCACGTCTCTTCTACATCAACATGTGTCCCCTCTTCTTCATGTCTCTTCTACATCAACATGTGTCCCCTCTTCTTCATGTCTCTTCTACATCAACATGTGTCCCCTCTTCTCCATGTCTCTTCTACATCAACATGTGTCCCCTCTTCTTCACGTCTCTTCTACATCAACATGTGTCCCCTCTTCTTCATGTCTCTTCTACATCAACATGTGTCCCCTCTTCTTCATGTCTCTTCTACATCAACATGTGTCTCCTCTTCTTCATGTCTCTTCTACATCAACATGTGTCCCCTCTTCTTCATGTCTCTTCTACATCAACATGTGTCCCCTCTTCTTCATGTCTCTTCTACATCAACATGTGTCCCCTCTTCTTCATGTCTCTTCTACATCAACATGTGTCCCCTCTTCTTCATGTCTCTTCTACATCACCATGTGTCCCCTCTTCTTCATGTCTCTTCTACATCAACATGTGTCCCCTCTTCTTCATGTCTCTTCTACATCAACATGTGTCCCCTCTTCTTCACGTCTCTTCTACATCAACATGTGTCCCCTCTTCTTCATGTCTCTTCTACATCAACATGTGTCCCCTCTTCTTCATGTCTCTTCTATATCAACATGTGTCCCCTCTTCTTCATGTCTCTTCTACATCAACATGTGTCCCCTCTTCTTCATGTCTCTTCTACATCAACATGTGTCCCCTCTGTGGAAAGAGACTCTGAAAGTTTCAGGAACAAAGATTTTCTCTCTTTTTGATCCATTTCTATAAAAACCTGTCTGAAAATGAGCTGATCAGATTTTGGCCACTTTGTGATGTCATAACGATGTTTTGGTTTGAGTAACCATTAGCCAATCAGCAACCAAGGAAACCCCCATGTGCATGTATGTCGTAGTATGCGTTTACAGGTGCATACGTCTGCATTTCCTGCCAAAAGATACAAAAATAATTAATGCAAATAAACTACTTCTACTAATAATCATAATCAATTCAATAATATAAATACTATATTATTTTAATATAATATAGTTGTAATATAGTCAAGACAAAACATGCTTATCACATGCTCAAAAACTGATATTTCTTAAATCTGTATTCTCGTTCCCTCTGTCAGCAATGTGTCAACAACCATGTGGTTGGCATGACGATGACTGCAGGAGTTAAGGGGAGGGGCTGAGCGTCACCATGAAATGCTCCATGTTTCTTAGGCTGTAAACTCTAACTGTTATGTAAGCCAACCCGACAGACAGTGTGTCACTCCTCCTGTACATCAGCAGATCAAAGGCATCACTTGAATGAATGGTAAATAAAGAATGCTGAAATAACTGCATCTCCATTAGCCCATGCTCTGCAGAGACTGCCTTCTTCATGTCGTGAATTTCAGCTGATGTTTTAATATCGCAATTGGCAAAAGTTTGACACTTGACTTATACAACATTGTGCGCGCGGAGAACTGCGCACATGCCGAGCTCATAAGCCGAGGCCCCCTGTGCAATGTGAGGCCCCATGCAGCCTGCATGATCGGCCTGTAGGGAGGGACGGCCCTGTTTGGAGCCAAACACTTCAGAAACATGTTTTATATCTGAGACCTATAATATATTGATGAAAAACAATATAATAGGGGACCTTTAACTTTATACGATGAAAGCTTTTAAATACTTATTTGTGTGTTAAGTGTTTCAAGTGCCTGTCAGCCTTCCATCGGGGCACAAACTTATCTCGTGCCCTCATTGGTCATGTGCGCGTTCGTGTGTGTTGGAGGAGGGGCTCTGTAAGGAAGTGGCAGATTTTCTTCGGTTGTGTATTTTCTAATTCTAGCGCACTCGAGCCGGTTTCTCAAACTTACCTACCCCACCTTTAAGTGTTTCAAGTGATTTAGGCTGCAGAAGATAGTTCCTCTCGAGGGAAATCCTTAACAAACTCCAATATGACGGCAGCACTGATCAAGGTGTTCTATAACTGTCCAAGTCTGTTTACAGTTTATTTTCCATGAACCAGTCTCAACACACTGCCAGAGCTCACTGTGTTCCTGTTAGTGTTTACTTCCTGTCTGTCTACTTCTGTTGTTTTCTCTGACATCCAGCGTTCTGTCTTTTAACCTATTCCCTTCTCTTGCACTCTTTTTATTTTCTTAACTGAGGACAGATTAGCTATCATGAACTATGTCGTGTAATAAGTATTTTTTTAATGCATTACCAATAAGCTCACAATGATGTTTCACTCTTTTAGTTAAACCAACCATATTTGCCACAATCTCAACCAGCCAATCACGTCGCTGCTGTCAAAGTTTGAATCTGTTCTACATCGTCCTACGGCTACACCACCTGCTAATTGAAATAGAGGAATGCTATCGTCTTCTTTCTGGGTACAGTGAATATGACCAATTAAGATGACTGATTTTGAACAGCCAGCTGAGGGTTGACCTTTGAGGCAGTGCCGGATCTCGACACATAGTTACATTTCCTATATGTGGTACTAATTTACACTGCCTGCCAATGGCAGAGATCACACTCTCCATTTCCTCTGGACGACACAATGACAAGGCCTGACGATGAGGCCTAATTAACCTCACTTCCATGTGAGTCCTCTGACTCACATGGAAGTGAGGTTAATTAGGCCTCATCTGATCCCTGATGTCATGTCGTTTTTACAACATGCTGAACACCTCTGGGTCGTAAAATGTGTGCGTCCTACCTATACTTTTTGTTGGTGTCTAGTCTAGGATTAATATGTTTTTAATCACACACAAGTATGTCAGTATACAGTTAAGGACATTGTAGAGGAGATCGATGCACTACAGATATCCTGAGTCTAAGCAAAAACACTGGAAGGGTGCAAGGGTGTGAGGGAGAGAAACTTAGCCTTTGTAGACCATTGACATGCACTGAAACCTATATAACACAATACAGGAAAGGGGACACACCTAAAGGGATAATAGGGTCTCTTTCAAGGTCAGCTATTATGCAAAATCCTCTTCTTCATGTCTCTTCTACATCAACATGTGTCCCCTCTTCTTCATGTATCTTCTACATCAACATGTGTCCCCTCTTCTTCATGTCTCTTCTACATCAACATGTGTCCCCTCTTCTTCATGTCTCTTCTACATCAACATGTGTCCCCTCTTCTCCATGTCTCTTCTACATCAACACGTGTACCCTCTTCTTCATGTCTCTTCTACATCAACACATGTCCCCTCTTCTTCATGTCTCTTCTACATCAACATGTGTCCCCTCTTCTTCATGTCTCTTCTACATCAACATGTGTCCCCTCTTCTTCATGTCTCTTCTACATCAACATGTGTCCCCTCTTCTTCATGTCTCTTCTACATCAACATGTGTCCCCTCTTCTTCATGTCTCTTCTACATCAACATGTGTCCCCTCTGTGGAAAGAGGGGAGGGGCTCCTTATTTTCATCTAAAGTAACAGACAGAGAATCAGCACGTTGGAAACAGGGCTGAAACAGAGGGGATTATGGGTAATGCTGCAATGATCTGTTTGGTGTTTCAGCCAATCAGAGACAGGCTCTGTATATATCTGAGACCTGTGATATATTGATGAAAATCAGTATAATAGGGGACCATTAAGTTACGTTGATGTCGCCGCAGTTCCAGACGTTGGTAAGAAGTTGAGTACAATTTTAGTTTTTTGAGGAAGAAAGACAATCATTTCAGAATCAATAAAATCATTTTCAATTAACATCGTGAGTCAAGTCGTTGTTTTATTAGGTATGAAGCCCTGGAGTGTGTAATAAACTACACACTCCACTAGGATCATTTGTTTATATATCATTTGTAAGTCAATAACATTTTTGTTTATCAATTTGACACTGCTTAAGTTTGTACAGTATAATAATTCTCATTTTTAATTTCATTATTATTATTTTGTATTATTGTTTTACACGTTAGAAATAAATCAAATATCTGCTGGTGTTCTTTCATTTCGACGGCCTCACATCCCGCACGTCTTCACTGAGACACGTGCAGATAGATGTCTCTGAGTTGTGTGTGGAGGATTGTTTAGCAGATTATCCTCCAGTTGTCAGTTTTGCTTTGAAATTCATAGTAAATGGGTTTTCTTATTGAAGCAGTTTGTACGGCGCTTTATCAGGCCGGGGGCAACACTGTGTCCTAAACTCTCGTCAGAGGAGTCTCCGATGGTTTCCTTTATTGAAAGTGTAAATCATGCAGCAGGTTGAAAGGACTTCTGTTGTCGCTAACATCTAATGAGTCTGTCAAACTAAACCCAAGCCAACTCCTCCCTCATGACCCGAGAAGCTGTCAAGTCATTCATTCCCGGATGATGTTGTGTCAAATCTGTGTAACCGTTCAAATACTACACTTTTGATGACCTCTGTAACATCCTGCTCACATGACACTTTGTCTGAAGAACACTTGCGTACAAGGAAAATGTAAACAATGCGACAGATTTGATAGTTTTTAATAAGAAAACAGCATGGAGTCCAAAGTCAAAGGCAAGGCAAGTTTACTTCTATAGCACCTTTCAACACAAAGCAATTCACAAAAATGAAAGACATTCAGACAAAGGCATTTAAAAACAGTAAAGAAATGACGTTTCCAACAATCCCGAATACAAAAATACAATTATACAATATACAGATATGTATAAAATATGTATATCCTATATACACAATCAACAGATACATGTACACATATGCACACATTAGAGCAGGGGTGTCAAACTCAAGGCCCGGGGGACAAATCCGGCCTGTGACTTCATTGCATGTGGCCCCACAAGAGTTTGCAAAGAATATAGTATGTTTATCATACGGTTACATGCAGATTTACAGAAGCACGTTGCCCATAAACTACATGTCCCACAATGCATCTCAAATTTGACCTTTTTCTCAGAAAAAATTTTTTTCTTCAAAATATAGATTTTTTCTCAGAATCTGACTTTTCTTTTTAAATCATTTTGTGACATTCTCCCTGAGGAGACTTGCATTTTTTGCCCTAGACTTCTGCTTTAGACGTAGTAATTATTAAGTTATTACCCTATCTGATATTAATAATAGTAATAGATTAATATTAATCCAATGCAGAGGCAATAATGTAATATAATGCATTATTTTATATATATTAAACATTTATATATGTATTTTTATATTGTCTTAAAGTTACACCCGGCCCTTTGAGTGCAACCATAATGCTAGTGTTGTCACAGTCTGCTTTCTCACTCACCTATTTTCTGCATTAACATTCCTTAGTCACCTGGTAGTCACACCCTGTCTCTCTCTCACTCTGTTACACCCATCAGCTCCATTAGTATTTAGGCCCACTTCACTTTCACCTCAGTGCCAGATCGTACTTTGCAGCATGCCAGTCTTTCCCGCTTTACCCTCCAGATTGCTCTCCCGGTTTCGACCCTGCCTGTCCCTGACCAGCCTGCCTCGCCTGCTCCCTGACCCGTTCTGTACCTGCGACTCCCGTCCTGCTGTCTCCTGGAACCCTCGCCTGTCCCCGACCAGCCCTTTGCCTACTATCTGCCGTGTTGTCTTCTACCAGCCTATTGCCTTCAATAAAGCTGGTTACCGACTATCTCTGGTTTCCCGTGTTCTGCATTTTGGTCCTCAGCTCGACAAATGTGGCCCGAAATGAAAATGAGTTCGACACCCCTGCTTTAGAGGCATCGTTTTAAGCGGACATGATGTTGAGGTGTTGGAAAAGCCATTCATCTCCAACTGGATCTGCCAAAAAGCCATTTATAACTGCTCCAAGAATCAGTGGGGGGGAAATAACTTTGAGCATTTACAACGCATTTTCAGTGTGTGTGTTGCAGCTGAGTGACATTACATTATATGGACACATGGGGGTTGATGATGCACTGGAATGATCTCATTGTGTTGTTTTGTGCTTTCGTCCAGATGCTGCTCACCATGTACAGGTGTCTCTCGTTCACGTCTGCTCTGACTCACGCTGTCACACCACACATATTCCTGTAGTATCTGTTTGCTGCTCCGCTGGGACGAGGCACCCAGAGACACGGCTTAAAGTCATGTCATTTCATCAAACAGCCATTATGCAGGAGCAGCCCCTTGATGAAGGAGGTTAATTTGTTTTGTTTTGCTTCAGTACTGATCAAAGGAAGAAACATCTGATGCCTTGTTGCATTCAAGCTTTAACATGTGGCTGCAAAGCTTCTAGAGTCCTTTTGTAATGTGCTTTATAACAGGTGGCGAAGTACGTGCAATAGTAATGTTTAGTCTTTCAATCTATGTACTGTACTTCACTTCAAGTCACCTTTAAGCCCTTACTATCCTCAGAGGTGTGTTGTGGCAGTGATACAAAATGCAATAAAGGGGCGGTATTATGCTTTTGGGGGTTTCTCTTTCCTGTAGTGTGTTATATAGGTTTTAGTGCATGTAAATGGGCTTCAAAGGCTAAAATCCCTGTGTTCCCTTCAGCGGGAATTTCTCTTATACACTCAATTGGACTGCTTTGTTTATTTTGGAACATAGTGACATCACTACGCAACACTTACGCTTCGACTGGCTAGTGCTCAAACACATTGTACGTGATAGGCCAAGGGGCGGGACATCTCTAAGCGGTTGACAAATAACAACAGAGCGGCCAGCTAACGAATCAGAGCCGTATGGGCTCTGGTTTCAGACAGAGGGTGAAAATACCTTTTTATTTCGTTGTAAATAGAAAATGTGTCATTGACTTTGTTGATCTCTGAGCATCTGCATTGCATTTGGAATTTACCTGTAAAGAGATTGTGGTGGTTCTAAAAAAGTGGTAACCTTGGAAACGGTTAAACGGTTAACAATATTTGAAAATGTTTAAGGCAAGGCAAGGCAAGACAAGGCAAGACAAGGCAAGACAAGGCAAGGCAAGACAAGGCAAGGCAAGGCAAGACAAGGCAAGGCAAGGCAAGGCAAGACAAGGCAAGGCAAGGCAAGTCAAGACAAGGCAAGGCAAGGCAAGACAAGGCAAGGCAAGACAAGGCAAGACAAGGCAAGTCAAGACAAGGCAAGGCAAGACAAGGCAAGGCAAGACAAGACAAGGCAAGGCAAGGCAAGACAAGGCAAGACAAGGCAAGACAAGGCAAGGCAAGGCAAGACAAGGCAAGGCAAGACAAGGCAAGGCAAGGCAAGGCAAGGCAAGGCAAGGCAAGTTTATTTGTAGCAATTCAAAGTGCTTTACAAAAATGAAAGACATTAATAGCATTTAAGAAACAGATACATGAATCACAGTTACAGTGCAGTGTGAGATACACACATCTGAACGAACCCCCCTTTGGAAAGTTATAATCTGACCCCACGATACCTTTTAGTTTTCGCCTAAATAAATGCACTTAGTTAAGTTTACCTTGTCTTTCCAGGACTTTTTCGGTATCCTCCGTGAACCAGGCTCTTGAAACCAAAACTAATTCCTGTACCCCATGGTACCTTTTTAGTTTTCGCCAAAACTATTCCTCTTTTCTTTAAATGCACATTAGTTAAGTTTAAGTTGTCTTTTTTAGGACTGATATATCTTTCAAAGTTGGCTTCATTTTTGCGGCTCAAATATGTATCGCTGCTCCCGGTTAAAAAGCAGTGCATTGCTTTGTATACAAACGGGGGGCGTCCCGACCACCTGCTTCGGGATACACTGACTAAGTACCTTTTACAACACTACTTGAAAATACCAGAATTATTCCTTTAACAAAATCACATTTGCTTACAATATTTACCTTTTTACGTTACTCAAGTACTTGAGTCTTAGCTTCCGTTTGAATGAGCAACTTCCAGACATATCAGGAAAATACACATTTGAAAATGTCAAGTGAATTTAGCAGCTCTGCGGTTTCTCCAACCAAAACAAATTTGAAGACTAATTTGATCACAAATCCTGGTCATGGTAAAGTGTGTTGAGCAACACCCTTTGAATGTGTGTGTTTTAACACTCCCTGAGCAGCACTTGGAGGGCATCGACCAAGTGAGAGGCGACAGTCTGGGTCATTTTAAAGGCGAGGTCTGAAGGGCACTGAGTTATGGGGTTAATAAGAGGAGGAGCATTGATGTGTCTCAACTGCAAAGTGATGTGGACTTTCTCATTAATGCCCGCACTTGGTAAACACCCAAACAATGAAGAATAAGGAATCTGTTGGACGTCAGCTCTGGATACAAGCTTGTTGTTTTTCTTCTTTAAATAACAATTGATTCACACTTTTATCATATAAAGAGGATTCATGGAATTAATGTAGGATGAATACACACTTGGTGCTTTAGTGAGTATTTCCAAGAGCAGGAAGGTGTGTGTGGGATTGAGTCACACTGCATTATTGTGTGTGTATGTGTGTGTGTGTGTGTGTGTGTGTGTGTGTGTGTGTGTGCGTGTGTGTGTGTGTGTGTGCGTGCGTGTGTGTGTGTGTGTGTGTGTGTGTGTGTGTGTGTGTGATCATGGTAATGAAGGAACATATCAACCAGTACATTGATGTGTTTTTAATAGTGTTTGGGAAACAAGTGAGCTCAATTGTACAGAAAATTAAGATATATGACACACACACACACACACACACACACACACACACACACACACACACACACACACACACACACACACACACACACACAAACAAGCGATCTGTCAGCTTCATCAGATTGATCTGTATTCTGTTTGGCTCGTTTTAAAGGACGACAACAATGTGTTTATTTGCACAATCATGTGCAATCAAGCAGCCAACACTTCAACCCTTCGGGAGGATGACGAGGCAAATCAATTATGCTTACACCCGAACAGAGGAAGCAATCAGGGGCCATCTAATATCAGAACATAGACACAATATATAATAAACCCACAAGACAGTTATGGTGAAGAAACAACAAACCAATCAGTTGAAAAGGCTGTCGTGAAACCTCCAGACTGCAGGACACTTTCCCATCATGCAGTAGTGCTGGTGTGAGCGTCCCACAGGCAGCAGCTGTAGGCCTGGCGCATATGTCAGCGTATGTATCTGACCACAGGGAGACGCTTCAGGAGCGGCGGATAAGCTAACGGCACATTTATGTTGAACGCACCATATTGTCCCGAGACACTGATTCAACATAAGTATGGCAGGGACAGTCACTTGATTCAGACAGAGTTATCCTTTCTGCGCCATTTATTTATTTATTACTGTACTCAAAGAGTTCTTATTGTGCTTTTAGTGTGTTATCGGTTTTTGTGCTAATCTAATATGGTCTGCAAAATCCCAAAGCTCCCTCCAGGGGGTTTCTCTGGACTCCTTCACACCGGAGTACCTTTCCCGTTTGGTTCCGATAGTGCCTGGAATTTTGCGTTCACACCAAAAAGAGTACTTAGTTCCCGTCCCGAGAACTTTTACCCCCCTTTTTAGTGCCTGCTAGAGAGGAGGTACTAGCCTGGGGAGAAAAAAGTACCAATTTCGATTGGCTGGGCGAATTGCAAACCACGCCCCGTAAAACTCTGAAAAGTTTTGTGAAGCCGCAATTGTATTTGCTGGCATTAGCATTATTAGCATTAGCATTAGCCCAGCGCACCAACGGAGAGAGACTAACTTATGGCAACACAACAAAAAACATGGGAGCGGTGGAGATGAGGAGGTGTCGGCGTTCTGGCGATTTACTCGGAAGGCTTCAGTAGAAGCTGCTGGGAGTCCCAGCAGCTTCTACTGAAGCCAGTCCCCAACTCCGGGGACTTCGGGTGGCAGTATACGCCGTGAAGTTGTTTGCGGCCTGCCAGTAAACCCAAAGCAGAAGAAGAAGAAGTGACGTCAGCGGCATCATTTGCCTAATCCTCCCTCGGGGAACTTATTCCGGTGTGAACGCGATCTGTAGTGCCCTGGGGTAATAAGTGCCGGGGCACTAAGTACGGCAAAGTACTTGGTGTGAAAGCAGCTATTGTTTACTTCCGGAACATAGTGACATGACTACGTAATACTCGCACTTCTATTGGACATCGCTTTGCGGTTGACCAATCACAACAGAGCCGGCCAGCTAATCAATCAGAGCAGACTGGGCTCTGGTTTCAGACAGAGGGTGAAAAGAGGTGCTGCAGCACAGGCAGTATGAGAGAAATAAAGAGCTTTTTGAACGTTTCACATAATAAACAACTTTTACTTTTGTGGCTTTGAGCAGGTGTTTCTGCTAATACTTGTATTGTCCCTCTGTACTTTTAAAGATGTATAAAGAATTGTAAAGGCTTTAAATACTTCTTCTTCTGCCACTGTGTTTAGTAAAAGGTAGATGTATTTAATTGGTTATGTATTTAAAGCAAGAAATAAGTCAGGAGTAAGTAAGTAGAACTCTATCTAATGTTATAAGCTAAATAAAGCTTTATAAATATGCAACATAGACGCTCACAATACAGGAAATGCTACTGAAAACGAAATCAAAACATACAATTGACATTACAAGACGATGTGAATGTTAAGCAGTGAAGAGAGACAGAGGACAAAACAGTGTAATTGATTGCTTCAGTGATGAGATAAGAAACCATGGATGTCCGTACCAAATGTCCCGGCTATACGTGTCTAATTGTTTGGACCGGCTGATGTTCACTTCAAGGACACCGATAGCGTGGCTGAAGCACAGGGCATTACTCAAGCCCTTGGTTTTGCTTCTCTGTGTGTAAGAGCCATCAAGTGGAACATTTCCACTTGTCAAAATGAGAAAGTGTCCAAGAAGTTCTTCAGCTACTTCTCCGAGGCTCAATTATTCCCATTTCCTTCCTTTCTGTGCGGGCCAATCACACAAGATGGCCTGTGATTACCAGATCTTCAAATGTGCGACATACTGGGAGGATTCAAGAGTCAACAGTGTTTGAGTTTATTGCTTTTTTATCTTGGCCACAACACAGGGAGACAGTTAGCTCTACTTAGTCTACAGATATGACAGATGAGAATGTGTTCAAACTGTCAGGTTAGGGAGGGTGACTTTGCAAATGTACACCATTACAATTATAGTTACCTGTAAGTAAATGTAATCAATGACCTAATCTAATCATCAACATAGAAAAAAGTAATGATTACTTTCTGTTACTTTTGGATTACCTCAATATCAAATGCAGTTAAAATAAATACAAGAGAAAATAAATATCAATAAGATGTTTTATGTTACAATGTGACCTTAAAGAAGGAACCAAGATATTTACTCGCCTCCCTTATGGGGACATAATGATGAGGGGAATCATTAATTTGAGGGTGAAGACTTGGTTAGGGTTAAGGGTAAGGTTAAGGGTAAGGTTTAGGGTAAGGGTTAGGGTTAGGCATGTGTTGGTTATGGTTAAGGTTAGGATAAGTCTCCAGGAAATGCATGTAAGTCAATGTATAGTCCCCTGAAGTGATGTATACATGGTATGATTGTGTGTGTGTGTGTGTGTGTGTGTGTGTGTGTGTGTGTGTGTGTGTGTGTGTGTGTGTGTGTACTTCAATGTACTCTTTATATAGTTGTAATAATACATTGGAGTGACACATACTTTGAAAGGCACTTCTTCCTTAACCATATGTATATACTCCAGTAAACAACATGTGTGTGGGTGTGTGTGTGTGTGTGTGTGTGTATGTGTGTGAGTGTGTGAGAGAGTGGTGTGTGGGTGTGTGTGAGTGAGAGTGTGTGTGTGTGTGTGTGTGTGTGTGTGTGTGTGTGTGTGGTGTGTGTGTGTGTGTGTGTGTGGTTGTGAGTGAGTGTGTGTGGTGTGTGTGTGAGTAAGAGAGTGTGTGTGTGTGTGTGTGTGTGTGTGAGTGAGTGAGTGTGAGTGAGAGAGTGTGTGAGAGTGTGTGTGTGAGTGTGTGTGTGTGTGTGTGTGTGTGTGTGTGTGTGTGTGTGTGTGTGTGTGTTGTGTGTGTGTGTGTGTGTGTGTGTTATTTTGTCCTGGGATTAACTGCTCGGATCAGGTTATTGAGCCAGACTGATACACATATTCAAACCAGGAATTCTCCAGAAACTGACGCCTGGTTTCAAAACAAAACTCTGACCTTTTCCAAAGTCACTCCCCCATTGTCACACAAGTTCTTTTTTTTGTCAGGCTGCTTCAAGGTGTGTAATAATGGAAGGCAACATTTTATAGTTTAAGTAAAATGTACTTGAGTTGAGCCTTTCCATTTTACTGTATACTTCTATTCACTACAATTCAGAGGCATCTATTGTGCTTTTCACTCATATATGTCTGTAACACTCAGTAACACAAAACACATGCTGTACTTTTCTGTCCTATTGATACAATCATTCCTGTGTTTTCTTTGAGAGCTCTATTTCTGTTCACAAAAATGTTCAAAAAGAGGTAACCACAAAGCGGTATTTAACTGAAAACACTAGGGAAATGTTTACTCAGAATTTTTCTTCCACACTTGCCCCTGCTAACATCTCAGTAAATGAGCTAGTAGATCATTTTAATTCAAAAATTAAAAATATTATAGATGCCATTGCTCCAACTAAGGTAAAAGAAGTGACTGGCAAGAAAATATCTCCATGGAGAAAAGCCATGACCGTGAGAGCAGAAAAAAGAGAGTGTCGAAAAGCTGAACGCAGGTGGCGAAAAACAAATCTCCAGGTTCACTTTGAAATCTATAAAGAGAGACTTGGCCTTTATAATTTGGAATTGAAAAATGCACGACAATCGTTCTTCTCTGACATCATTACCAAAAACAAAAACAATGCACGTGCCTTGTTTGCTACCGTCGACCGACTAACTAACCCCCCAGTGTCAGTAGCCTCTGAATTTCTATCCACCAGGGCGTGCAATGATTTTGCCTCCTTTTTCACTGACAAAATTCAAAAGATAAGACAAGCAGTCAGTGCCTCTGCATCAGGAACAGCAAATGTGTTGTCTCTGTGTCCACTTAACATCAATTCAAAACACCATGACACAATTCCATCAGATTAATGATAAAAACCTAGAGGACATTATTCAACTTCTGAAATCCTCCTCCTGCTGCCTTGATATTATTCCAACGGGATTTTTTAAAGATGTTTTGCCTTGCATGGCCTCAGATCTACTTCATATAGTAAACAAATCTCTTCACTCAGGTATTTTTCCACAGGCCCTGAAAACTGCAGTCATTAAACCGCTCTTAAAAAAGAATAATCTAGATGCTTCAGTAATGAACAATTACAGGCCCATATCAAACCTGCCATTTCTAGGTAAAATCATTGAAAAAGTTGTTTTTCAACAGCTGAGTAATTTTTTGCATTTAAATGACTGTTTCGATGTGTTCCAGTCAGGCTTTCGTCCAAACCACAGTACTGAGACTGCTCTTGTAAAGGTCTTTAATGACATCCACTTAAACACAGACAGTGGCAGAACTTCAGTGTTAGTATTATTAGATCTCAGTGCTGCATTTGACACTGTTGACCACAGCATATTACTAGACCGACTGGAAAACTGGGTGGGACTTTCGGAAACCGTCATAAATTGGTTTGAATCCTACTTAAAGGACAGAAACAACTTTGTTTCTATAGGTAAATACACATCTGAGTTGACAAATATGACATGTGGGGTTCCTCAAGGCTCCATCCTGGGGCCTCTTCTCTTTAACATCTACATGCTACCACTGGCTCAGATAATGAAAAACAACAAAATAAGTTACCATAGCTATGCAGATGACACACAAATTTACGTAACAGTTTCAACAGGAGACTATGCTCCAATTCAAACACTGAGTAAGTGCATTGAACAAATCAATGACTGGATGTGTCAGAACTTTCTCCAATTAAACAAAGATAAAACTGAGGTAATGGTTTTTGGAGCCAAGGCAGAACGTATAAAAGTTAGCGCTGAGCTTCAGTCTGCAATGTTCAAAACAACAGATAAAGCCAGAAATCTAGGTGTAGTCATGGACTCTGACCTGAGTTTCAACAGCCACATTAAAACAGTTACTAAATCAGCCTACTATCACCTAAAGAACATATCTAGGATTAAAAGACTAATGTCGCAGCAGGATTTGGAAACACTTGTCCATGCTTTTATCTTCAGTAGACTCGACTACTGCAATGATGTCTTCACAGGTCTCACTAAAAAGTCTATTCGGAAGCTGCAGCTGATTCAGAACGCCGCTGCTCGAGTCCTCACTAACACTAAGAAAGTGGATCACATCACTCCTGTTCTGAAGTCTTTACACTGGCTTCCTGTGTGTCAAAGAATAGATTTCAAAATACTGCTGCTGGTTTATAAAGCTTTGAATGGTTTAGGCCCAAAATACATTTCT
The DNA here is from genome assembly GCA_902827135.1 of Harpagifer antarcticus. NCBI lineage: Eukaryota > Metazoa > Chordata > Actinopteri > Perciformes > Harpagiferidae > Harpagifer > Harpagifer antarcticus. Next base: position 48,014 of record CADEHL010001067.1, read on the forward strand.
GATCTACTGCTAAATGATGAAGCATCCAGATCTCTCAGGTCTTCAGGGACTGGTCAGCTTTCTGTCCCCAGAGTCAGAACTAAACATGGAGAAGCAGCGTTCAGTTATTATGCTCCATCTGGAACAAACTCCCAGAAACCTGCAGGTCCGCTGCAACTCTGACTACTTTTAAATCCAGACTAAAGACTTTTCTTTTTGTCGCTGCTTTTAATTGAACTATTCATATCTTAGACTGCACTGTAACTTTTATCCATGTATTTTTTCTTTTAGTGTTTATCCATGTATTTCTTCTTTTAATGTTTATTTTATTAGCTTTTCTTTTTAATGACTGATTTTAAATGCCATTTTCTTAATGTCTTTCATTTGTTGTAAAGCACTTTGAATTGCCTTGTGTTGAAAAGTGCTCTATAAATAAACTTGCCTTGCCTGCCTTGCCTTGCCTTGCCTTGCCTACAATCTCTGCCCAGAGGACACGTCTTTTAGTCTTATTATAAATATATAATAAAGTGGTTTCTTATTTTCTAAGGTTACATTGTTCTGTTATATTACATAATACACAAAAAAAATGTTATTATCATTTCTTTATTATCGATTTGCATTCCATTTGATATTGAGGTAACCCAAAAGCCACGTGAAGAACATTTTGAAACTCAGATTGGTAAGGGCCTAGCCAGCATGTTGATGTTGTTGTTATTGTTCCTGTTTTCATTGTTGTTTCTCTCATTTCAGTCTCAGCTTTCCTGCCCTTGATTGAACTCCACCTGCTTCCCATCCCTACTTAGCCTCCCCTGTGCCCCGTTATCACCTCTCCCTCTGCCTACTTAGTCTGCATCCACATTCCCTTCAGTGCCAGTTCATCCTAATTCTTCCTAGCGTTCTTCCTAGTGTTCCAGCAGTGTTTTTCATAGTATCTATTCCACGTGTACCTGATCCAGCTTCTTGTCCTGACCCGGTCCCTGTCTACTCCTCGTCTGTTTTGTTAGCCTTATTGACTGATCTCCCGTGTACCGAACCTTTGCTATAAAGACCTTTTTGCATCCTAAGCCTCTGTCTCTGAGGTGTGCTACTGAGTCCTGAGGTGCTGCTTTGAGCAGGTGTTTCTGCTAATACTTTTATTTGTAACTGAGTTTATTTAACATGAGGTCCCTCTGTACTTTTAAAGATGTATAAAGAACTGTAAAGGCTTTAAATACTTCTTCTTCTGCCACTGTGTTTAGTAAAAGGTAGATGTATTTAATTGGTTATGTATTTAAAGCAAGAAATAAGTCAGGAGTAAGTAAGTAGAAATCTATCTAATGTTATAAGCTAAATAAAGCTTTGTTTTTTAAACTATAGTATCTATTCCACGTGTACCTGATCCAGCTTCTTGTCCTGACCCGGTCCCTGTCTACTCCTCGTCTGTTTTGTTAGCCTTATTGACTGATCTCCCGTGTACCGAACCTTTGCTATAAAGACCTTTTTTGCATCCTAAGCCTCTGTCTCTGAGGCGTGCTACTGAGTCCTCCACTTGTGTTCATTCAGTCGTTACACTTTAGGTTGATTACACTTTTTTTTTACAGGTATCTTGTCATTGTAATGCATTAAAATACCCCTCCCAACCCTGTCTAAATGTGTTCAGTTAACCGGATCAATACACACTTATTGCCCTCCTTTGACATCATGGAGGGCTATAAAACAATTCCTATAAAAGCTTTTTGCATGTGTCAAAAAAACAAAAGTGACTCACCCTCTCCATCACTCAATGATGTATTAGTGTAGTAGTCCTAGTAAACATCACTGTGACACATTTTGTAATTATTAATCATCAATTTCCCTCTCAAGCGGACGGAGACCCCGCTCATATCCTCCATCAGCACACAGTGGGTTTAAGAAAAACAAATCAGTAACAAAAAACAGAACACCCCAGTATTCCCCGTGCAGTAGTGTTCCCAGAAAGGTGTGTGTGTGTGTGTGTGGGTGTGTGTGGGTTGGATGTGCGCAAGCGAGTGTGCTGATGACCGGATCGTGTGATTGGTCACCTCTGCTCACAGGGGGATGCCTGCATGAGACAGTGTGCTTTTAAAGATCTGCTGCACATAAAGAAGACAGAAGAAGGAGAAGAGACTAAAACAAGCAGCCGTGCAACATCAGGAACATCCTCTCCAAAAAGACAAGCGTAAAAGAGAAGAAGAGGAAGAGGAGATGCCTCTGCCGACTGTCAGACAACTTTTTCTTTTATGTTTATTCTGGTTTCTTGGATCTTGGAGCACAACAGGTGAGTGATCATATTTGATATGTTTTGACTTTGAAAGCATGGAGCGACTCGATTCAAATGTGTTCATGAAAGTAATAAATACCCTGTAAATCATGAGGTCAAAAAATATGTATTCTTTAACGCATTATGGGGCAAATAAGTGTCATAGAGATAATAGGAGATGAAATACTGTGGTTTGTCATTTGAACCCTTATGTTGTGTTGGGGTCTCCCGTGACCCGTTTCAAGCTAAATGATATAATAACTGCGCTCTAGTTTTTTGTATTGGAACCAGGCTTCACGATATCCTCCACAGCAGCTTTATAAACACTACACAACTGATTTGGACTATTTTAGCCAAGTCTGAAGATCTCTAAAAAAAAAGTGTATCATTTGGTGTTGGGGTCTGGGGAGACCCGGCAGAATTGTTTTGGGTGACTCGAGGTCAAATTTGGCCGAATCAAGATCCATCTTTGACTTTAGACACTTTGTTTTCAATAATTCAAAGAACACATATAAGGTGCAGGGTTTGGACAGATATAGATAAATACAGATGTTATAAATAGTAAATAAATGAGGGTTTATTCTGGTTTCTTGGGTGCTGGAGCACAACAAGTGGGTTGAGTTTGAAAGCGTGACTCAATTCAAATTGAGTCAAAATTGTGTAAATGCAAGAAATAAGAATATAGCCTGAAAAAAGATCAATTGGATTGACTCTTTAAATACATCTGGGGCAAAAAGGGGCAACATTTCAGCTTATTATTATGAATGAATAGAAGTTATTAATCATAGAGATATATATAGGATATATTATAAGGAATGTAAATAACAAATATCCTCTAAATGATGAGGGCAAAAACCATGAATTGGATTCACCTCTTAGACACCTCTAGGTCTAAAGGGCTCATTATAGAAAACTAGATATAGCTTTTCCATCATAGGGATAATAGGAGAGGAAACCATAAATAATACAAAGTATATATGTGGATAATAATTAAAGGGGACCTATCATGCAAAATGCACTTTGTGATGTCTTCTCTACATCAACATGTGTCCCCGGTGTGTCGGGGAACTCACGCAGCGTCAGGAAATAAACCCCTCTCTCTTTTCCTCCGTACCCAAATCTCTAAAAACGGGGAACAACGGAGCTGATCCAGATTTGCGTCCGATATGACGTAACATCTGAAATGTGGACCCACGGCCCAATCGGAAACGTTGCTATCAGAAACAATGCCCTACTGTTTTGGACGTAATATGGTCGGTGTTTACATTAGCATCGCTAACACTCAGAGCTAACCTGTACTGGAGAGCATGTGTGTGAAGAAGCAGGAAGTAAAAAGGAACTCACCTTGTGGTATAACCGGCAAGAGAGAAAGCCTTTGAGCTCCAGACTGTTTCAGATCCTTGATAATCCATGATATGGCGTTTCATCACGGCAGCATTTAGTTTAGACGGTAGCTGCCGGGTCCCGCATGAGCTCAGACCCCTCCTCTTTAAAGCTTTATCCCCAAATCAGCACTTTTGAAACAGGAAGTGAAATAGAGGAATATGAGGCATGGCTAGAATGGGTGATCTGTTTGGTATTTTGAGCAAAACACATGTTTTTGATATATTTTTATATATCTGATACCTATGCTGTTGCCTAAAAATAGCATGATAGGTCCACTTTAACTAATGTATTTATTATTTTTATTGCGTCATGTATCAATAATTAATAAATTCTTTTTTGAGCCATGAATAATTTTTGCTCTTTTACGTTCAAAGTAGGACGAAATAAGAACTACATAAGGATGAATGCAAAAGAAGAAACATTTATGATTATTAGTGAACTAAAGCATGATTTGGGGAATGATTCAAATGATAGCCTCATTAATTATTAATAATTAATGAGGCTCTTATAACATGCCAGCAGGTCAGTTTGTTGATGTCCTTAACAAAAGGTTACTCATTTATATTTATACATCTGCAGTGCATATGCGTACATTTGTAGAAAATAAACTAAATTGTATTTGATCTAATTTTTACAAGGATCTTCATTCTGACTCAAAAAGCTAAAACAAAGCTTTATTATTATTATAAATAAGATTATTATGAATTAACTATTTCTTGCTCTTTAACGTGTTAGTTACATAACCAATTAAATACATCTACCTTTTACTTAACACTGTGTCAGAAGAAGTATTTCAAGCCTTTAAAATTATTTATAAACCTCTCATTGACAGAAACACCTGCTCAAAGCATCTCTATTCACCCTCTGTCTGAAACCAGAGCCCAGTCTGCTTGTGATTGGTCAACCGCTTGGAGATGTCCCGCCCCTTAGCCTATCACGTACAATGTGTCGGAGAGCTAGCCAATAGTGATGTCACTACGTTTCCACAGAAATGTTTTATTAATTTTCTCACATTTTATCTCCTCACAGATGCCAGTGTTTTCGATCAGTGGGAAGACGGGATAGAGTTAAGAAAGGTAAGGGAATACCTTCGTCTAAAAATGTAATTTCTGTAACATTAATACTTTTTGACAAGTTAGTGCATGTTTTTTTTTAAATGTCTAATCAGCCTTCTTTGGTTCTAGATAATAAAACGTTAATTTCAGGGTTGTGAGTTAACAAAAGGAGGTTGTTTAATTAACTAATCACTTGAATTATCAATCATTCATAAGATACAGTACAATACACACATAGACAGTGAGATACATAGAGACTATCTATTGAAAGCTCAATATGAATATACAGCATTAAAGTCAGTGTACACTATGATAGGTCAGTGTACAAATAACAAAATGTAAACATATTATACTATGTAAATTAAAAGTTAGTAAGAACAGTTTATTCTGAAATGCACAAGTTAAAAACAGAGTCTGGTTAAGAAAAGAGCAATTGAAGAAACCATGGAGCTTTAGTTTGTCTACTTGTCAGATGTTATCAGAAATATTTCACTGCTATCATCTAAGATCTATTTTAAAAAGAAGTCCATAAATCAAACATCTGCTTATAAATCCAGATCCAATCCTCAGATTTATTTTACTTTTAGAAGCTGCACTCAGAAGTGAGACTGAAATAATGTGTTGTCATGAATTCATATTGAAGTTGATGTTTCTCTGCAGGTGCGAGACATCCAGAGCGATGACTTGAGTGACGTTTTATGGGGAGATCAGGATGAGGTAATGTTTCTCAGATATACAACATTATAGTCTAAATGAACCGTGACACATTGATATAATCACTGTGAACATGAGGCCATAGTGCGTGGATGTGTGACCTTCGGCAGTTTAGTGCTGTCAACATTCAACTAACACATTTCCCAAAAGCTCTGTTGCTAACAGTTATTTTCCACAACAACATACGTTTTTTTGATTCTGCTAATCAAGAGCTGAGAGCTAACTTTACCCTAAATAATTCAAAACATCACAATCGAGCTTTTTCATCATGCAGTGCTTCTCAAACTGTTTTCAGTAGTGTTCCCCCTTTGAAACATTTTCTCAGCCAAGTACCCCCTGACCGATCCCGAACATTTTTGATCGAAAAAGCCTATATAAATAATTACAATATAGTGATGTTCCCTCAGTGCGTGATGTGTTAACTCCTTCGTGCACGCGTTACAACAAACTAAGGATATTTTCATTTTATGCATGAAAAAACTTTTATAAAACAGATTTTTCCAAGGAGTTTTTCAATTTAAGTAATATGTTATTGTGAAAAACTATAAAATACAATACACACATTTGACATGTTTATATGAGGACCCCCTTGGCTGTTCTAGGAATGTTTTATATAAAATTGTGTTTTCTATTTAACTTATTTTATTAAGATTATTTTTTTAATTAACTTTTTTTAAAAATGTTATCTCACGTACCCCCTGCAGTACCCCAACGTACCCCCAGGGGTCCGCGTACCCCCATTTGAGAATCACTGATGTAGTGGTTGGGTTTTCTTAACTAAATACAGGTTGTCTTTCACAATTTGAAAAGGAGGGCGGCGAGAAAGTGAGAAAGCTGAGAGTTAATGGCGTTCAGTGATGAAATGAATCAGTTACTGGTATAATCATTTATTGATTGTTAACTTGCATTTAACTCAGACTTTAAAGGGGTTTCGGTTTTTGTGTCACTAATTTGTACTTTATGCAACTAGCAAGTCTCAGTTTACCATCTTAAAACAATCTTAATTATCAAACTAATTTCTAAGTATTTAACAGTTTGTAGTGTTCGAAGCATTGGCAATGACACATAGTCAAAAATAAACTGGTCTCAAAAGCAGAGTCCATTTTAATCTATTTTCTTTTAAACCTAATGGTCTGATTTGTGATGGACCAATCAACAGCAACACATACTTATGCAACACCACTATCAATCAACTCTAGAGTTAAACACTTGTGACAAAATGTCCTCTGAAAGTGGCTTCTTATATTCTTATTATGGACTTTTTTTATTGATTTTTACATCGCATTAAAATCTGAATTTACAGGAGTTCGATTGGTGTGTCACTTATTTGTAGTTTAAGCAACTAGCAGAAATATCTACACGGTGTAAATAATCTGAATTGTTTCTCCACAGGAGCAAGACCAGAAAGTGTTTAAAAGAGTAAGTGTTCCCTCTCAGTTCTGCTTATTTCTCATTGGTCATTTCTGATATGTTTCAGCAGCAGCAGCAGCACATACTGACGTCTCAATGTTCTCCCTTTTTCAGTTCCTGTTTCATTACTCTAAAGCAGGCAACTCTATCGGAGCTATGCAGCAACCTGTGCTCTCCAGAGGAGACAGCAAGCAAGTGGTAGGAGGATATTTTTATTCATTATCTCAAATGTTAAATCGCCTTTCAAAATGACAGTAGTTTGTGTAAAAGGAGCCAAAAGCTGAATCATCGAACACATTTTTCCTCAATATTCAGGAATTGAGGACAAACTCAAGGCCCGGGGGCCAAATCCGGCCCGTGACTTAATTGCATGCGGCCCCACAAGAACTTGCAAAGAATATAATATGTTTATTATACGTTTACATGCCGATTTACAGGAGCACGTTGCACATAAACTACATGTCCCACAATGCATCTCTCATTTGACTTTTTTTCTTAGAATTTGACATTTTTTCTTCAAAATTCACTTATTTTTTCGGATTTTGACTTTTCTTTTAAAACAATTTTGTGACATGCGCACTGAAGAGACTTGCAGTTATTTGCCCTAGATTTCTGCTTTCAGACGTAGTTAATTATGAAGTTATTACCCTATCAGATAATACTCCAATGCAGAGGCAATAATGTAATATAATACATTATTTTATATATATCAAATATTTATATATGTATTTTTATATAGTCTTAAAGTTACAACCGGCCCTCTGAGTGCAACCATAATGTCAAAGTGGCCCGTGATGAAATTGAGTTTGACACCCCTGCTTTAGAGTTTAAGTAATATTTTTATAGGCTGAGATTTGTTTTACAGTGTCAATACTTTATCCGTGTTTCACTACTGACACCACATCCTTACTTTGTGCCTTCTACTTAGATATCGTTTTTATAAAAGAAGCCAAAGCTTTCTGTCATCTGAACATTCCTCTCTAAGTCACCTCTCCTTTTTGCTCCTCCAGTCTCACTCAGTTCATCCTCTGATGAGGCTTTTCCCCAAACTCTCCCAGAGGAGGAAGAAGAACATGCTGCTGTTGGTAAGAAACACATACATACATACATACATACATACATACATACATACATACATACATACATACATACATACATACATACATACATACAGACATACATACATACATACATACATACATACATACATACATACATACATACATACATACAGACATACATACATACATACATACATACATACATACATACATACATACATACATACATACATACAGACATACATACAGACATACATACATAGATACAGACATACAGACATACAGACATACAGACATACATACATACATACAGACATACATACATACAGACATACATACATACATACATACATACATACATACATACAGACATACAGACATACATACATAGATACAGACATACAGACATACAGACATACAGACATACATACATACAGACATACATACATACATACATACATACATACATACATACATACATACATACATACATACATACATACATACATATGGTGTTGAATGTATACATTAGTTTATATTATTTGATAGGTTAAATGTATGGTAGGTAAGAAGAATGGAGAAACCAGCTCGAGTGCGCTAGAATTTGAAAGTACGCAGCCGAAAAAATCTGCCCCTTCCTTCAGAGCCCCTCCTCCAACACACACGAACGCGCACATGACCAATGAGGGCAGGAGATAAGTGTGTGCCCAGATGGAAGGCTGACAGGCAGGTAGGCCATCCAGTTACTTTAGCCGGGCCGGCTCAGATGATTGGTCGTGCTTTTTACAGTAGGCCTACTACAGCTTCCACAGATTAAATGTATTTATTGTCAAAGCATTTAATGTATTCATTGCTATCGGGACGTTAAGAGCATTCCATGGAATATAACAAAGTGTTTCTGAAGTGAACTACCTACCCCACCTTTAACATTTCATTTCTTGCTGTTTTTGTTCATATTAGTTTGTGTAATTAGTTTAAAGCAGTTGTTTATGCTTTCATTCTGAAGGCAGCTTTGGGTGATTGGGTATTTATTTGGCAGACAGGTGGAGGTGGGATAGCCAAACAAAGGAAAGGGAAACAGAGCAATTTAAAGTAAAACTGGTTGTCATTGTTCTGTTGGATGTTAGGTTATTGGAAGAACGACGATCTTACCTCGACTTCGGATCCTTTTCCTTGCCTACGATTCGCTAGCTAATGCCTCACCGCCACGTGTATTGAGTAAATGTCCTGCTGTTATATTTCTTTATGATTTTTGACGGTACATATAGTGTTCTTTAACTCTCAGATGTATTTAATATGTCAGGGGGCTTTCTGATCACATGCATGTTTGCCTGACCTGGTTTAAAGTTGCAAGAACTTGTCCAGGCAGTAACATCCTGAAACTACAACACTGAATACTTTCATGCAACTTTTTCATATTTTGAATACTATTTCTTATGAATATTAAGGCTCGTTGCTCTTCGTAATGAGTGGAAGGTTAGACAAAGGTTTCTTAGGAAGAAAATTCTAATTTAAACAAAGTCTCTTGCCTATTTCTCTTCCGTTTATTAGAAGTCACCCTTTCCAGGAAGCAAAGGTTCATCGATTAAGAGAACCAGCGTTAATCTTTTTAAATTACATCACCGTTCAGATTCAATTAACTGACCTTTCTTATTTCTTCCCAATGAAGATTCGAGGTCTGCCGGAGGATATGTTGTAGAAGAATAATCTACAAACAGGAATGCAGACTAAATCTGAATCTACGGACGGAGCAACGTGCTGCAACTATTACGGAGAAATTACTTTTTGATAACAGAAAATAAATGATTGTACAGCTGGAAAACATAGAAACTGCTCCACCATGTGTCTGCCTGCTTCCACATGTCTGAGTCGATGATGTGGGTATGCAGAATACAAACAAACAATAACAGTCACACAAATAACCCAACAAATGAGAATTAAGGGGAAAAGATGGCACAGATGATTGTGGCAAAGAGCTGAACTCACATTTAATTCAACAGATTTAAATGTACATTTTGTGACATAATTATCATGAAAACGTAATAAAAAAGTTACAATTTGTCTTTGACGCGTTTGTAAATATTCAGGTGATGGAGTCAGATGTTTATTCCAGATTACAAAATGGTTTTCCCACCGAGGAAATGTACAGGAGGCTGTGTGGTTCAACAGAAGGTCATAGGTCATAGGTCCAGCCAAGTGTCCTCCAGCAGGAGTTCAACATCCACCCACATGGTTTATTATGAAATGTATTTGCTGATAAAGGAGACGCTCCCCCTCTCTGCTGAAGGTCCTCCGAGTGTTTCCCACACAGCGTCTCTGGAGCGATAAACGTTTCTTTCTAATAGTCCTCGTCCTCAGAGTCGCTGTCCTTTCGGGAAGGAAGCGAACTTCTGATCGATGACATCAGCTTGTCTTCGATTTCTTTCCGTGGGTTTTCCTCCAGCTCTGTCTTCACGGCGCCGGACTCCGATAACCTCCACTCCAGCTCTGAGGACGCACAGAAGACGAAGATAAGATCAATCAAATCGGATGACATTTACAGGATGTGGCTGTTTGACCGAATTGTCGGAGTAAATCTGCAACACTTAGAAGATTAAAATATGACTGAAAGAATGTCATTTTTCTTCGAAAGACTAAACATTTTTAGAATAAAATGCAAAAGATTAAAACAGTAATAACTGTAAATCAATCAGAACACTTTAATTATTACAGGGGAAATGTGGGTTTGTGACAATTTCTCCATTTTGGAAGAATGTTAGAAAAAGGATAAAAAGATGTAAAGAGAAAAGTTTAAGTCAGAATGTGAAACAAAAACAATAAAATATAACGAAATATATATATTTAGTTACTCAACGATTCTAAAACATACACAGCTGAACCCAGTATTTAATAATAATGCATTTTATTTATATAGCGCTTTTCACAACTCAAAGACGCTTTACAGTATGAGGGAGGGTAGACAAACAAGGACAGGCAAACAAGTAAGTATAGTAAAATAAAAAGGCAGTCAAGAGGAAGTTGATTGAGAGGGGGGGGGGCTTATGGGTAGACAGAGTTGAAAAGATGTGTTTTGAGGCGGGACTGAAAGACCGTGAGGGACTCCGAGTCACGGAGATCTTGGGGGAGGGAGCTCCAGAGCCTAGGAGCTGCCACTGAGAAGGCTCTGTCCCCAAAGCTGCAGAGTGTGGATGTGGGAATGGATAGGAGTAGTAGGAGCAGTTCGGAGAGATGGTTATGGTCAATGGAGTGTAGATTACGGAAGGTGATGTTTCTGGGTGGGCAGGGGTTTCGGGTGAGGGGGGGGGGGGCGCAATGGTGAATTGTATGAGTTTGTGGTCGGAGAGGGGAAATGGGCAAGGGTGGAGGTCAACCACTGAGAGGTTGGTAGAGCAGACGAGATCAAGAACGTGTCCTTTGTCATGGGTGGGGAAGGTGACATGTTGGTTGATAGAGAAATTGTCCAGTAGGGTTGTGAATTCGGATGCCAGCTTGCAGGTGGGTGAGTCAATGTGAATGTTGAGGTCACCAAGTAGTAACAGACGTTGAGAGAGGGATGAGGCAAGTGTGAGGAATTCAGTGAAATCGGAGAGGAAGGAGGGATGAGGTTTAGGAGGCCGGTAGATGAGGATGACTGTCAGTGAGGGAGGGGCTTTAAAGGCAATGAATTCAAAGGATGATACTGAGGGAGTAATAAGTGCGCTCGGATGACATGACAGTTGTGGGACTTGGCGGTTAGTCGACCAGATAGAGGTTATGGATGATTTTCCGGACTGGGAGTAAACAAATCTGCGTTTGGAACCTCTATGGACATACCTCGGACTGCGTAGAAGCCCGAGGCAATTGATGACAGACAAGCTTAGAGGAAGCGCAGAAAAGTTATTGAGATTAAAAAGAGACAGAGTATCGTAACATCGTAGTGCCGTGATAGGATGCTAGCGTTAGCACAGCGCTGGCTATGGTTGTAGACCAGCGGCGCTGAAAGTGGAGCTGTTGGCAGCCGTCAGACAGGATGAGAGGTCAGTTGCAGGCTGTCCTTTACAGCAGATGGGGGGGACCAGCAGGAGCGGGAGGTTTAAAGAACCAGAGTCAGGGCCCACGGGGAGGGGCAGGACGAAGAGTGGGGCTGGTTATTTGATGGAAGCGTTAGCAGGTGGGCTACAATGGCAGGTGTAGCAGGGTAGAAAACCAAAGCGTCCGTCGAAAATGGCAAGCGGGTGTACCAAATATGTCCAGATCAGAACACAAAAGCCACAGAATAGTTAGAAAACAATAGCAGTAGAAAGTGGTCAGAAACTCTTAGATTAACACAAAGAAAGACGAGATTTTCAGACAGAGAAGCGGCGAACAGTCAGCGCCAGCGTCCTCTCACGCCGTACAATGGGCAATTTACATCCTCTGATCCTTAAGATTTAAATCAGGGGTGGGGAACCTCCGGGCCGTAAACGGACCGCGAGACCATTTGGTACGGCCCTTGAGGTCATTTATAAACACTCGCAAAAAAGAAATTAAACAAGCGAGTGCCTGTTTTTCCTGGCCAAGGTCAGGGTCCTTGAACACAACACGAGCCTAACGTGTCATCACGTGGTGCAGTGAGAGCACCAGAACGCCGCTCCGGCACTTCAGAAATTGCAGCACCCATTAGGAGCCGTACACATGCCGCAGTTTGTGCGTGGCTGTGTCTTTAGCTGAAAGTCCAGTGGTGATCTGTCATACTGATCATACAGTCAATAGCTTTGTTGTTATTAGCATCTGGTTAGCTAGCTATGCTAACGAATATAAGAAGCTTTTTCTACAACCAGTGAGGTAAAGGCACATCTTTATATGATCATTATAGTTATAAAAAAATAAGAGAATAAAGTAAAGAGGTATAAAATATTATATGACAGTAAAGAAAAGTTGTTATTAATAAACAAGAATACAGTTTGAAAGGGGAGTGATTTGTCAAATATCCATAAAGAAAAAGAACATCTGCTTCCAGTTCTGTTTCATCTGGGTGTTGAGAGATGTTTCCATAGATCTCTTAAAGAGCCTGTGACACGAGTTTCCCCCATCATCCAAACCCATCAATTTGAGTAAATATTGTCCCCTTGAAAACTGTTACTGAACTGATTTTGGATATTTGTACTTTGATTAATTAATCTGCCCTTCAATGTTGACCATTTTCTGGATCTTCTCGGGGATTCTTCAAGTCCCGCCAAATTACGTGTGATGTCATTGCGGGCACAGCGCTCCAGCTGCACCGTTCAGGATCCCAGCATCTGCATGTAAACACGATGGCGCACACAGCAGCAAGCTCAGACAGCGATCACAGTTTAATTTTGAACGTGTCTGAGAGCTCATATGAGGCTGAAGGATCCGTTTATGTTGTATCTGTTAGAAGTTTAGGAATTAGGTGCGTCAATATGGGCGAGCATACGGTCATGTAGCCAGTGGTGGAATGGGAATAAAAATCTTCCCGGGACTCTCGACCGACCCACTTCGGTACCGCTAGTAAACTGTCAACGGGGGGAGTGGGGGATGTGCTAGTGACTTATCCGACCGGCCCACTTCGGTACCGGCCCATCGGGATTCGTCCCGATGGCCAGTCCGCCACTGCACCCAGCCCACGTAAACTGTCAACGGGGGGAGACTCGCTGCGGGGAAACGGTGGACCTAGTGTCCCGATCGGAGTGGGAATAATAATAATAATAATAATCCGTGCATTTTATCCATTAATTTCCCAACATTGTGGTAAAAAAAACACACGTTTAATCCACGTTGGTACTACAACTACAAAAAGCATGGGTTTGTTTTCTCATCACGAAATGCAGACCGGCTCAAACAAACGATTTTTAATCATCATCCTCACGATCATTTAATGTATCATATGTTCGCCGAATTGACATGAAAGCACTAATAAATGTAGTTTCATCCACTTGAGTTTACAACTACAAAAATAATCGATTTGTTTTTATATCACATCCTACGGGAGGAAATTCAGCAGCTCTCACTACCGATCTGTAATCCTAATTTAATCATCATCTGCACCACGATCATTTATGTTTATGTTCGCCGAATTGACCTGAAAGCACTGACAAATATGAATATACTGTAGTCAACTTCATTACAACGTTATTAACGTGGCTAAACTCAGTAATTCACCATTTCTACGCATGACAACACACTTTGTCCGTGTTTGGCTCTCTCGCCGCACAGTGAAGCGTTCCCGCGTTGACGTCACTTCCGGCTTCCCCCAAAACTTCAAAATGAGTCGAAGGAATTTCCCCGCGATGTTCGAAATTATTGATATTTATCGGAACGGTATCGCAACTTATTTTTTAAACTGACGGTTCGAGATGACTAGTAGCCCAATATTTCATTGCACAACAGTTGTTGGGAGGCTGTCACAGGCTCTTTAAAGTTGCTCTCAAAGTGCACCAGATTGATGCTTTTAACTTCAATATTTAAAAAAAAAAAAAAATCTTCCCGGGGGAGCATGCCCCCGGACCCCCCTAGAGGAGGTTAGGTCTCCCTCCCACTTAAATCATGTTCACATGGATAGGAAACTAAATACATCTTGTTTCCATATCTTTCTGTTTGGGTGGTCATGCCACACCGTGCACGTGCATGCGTGAGTCATGGTAAGATATCTGGAATAAGAGGTTGCTTTTTCTTTGCACAGAATGAAAGAAAGGTGAAATGAATGGGCTGTGATTTTAGTATTTTTAAGCAGAGGTCAATCATTTGAACGGCCCTCGGAGGATATTGAAAAATTGAAATGGCCCTTGAGAGGAAAAAGGTTCCCCACCCCTGATTTAAATGCTTCTCTAATGTCCTGGAACTTTTTCTGTAAGCGAGTGTCTTCCTACCCTCCACTTTGAGGTTCATGCCTCCGAAGACGAGCGGCCCGATGAACTGCGCCTTCATGTCGCCCTCGCGGTACACGAAGATGGTGGGCAGGTTGCGGTCGGGGTAGTTGGCGATGCAGGTGGTGGAGATGGACTTCAGGAACTTGGTCTGAGGGAACTTCCTGGCCAACACAGACAGGTGCTGGTTGATGAGCGTACACAGAGGGAGGCTGGGAGAGGAGAAGAACAATTAGAAAGTGTTGGGAAAATACTGAATGTCCTCTTCCAACATGAGAGTAACATGATAACAAAGGTATCCCAACTGTAGCTGTGAACATGGCAGGATGTGTGATTACCTAGAAGAGCATCAGGACTGTTTGAGGCAAATGATAGCTATGTGATTAACATGATGATTCAGCCTCTATGGAGAGAGACATCAAGCATGCTCATTTCTGACGTGGAGCTAATCTGAAGTAAACATTGAATACTGCTTTCTATTCCTCCATCTTGTGACTGTGTAACTCCCTCTCTTGGATATCAGCATGAGAAGGACACTGTTCAGGAACTAGTTGACGGTGACGAGTGATTATTATTATTTTTAAGTATTCAGGAAAAGTCCGAATTTTGAGATTTGGAGAAAAAGTCAGGATTTTTTTTGAAAAAGTCATAATTTTTTGCAGAAAGTTAGAATTTAGAGATTTTTCGATAAAGTAAAATTTTTGAGAGAAAGTCAGAATTTTGAGATTTTCAGAAAAAAGCCAAAAACTCAGTATCTTCTACGTGACAGGATGTTTGATCACCTAAGAACCGGTATTCCTCCATCTTGTGACTGTGTAACTCCCTCTCTTGGATATCAGCATGTGAAGGTCACTGTTCAGGAACTAGTTGATGCTCTGTATGTGACATGTGTATCTGAGATTGAAGCGAGTGAGATTTTTCTAACAGAAAGCTTATAAACATCTGTCAGAGTTGCACTTCCTGCTCATAAAGGGCCAGTCGTGTTAAAACGTTTGTTACAATGGGAAAAGTGATGGGCGGATAGAAAACACCACAAAATGACTATTATTTACTGCTCTAATTATCTTTGACTGCACATTTTGTTGAATCAACCGGTCCAAATATGTTCCAGTAACAGTGACATGGAAAATAAGCACATTTAGCATTTGTGCTTGATAATTGACTTTAAGAAATAATTGATGCTAAAACATTTTGTTTTGTGTGAATCAATAAATCTATCACTATGCAAAAAGCAATATTTAAAATGCAAGGAGGTGAGGGTTTAAGTTTAGCTCTAAAAATGACTCTGATATTAAGTGCTGTGTCAGACAGGAAATTATTCACACTAGACTTTTCCACGGTCTAAAAGGGTTCCCCCGAACAAAACACAAGCATCGAGAGATAACTCCCAATATGTTCTTGTAAGAGTACTTGTCTTTGTTTGAAGAACCCACCCCTGCTTGTAGAGGTGCAGCACCACCCAGATGTCCTCTCCAGCCTTGTTGACCTCCTTGATGTAGTCCTGCCCGGAGATCTCCACCACCTCTCCAAACACGTTCTTCAGCTGAGTGGCTTTCCACTCTGAGAGACGCTTCTGTCTGTGGGATGAACATGTCTTATCAGTGGGCAGTCAGATTGAATGGCTTTCAGTCACACTCTTGTTACAGATCTCCAGGAAGCCACCAACCAAATGCTAACTGTTTTACTTTGGCAGCATGTCTTTAAGGATGAAGCCAAATCCAGTTTGCAGGTTTGCATTTTGACATGCACTCGTCTTGAGAAGACATTTCACACAGTAACAGTATAATACACATTATTGCTCCAATCTCTACTCACCGGTACATTTCAATGGCAGCCTCGTCTTCCTCACCAAACTCGTCTTCGTTCTCGTCCAGATCTTCCAGCGACATGTCCTCGTATGTTTTCACTATCAGAGACACGACAGTAACAGCAGCTCATCACATGTTCTGAAAAGGCTCTAACCCTTAGTGATCCAATCCACTTTATCTCTAGAGCACATATTAAAAACAGAGGGTTTACCAAAGTCCTTCACAGCAAACATAACATTATAATAAAAGATAATATTACAATAATAGATAAAAGTTACATAAAAGCTGTGGTCAGACAATAAAAGCATACAAATCAATAAAACATAACTCAAGCGGACTCGAAAGCGAGGTCTTTAGGCGGGATTTAAAAGTTTGGAGGGTGGGCGACAATTTGACATGGGGGGGGCAGGTCGTTCCAGAGCCTGGGGGCTACTGCTGAGAAGGCTCGGTCTCCCCTGGTCTTGGTTTTAGGGACTACCAGCAGCAGCTGATCAGCCGACCTCAAAGCCCTTGAGGGGGGGTACAGTACACCTGTAGAGGTTGGAGACGTACTGAGAGGCCGGCCCATTGAGCGATTTCAAAACAAACAATAACATCTTAAAATGAACTCTAAAATGGACAGGAAGCCAGTGGGGGGGGGAGCCAGAATTGGGGTGATGTGCTCATGCTTAGGGTTTCTGTAAGTTCCTTGATCAGTGGTTTGATTAGACTAGAGATCGAAATATCATATTTGATCTAATTCACATGATTTCCATGTGTACGTTTTCACAGTACGTTGTATTGAAGGACACTTTAAAACTCATGTCACATATATTCCAAGTTCTTCTCTTACCGATAGACCGCTGCTGGCGGGCCAGCTCCTCCTCCTCTTCGGCATCGTTAGGGACCTCTTTGGGAGGAAGGATGCCTTTCTTCCTAAGGATATCATTCCACTCGGTGTCTTCATTTGGGTCCTGTAGAAAAAAACAAAGCAATTACGACTGTTACTCGTGTTCTGGGTTTCCTTTGGCTTGGATATGTTATGTTGGTAAGATGATTTCAAAACTGAAATCTGCTAGTTTTCAAGAATCCAAAGGAAACTAATTGTTGGTAGTTGTCTGGCCACACGACAATAACTAACTGACAGAAAGAAAAAATAAACATATGATTGTGTCTAAACCTGCTGGGGGTATTGGAAGTTTCTAGGTAAAAGTTTAGAGTGCTCTGCCTACAACAGCAATGCGGAGCGAGATGTAACCCTTAGAAAGAAGTAGATTGGATGGATGGTAAGCTAAACTATATATTCTGCTTAAACCCCTGAAATCCTCCTCATCTACTGGGGTCAGAGCTCCAGGGAACAAGCCTCGCCTGTAGGTGAAGTCATGTTAGGCATGACTCATTCTGTATTTCAGGATGTACATTTCAGCTCTAAGTAATGACGCTATGGATTAGCCTTCGTCAGGCAAAAAGCAGTTTAGCTTTCTTTATATATATATATATATTTTTTTTTTACATTTTGTAGACAGTCTGAAATATCTGTAGACTATCGACTCATTTTAAAAAGCCGGGGACGTTGCCACTGACATGAAATGGCCTCTTATGGAATATTAACGTATTTAATAACCACATGTTTGATAAAATGGTGATTAGTTACACTTCTGTCTGACCTCCAATCGGGTTATCAACACAAAGAAGCCCAATATCACAAGACACGTGAGTTTCTCAGTGGGCTTTACAGAGTAACACACAGTGACGGTGCGAAAAGATACATATAATGACAGGAAAATAATAAAAACATAAAATAGAGTATAAAATACAGGAAACTAAATGGTGATATTAGCATTTAGCTAGCTTAAGCTAACATTTAAACAGCTGAGTGATACGCCCAGCTACACTGCTAAAGCTAAAAAAAAAGAAAAACTCACATTTTCTCAACACACAACTTCCACATCAACCGATTACAACGCGCCACATTCACCAAAAACAAACCACAGCGTTTAAATGTTTAAAGAAAAGTTACAAACCTGCATTTTGTCAGCTAACAGCTTCCTCTGAAATCACACCACTGCTGTCTTCTCAGACCCGGAAACAGAAAGGAGTGCTCGGGCAGAAACAAAAAGCTACCACTGTTTCAAATGAACTCACTCTTCTTCCAGGATTAAAATAAAGTCCGTGTTATTTTTTCAGAATGTAATTCAAGAACAATCTGTATTTTAAATATGTATTTTTGTGGCGCTAGAGCTTGGTTATCCATGTTTTAAAAGAGGAGGAACATTACGCATTATAGGTCGGACAATAATAGAAGTGACACCAATTTCCTTTTGACGCTCGATGCGACCATATAAGGAGCGAGAGCGCAGCATTCCATTTGTGGCTGCAGCTGAGCAAGAAACCAAACAGGTGCTGTCGCGCACACGCACACACACACACACACACACACACACACACACACACACACCACACACACACACACACACACGCACGCACGCGCACACACGTTATTTACTGGAGTATAAATATGGTTAAGGAAGAAGTGCCTTTACAAGAATGTGTCACTCCAATGTATTATTATTACAAATATATAAAGAGTACATTGAAGTGGGTTGCTCAACTCTAGCGAAACAAATCTAGATACGAGGTGTAGCAAAGACAACAACATCATAGTGAAAACCAGTTCTTATCATTACTCTATAAACAGATTTCCTTTTCGGAGTGTGCTTATCTGAAGTAAAGCTCCAACACACAATCAGCGTTTCTTTATGAACAACATGTGTATTCTTACCATGTATACATTGAAACATAACAGTTAAAGGTGGGGTAGGTAAGTTTGAGAAACCGGCTCGAGGTACACTTTTTGTTATATTCCATGGAAAGCTCTAAACATCCCGATGGCAATGAATATCTGAAGTGCTTTGACAACAAATCCATTAAAAAATGTAATCTGTGGAAGCCGTGGCGCTGTGAAAAGCTCGACCAATCATCTGAGCCGGCCCGGCTAAAGTAACTGGATGGCCTACCTGCCTGTCAGCCGAGGGGCTCTGTGAAAAAAAGTATTTTATTGAGTGGTTCCTCCAAAAGTACCTACCCTACCTTTAAGTGATCTAATGCAGTAACAAGTAACATTAACTCCCCAAATGTAAAGTGATGGATAATATAGTATCTAACAATGCAGGTAAAATGACATAATTGCAGTGCAGTACTTACAGTATATGACTGTAACCATGAATTAACCAATTGTTTAACATTATAAGAAAAAGGAGGATTACAGACTAAACGCACATACAAATAAGACTGAGATGGATGTGGAATATTGTTTGAATTAAAACATAAAGTTATCATTGATGTGAAGCCATGAGGACGGTCTTCATGTGAAATCTGCAACACATCGTTGAAATCTAATTTAAGCTCCTGCCAGTTTCACTTGCTCAACTTCCTCTTTTTCTAATTCCTCTTCTTACTCATTATACTTTTCACAAGCACAATGAGTATATATATTTAGTAAATAGAATGATGTTAAATGAAATGATAAGTGGCAACGAACATGGGGGCATGAGCCAGGAAGTGGTATTTGAGTGATGGTAGTTATTCTACCAGAGACATACAGGACAGAGTGTGCAGTGTGCATTTCAGAGGGAGGGGCAACAGACGCCACACAGTGACTCTTTCCACTAATGATGACCCCTAATTGGTTAATAAAGCCATGGACACTATTGGCTGGTATATGGTGTTGAGCGTACACACGTGAAAGGGTGTCTCAGGGCGTTATATCTCGTAATGGTGTTGACAGACTTTAAAACTGTTGCTGTACATTCATTTGCCATTGAGCTGTCAGGAGCAGTTGATGACAGGACATTTAGATTCCTCTTATTCAGTCCTAATAATGACTGGTCTGAATGTGTCATCAGAAGTGCGTTTACTCAATCAATACAAAATAAATCCCAAATTGAGATCAATAATGTGATTATTTAATAAATCAATAAAGGGAATCTTATTTTATCTTATCTTAAACACACACATGTCCTTTGGTGTGAATTAAAGCATACATCTACATCTAAGAGAAACAACATGTAGAACAAGAGCAAATAAATACATATTGTAAAACCTATTGTAAAAAATAAAAATATAAAATAAAACAAATGTTCACAACACATACAAATGGCGACACAAAAAGGGAAATAAATTAAGAATATGTCAATTTACTGTGAAATAATATGTACAGTAAATGAAAATGGAATAACTGTGCCGTTTTAAAAAGGATAGTGTGAAGAAAAGTGCAAAAATAGTAAATAAATAGACAATTAGCTTTTGTGTGATAATTACAGTCCTGAGCACCTGAGCGGTCTGTCAGCTGAACAGCCAATCACAGGAGGGCCAGTGAATATTTACCGGAAGGGAAAGTCGGTGAAATGCGGAAGAGAAATATAATAAAAATGAAGAGCTCTCACTCTGTCTCTGTTTTCTAGGAACCACATATTTTATTACAAGAACTGCAATAAAAGCTTTTCTTGCCGAAATGGAAATATTTATATAAAAAAGCATTGTTCTGATTCTGGGGTTGAAAACTATTTTCTAAAATATTTTTGAAGGGATTTATAACAATAAGAAACATTTATTAATAATTAATTGTGACATGTACAGTAGCCTATGTAACGTGTGTTGTTCTCTTTTATCCTTTCGCCACCATCTACTTGTCTTTCATCCTTTCTTTCTAACTAATGCTGTTTATGTATTGTGATTTTAAAAAGGTGTCTATAACATCTGGCCGGAGACACAACAGCTGGAAATCAGCAATGTTGGCCAAAGCTGCCCCATTTACTGTTCTTTGTGACAGTTGATCAATGGGGACTGTCCACGACACTATAACTAATAAACTAAACTAAATTAATATTGCTATTTTATTCATATATTAATATTAATTAAAAAAATGTTTTATTAATATCTATTACGAATATTTCATTAACATGTATTTAATTATTTGTTTATTCCACACATGGCAGATATTTTAAAACATAGCGCGTGGTGGAAAGGAGCAGGGAAAAGACAATCTTATTCTACCTGCCCCAAAACAGAATAATAACCATACAAAAGTAAAATAAAAGCAATAATCTTTCAGTCACAGTTGCTTACAAATACTGAAACATAAAACCAGAACACAATCAGAAGTCAACTTCATACTGTCTAATTGCGCTTTCTTTATACATTTTCGTAAACATACACATTATCTTACAGCCCTTTAAATCATTCGTCACGTAATTCCACTTCTTTACGCTAAATACAGATCCACA
Source organism: Harpagifer antarcticus (assembly GCA_902827135.1). Lineage (NCBI taxonomy): Eukaryota > Metazoa > Chordata > Actinopteri > Perciformes > Harpagiferidae > Harpagifer > Harpagifer antarcticus. The sequence goes on from CADEHL010001067.1 coordinate 69,793, forward strand.
CATCTGCTTTAAAAAATGAAAAATAACATTATATGTTAATAAATGAGTCAATATTTATAAACTACTTCTCCAATCCAGAGTGGGTCCTCTCTCCATTAGAGGATCTCTGACTGTGGTGTGTACAGCTGCTGGAGATAGGGCGTGAGGCAGCAGAGCAGACGAGAGGCGGACTGACGCCTGCAGCTGTCCGCAGGAGAACCATGGAGAACCCCGAGAACCCGCCTCTGTAGGGCCGAGCTGGACGCTCCATATCCGGGGAACAAGAGTCAACTCACCGGCGCTGTAAACACGGTGGGGGGGCTCCCTCCTCCGGTCCCTCCCTGCGGGAAGAAATGTGGCTAAACCCGGAGGAAGTTCTGCTGAAAAACGCTCTGAAGCTCTGGGTGACCGTCAGGAGCAACGACTTCTTCCTCCTGCAGAGGAGGAGAGGACATGGAGAGCCCACAGGCAGGATCACAGGTAAACAACAACACAACAAACTATAACACACACAAGGGAGGATCACAGGTAAACAACAACACAACAAACTATAACACACACAAGGGAGGATCACAGGTACAAAAACAAAAACAAAAAATAGATTTAAGTAATGTACTTAAACATTTGAGAGACTTTTACCTTACTAAAGTATTTCCATATTCTGCTATTTTGTACTTCTACTCCACTACTTTTCAGGTGTATATCTTGTACTTTTACTCCACTAAATATACCTTTAGTTACTTTACAGATGTGGATGAATGATGTGAAATATAATCAAGTGTTGAATCAGACTTTAGTTCCACCTGGAGTAAATCCACCAGCTACCCTGCAGTCTACAAAGCCATTCAGACTAGCTGCACCTTCACCAGCTTTGAGAACACTTTAATGATCAATCATTATAAAACATATCATAGATATTATTCTGAAATGGACCAATCTACAGAACAACTACTACTACTTTGTGTACTTTTAAGTAGATTTTGATGCTAATACTTTTTTACTTTTACTTGAGTAACATTTTGAATGCAGGACTTTTACTGTAACAGAGTATTCCTACTCTCTGGTACTTCTACTTTTACTAAAGTACAAGATCGGAGTACTTCTCCCACCTCTGATTACACGTAAACCGGTGAACTAGGACAACAATGGAGAAGCCAGAGAAACCCAGCTGTCAGGAAAACAACAAGAATAGGAACAACAGGAAAGAGGCAGCAGGCCAAATCAAAAGGGGATTAAAAAGTGAACATACATTCTGGGAATTTTGGATCAGTTGGTTTCACGGGAAAGCCCCGGAATGACCACAGCCTGTGTGTGTGTTACTATGGCAACTGATGCCTTGAATCCAACTGTATGGAAACTTTACTTAAACAGTTGAGCAAGTTGTTACGCTCCAACTGTAGTTAAAATACTGCGACCATTTCTTTAAAAAAGCTTGCAACAGTCCTTTGTGTCAAATCCAGACTTTCTCACTTCCTATAAAGATGTTTCACACAGGCCTCAAAGCCAACATTAGAAATAGGTTGGGGGGAGGGTTGGGGGCTACCACACCTTGCAGTGTGCAATGTTAAAGGAAAGCAGGGTTAACGAGTGAAACTGCAGCAACTATTACATTTGATTGTCCATTGACAGATAAAACATGATTAATGATTGACTTGTAATGGCATAAAATGATCTTTTTAGGCTCGAACGTGGAGATTTCCTGCTTTTTAAGTTAATATGTTTGGCGTCTTTTGGCTGACACTAGAAAAACAAGACTTAAAAGACTGGGATGGATTATTTTTTGCTATATTCTGACATTTTATGGGCAGATGAACCGATAATGTAAAGTAGTTGCAGCCCTACTTGCGGCATTGAACACATCACCAACCATCTGAATTCATTTTACCTTAATTTTGGTAAGTTAAAGGTGGGGTAGGTAAGTTTGAGAAACTGGCTCGAGATCGCTAGAATTAGAAAATACACAACCGGAGAAAATCTGCCCCTACCTCACAGAGTCCCTCCTCCAACACACACGAACGCGCGCATGACCAATGAGGGCACGAGATAAGTTTGTGCCCCGATGGAAGGCTGACAGGCAGGTAGGCCATCCAGTTACTTTAGCCGGCTCAGATGATTGGTCGTGCTTTTTACGGCTTCCACAGATGAATTTTTTTAATAGATTTTGTGTCCAAGCACTTCAGATATTCATTGCTATCGGGATGTTAAGAGCATTCCATGGAATATAACAACAAGTGTATCTCGAGCCGGTTTCTCAAACTTACCTACCCCAGCTTTAAGTCTGCAGACAAAGTTCTCTCTCAAACAATTATTGACTTATTTATGATTATATTACTTTAATGTACTTTTAACAATCACTCCTCTAGGATGCATTTTGTTAAAAGTACCTAAACATGTTAAATACATGTATAGACACATAATATATATATAATTGGAAATACTCGAGTAAAAGTATATTTAAATATTCCCAAACGAAAGTCCGTTTACATACTGCATTGTCTTGTTCATGTTTCTTATGCTGGTGTTGTGTATCTTGTATTTTGTGTGCTTGTACGGCGACCTTGAGAGCCTTGAAAGGCGCCTATATAAAATAAATGAATTCTTAATATTATTAGTTTAATTATCTCCACTTAGTAAGAGCTCAATTTCCCAAACATGCACAGTGGTTGATTTCATTCAGTGGTCTTAATGCTGCCATATTTAAGATGTGAAATGCATACTCTCATTCTTTATTTAGTGATAACTGTACACACTGTTGACCACCTGCTGGTGCAGCTGTAGCCGTCTTTCTGTTTCCCAGCGAGCTTCCCTGATGCTCTGTTTGCTGCTTCCTCTGTCTCGCTTCCTCTCTGTGTTTCTACTTCACTGACACATTGTCGTACAGTAGATTTACACGATGAGGGACACTTCATATCATTGAACCAGAGGAGCAGCTCACACACAGCCCTCTTCATTCTCCCTCTTCCTCCCTGTGGGGGAAACCAAGCGGTTGCTCTTCTCATAAAACAGAATAGTAGGATCTTCCTGTCCGGGGTTTGCTTTGTGTTTGTGTTCCCATGGCGAGAGCAGGTGAAAGGTCAAGTCCTGTTGTCATGTCGTTCAACATTAACTAATTAAACCAGCTCCTCTCCGGCATTCCTGTCACACAAGAGGAGGGAACAAAACGTTTGATCACTCAGATCTAACTTTAAAAAAGGTGTTTAATGATTAAAGCAGGAACTATAAGACGGTGTGAAACCAGCGGTGATGACATACTTCAAGCAGGATTTCTGGGCAGGGCAACTAAACATCTGACGCTGATAAGTTCTTCATACCAAACCCTGTTTTATTTGATTTCCAAGCAAATACCTATCTCTCCAAGAGGCCCTATTGTGCTTTTTGGGTTTTCCCCTTTCCTGTAGTGTGTAATATAGGTTTTAGTGCATGTAAATGGTCTGCAAAGGCTATCATCTCTCCGCCTCCATTGGAGTCCTTTGTTTACTTTCCTAACATAGTGACATCACTATGTAACACTTGTGCTTCTATTGGCTAGTGCTCCAACATATTGTAGGTGATAGGCTAAGGGGGCGGGACATCTCTAAGCGGTTGACCAATCACAACAGAGCCGGCCAGCTAACCAATCGGAGCAGACTGGGCTCTGGTTTCAGACAGAGGGTGAAAAGAGGTGCTGCAGCACAGGCAGTTTGAGAAGAGCTTTTTGAACATTAAAGCATGGAGACATGTAGAGACACTACATACTGATATACACCTGAACATCAGCAGGAGAGGACTCTTTAAAGTAGAGACACTACATACTGATATACACCTGAACATCAGCAGGAGAGGACTCTTTAAAGTAGAGACACTACATACTGATATACACCTGAACATCAGCAGGAGAGGACTCTTTAAAGTAGAGACACTACATACTGATATACACCTGAACATCAGCAGGAGAGGACTCTTTAAAGTAGAGACACTACATACTGATATACACCTGAACATCAGCAGGAGAGGACTCTTTAAAGTAGAGACACTACATACTGATATACACCTGAACATCAGCAGGAGAGGACTCTTTAAAGTAGAGACACTACATACTGATATACACCTGAACATCAGCAGGAGAGGACTCTTTAAAGTAGAGACACTACATACTGATATACACCTGAACATCAGCAGGAGAGGACTCTTTAAAGTAGAGACACTACATACTGATATACACCTGAACATCAGCAGGAGAGGACTCTTTAAAGTAGAGACACTACATACTGATATACACCTGAACATCAGCAGGAGAGGACTCTTTAAAGTAGAGACACTACATACTGATATACACCTGAACATCAGCAGGAGAGGACTCTTTAAAGTAGAGACACTGCATACTGATATACACCTGAACATCAGCAGGAGAGGACTCTTTAAAGTAGAGACACTACATACTGATATACACCTGACCATCAGCAGGAGAGGACTCTTTAAAGTAGAGACACTACATACTGATATACACCTGAACATCAGCAGGAGAGGACTCTTTAAAGTAGAGACACTGCATACTGATATACACCTGAACATCAGCAGGAGAGGACTCTTTAAAGTAGAGACACGACATACTGATATACACCTGAACATCAGCAGGAGAGGACTCTTTAAAGTAGAGACACTGCATACTGATATACACCTGAACATCAGCAGGAGAGGACTCTTTAAAGTAAAGACACTACATACTGATATACACCTGAACATCAGCAGGAGAGGACTCTTTAAAGTAGAGACACTACATACTGATATACACCTGACCATCAGCAGGAGAGGACTCTTTAAAGTAGAGACACTACATACTGATATACACCTGAACATCAGCAGGAGAGGACTCTTTAAAAAGCTTTTTTAATATAGGAATATTAAAGGGGGCTTATTATGCTCATTTGTATTCAACCCGTTGTCCTTAATTTATTTCGTTGACCTAAAAGCAGCACAAGACAGAGACAAACTGATGATTAACCGTGATGCATTCAAGAGCAAACATACATTACAGTGTTGTACGCGAGAGCAGGTCTCTGTTTTGCTTTGTGTCCCTAGCTCTATGTCTCCTCAGCAGTATTCATTAGCAGAGAAAGGCGGTGACTCCTCTCTCTGGAAAGTTTCCCCTGTAACCCCTGCAAGCTTTGTGTTGTGAGACGGAGGGTTTTGTGTTGTCAGACGGAGGGTTTGTGTTGCCGGGCGGCCGGCCTCAAAGCTCCACGCAGCTCGACTTTGACTCTGAGATATGCTTTACATTTGGCTGAGTGCCAGACGCGTTATCTCTACAAATCTCCACCTGCCTCCACGAACAACGGCTGGTATTCTTCTGGATTAAAGCTGATGACTGATGATATTTTATGCTAATGTTCAGTGTGTAATACAACCCGAGTTGAATGATTGCAAAAGGAACTAAAAGCGTACTTTCCAAAGGTGGAAAAGCCTCTTTTTGACTCTCACAAGACTATGACATAATCCCATTCTGATAGCAGACTTTCAGCTTCTTCTTGACAGTCTCACTGCAGGTTTTTATAGGCGGACATACCTGACGCTTTTCAGTTAAATCATGAACTAGTCCGCCATAATGCAGGAATCCTGATCCTTCTTCTCTCCACGTCTCACGCCTCCTTTGTGTTTTCAGTCATAACTTTGAACTGTTTGAAATGCAGGGTGGTAGATGCAGGTCGGGCTGAGAAAGCTGGGGTAAAAAGAGCTGTGTAGAAAGAAGGGAAACACAGCATCGACTCCTAAGGGTTGTAAAATAATCCCTACAATTATGATTTTCCAACCCCCCCCCCTTTAGGCATGTAGGGGGCCTCTGTAAAATAAAGAAAGTACTTGTTGCCAAATACGCAACATAAAAATGGCAGATTTAAAATAATGTCGTGTTTGTTTTCTTGTGCCTCCACTCTGAGCCTCTCTGCATATTTTACACCCGTCTGTGTTTTTCTGTCATCCAGCTGTGAAATATTGCTGCCTGTGAATGAACTCCTCTCTTCTCTCTCTGTTTAGATTGACTGTAGAGATGTAATAGCACTTTCAATGTGGGTTGTTTGAGTTGGATTCCTATGTTAGATAAATGTGTTTATAGCACCAGCACCAAATTCATTGTAACGTGAGATTTATATTCAAATCAGCTTGAAGTTAGTTCCACAAAATGCGGGCTGTAGGAATGGATTCAGGAACCGGTTTATTACCAGGTAGGTTGGCACGTACGACTTGGTGTCGTGGTGCATACATAAAAGTAAAACACAGATAGAGATCTTTTTAACATCACTACACATCTGTTTACATGCGAGATATCCCCCTTATTTCTGCTTTATTTCCACCACACAGATTGAACCTCTCACTGCAGGGTTTGTATCTCATGTATTGTCTCTGCGTCCTGTTGTCTCTCTGCAGGTCTCCTGGTGGGGGCGCTGGACTCGGTGCTGGACTCTAACGCCAGAGTCACGCCTTTCCGCATCCTGCTGCAGGTCCCCGGGTCCCAGGTCAGCTGGGTCATCGCCAGCGGTGAGAAACTGGGTGATATAAAAAAAGAAATCTAATATTAGAATATTTTCCAACAAAAACCCAAATTCTAATATTCTTTTTAAATAAATCCACCGTACAGTATTTCATTTTTTATTTAACGTTACCATATTTGTATACATTTTATTTTTTTAAATGCATTTTATTTGCATAATTTTAATTTTTGTCTTACGCATATTGTATGTTGTATTGTTGGGCTCAGGATTTTCATTGCCAAAACTAAGCTGTAGCTGTTGAGCAAAGTGACAACAAGCTTTTAAAATTATAGAATGAACTTGTGGTGCTTTTGTTAAATGTAGGTCAACACAATAAATACTTGGTTATGAATCATCAGTAATGTGTTTCAATAATGACAGGTTGGTTAAGGCAAATAATAGAACAGTTATAACAATACTGCATGGTACATATTTGATCTGTAATGCAGCATTTAAATCCACTTTTACACACTTTTTTGGTGTGTAATCCAAAATCTAAGACGACATACAGTGTGAAGAATAATCTTCTGGGATTCAATGCAGAGCCAATGTTGAAGAATGGAGACGTAGAAACTTTAATCAAACACGGAGATTTATTGAAGTATCGGCCGGAGAGAGCACACTCAGTTTCACACGTGAACCATCTTCCACCGAGCGGCACTCTGAAGGTTCACAGAATATTCACACAATATATTGAACAAAGGCGGATCTCAGACTTACGCGCCCCTTCTCTGCTAATTATAAACAGATGTAACAAACTGCACAAAGACTCGCCAGGACAGGATGCCCCCCTTTCTCCCTCCACAGAGCCAGGCATCTGATCTCTGAGTTGACCCTAAGAATGGCATGATCATATTTCACAGATTGAGGGAACAATACTTTAACCAGAAACAGAAGTTCGCAGATAAATTCCTAATTCCATATAAACAAACAGACAGGATTAAAATATTCTCTAACATACAGTACAGTCTCATATAATGATATCTGGTTTAATTTCTTTGTTTTTCTTTGCCCTCAGTTGCATAATTAGATGTCTCACAGCTGTTATATCCTTTCCTTTTTTGATCTGTTTCTCTCCCAGGAGCCGCTTTAGGGGAGGTGAATAAGCACTGGGACTGGCTGGTCCACAACCTGCTGCACTCTCTGTCTGTGTTCGAGAACAAGGAGGATGGGGCCAGCTTCGTCAGAGGAAAAGTCAAGGTGTGAAACCAACCAGTGCCAGGAGATATTCTGCTCATTTCAGAATTCATACCAGTATTTAGTGTCTCTACTTTAAAGAGTCCTCTCCTGCTGATGTTCAGGTGTGTATCAGTATGTAGTGTCTCTACTTTAAAGAGTCCTCTCCTGCTGATGTTCAGGTGTATATCAGTATGTAGTGTCTCTACTTTAAAGAGTCCTCTCCTGCTGATGTTCAGGTGTATATCAGTATGTAGTGTCTCTACTTTAAAGAGTCCTCTCCTGCTGATGTTCAGGTGTATATCAGTATGTAGTGTCTCTACTTTAAAGAGTCCTCTCCTGCTGATGTTCAGGTGTATATCAGTATGTAGTGTCTCTACTTTAAAGAGTCCTCTCCTGCTGATGTTCAGGTGTATATCAGTATGTAGTGTCTCTACTTTAAAGAGTCCTCTCCTGCTGATGTTCAGGTGTATATCAGTATGTAGTGTCTCTACTTTAAAGAGTCCTCTCCTGCTGATGTTCAGGTGTGTATCAGTATGTAGTGTCTCTACTTTAAAGAGTCCTCTCCTGCTGATGTTCAGGTGTATATCAGTATGTGGTGTCTCTACTTTAAAGAGTCCTCTCCTGCTGATGTTCAGGTGTGTATCAGTATGTAGTGTCTCTACGTTAAAGAGTCCTCTCCTGCTGATGTTCAGGTGTATATCAGTATGTAGTGTCTCTACTTTAAAGAGTCCTCTCCTGCTGATGTTCAGGTGTATATCAGTATGTAGTGTCTCTACTTTAAAGAGTCCTCTCCTGCTGATGTTCAGGTGTATATCAGTATGTAGTGTCTCTACTTTAAAGAGTCCTCTCCTGCTGATGTTCAGGTGTATATCAGTATGTAGTGTCTCTACTTTAAAGAGTCCTCTCCTGCTGATGTTCAGGTGTATATCAGTATGTAGTGTCTCTACTTTAAAGAGTCCTCTCCTGCTGATGTTCAGGTGTATATCAGTATGTGGTGTCTCTACTTTAAAGAGTCCTCTCCTGCTGATGTTCAGGTGTGTATCAGTATGTAGTGTCTCTACGTTAAAGAGTCCTCTCCTGCTGATGTTCAGGTGTGTATCAGTATGTAGTGTCTCTACTTTAAAGAGTCCTCTCCTGCTGATGTTCAGGTGTGTATCAGTATGTAGTGTCTCTACTTTAAAGAGTCCTCTCCTGCTGATGTTCAGGTGTATATCAGTATGTAGTGTCTCTACTTTAAAGAGTCCTCTCCTGCTGATGTTCAGGTGTATATCAGTATGTAGTGTCTCTACTTTAAAGAGTCCTCTCCTGCTGATGTTCAGGTGTATATCAGTATGTAGTGTCTCTACTTTAAAGAGTCCTCTCCTGCTGATGTTCAGGTGTATATCAGTATGTAGTGTCTCTACTTTAAAGAGTCCTCTCCTGCTGATGTTCAGGTGTATATCAGTATGTGGTATCTCTACTTTAAAGAGTCCTCTCCTGCTGATGTTCAGGTGTATATCAGTATGTAGTGTCTCTACTTTAAAGAGTCCTCTCCTGCTGATGTTCAGGTGTATATCAGTATGTAGTGTCTCTACTTTAAAGAGTCCTCTCCTGCTGATGTTCAGGTGTATATCAGTATGTAGTGTCTCTACTTTAAAGAGTCCTCTACTGCTGATGTTCAGGTGTATATCCGTATGTAGTGTCTCTACTTTAAAGAGTCCTCTCCTGCTGATGTTCAGGTGTATATCCGTATGTAGTGTCTCTACTTTAAAGAGTCCTCTCCTGCTGATGTTCAGGTGTATATCAGTATGTGGTGTCTCTACTTTAAAGAGTCCTCTCCTGCTGATGTTCAGGTGTGTATCAGTATGTAGTGTCTCTACGTTAAAGAGTCCTCTCCTGCTGATGTTCAGGTGTATATCAGTATGTAGTGTCTCTACTTTAAAGAGTCCTCTCCTGCTGATGTTCAGGTGTGTATCAGTATGTAGTGTCTCTACTTTAAAGAGTCCTCTCCTGCTGATGTTCAGGTGTGTATCAGTATGTAGTGTCTCTACTTTAAAGAGTCCTCTCCTGCTGATGTTCAGGTGTATATCAGTATGTAGTGTCTCTACTTTAAAGAGTCCTCTCCTGCTGATGTTCAGGTGTATATCAGTATGTAGTGTCTCTACTTTAAAGAGTCCTCTCCTGCTGATGTTCAGGTGTATATCAGTATGTAGTGTCTCTACTTTAAAGAGTCCTCTCCTGCTGATGTTCAGGTGTATATCAGTATGTAGTGTCTCTACTTTAAAGAGTCCTCTCCTGCTGATGTTCAGGTGTATATCAGTATGTAGTGTCTCTACATGTCTCCATGCTTTAATGTTCAAAAAGCTCTTTATTTTTCTCACACTGCCTGTGCTGCAGCACCTCTTTTCACCCTTTGTCTGAAACCAGAGCCCAGTCTGCTCTGATTGGTTAGCTGGCCGGCTCTGCTGTGATTGGTCAACCGCTTAGAGATGTCCCCCGCCTTAGCCTATCACGTACAATAGGCGCTTTCACAACAAGTACTTTGCCGTACTCATGAACTAAGTACAGATCGCGTTCACATCGGAATAAGTCCCTGGGGGAGGATTAGGCAAATTAAGCCGCTGACGTCACTTCTTCTTCTGCTTTGGGTTTACTTGGTAGAAGCTGCTGGGACTCCCAGCCTCCTCATCTCCACCTCCTCATCTCCACCTCCTCATCTCCACCGCTCCCTTGTTTTATTGTGTGTTGCCATAAGTTAGTCTCTCTGCGTTTCTGCGCTGGGCTAATGCTAATAATGCTAATGCAAGGATAATAAAATGGCGGCTTCACAAAACGTTTTGGGAGTTTTACGGGGCGTGGTTTGCAATCCGCCCAGCCAATCAGAAATGAGAACCTTTTTCTCCCAGAAAGAACCTGCTCTCTAGCGGGGACGGAAAAGGGGGTGGAACGGTTCTGATTAACTCATTTTAGTTCCGGCTCTTTTTGGTGTGAACGCAACATTTTCGGAACTATATCGGAACTAAAGTGGGAAAAGTACTCCGGTGTGAAAGCGCCTATTGTGTTGGAGCACTAGCCAATTGAAGTGCCAGTGTTACAAAGTGATGTCACTATGTTCAGGAAGTAAACAATGGAGACATTTCATGCAGAGAGAAACTCCCTCTGGAGGAACACAGGGATTTGAGTCTTTGCAGACCATTTACATGCACTAAAACCTATATAACACACTACAGGAAAGGGAGAACCCCAAAAAGCATAATAGTTCCTCTTTAAAATGTATGTCCCTATTATCCTAAACAATGAGGCAGATGTTCTGCTTTGATCCAACACACATCTTAAAACCCAAACAGGCAATGTTTTGTTGATTGCACTTATTGTGTCTTTTACTTTTTGTATTTGATTATATATGTTGCATTGTTGGAGGAGCTCAGGTCAGAATAATTCCATTGCCATGTCTACACTGTAGCTCTGTGCACGTGACAATAACACCTTTAAATGATGATGAAACCCTTTATCAATGACCCATGTTTTTTCCGCTGCAGGGTCTTATCGCTGAGGAGGTCCGGGGGCGCCAGGCGGCTCAGGAGGAAGACCCCGAGAAGTTCAGGGAGCTGCTGAGGAAGTTCGAGCTGCACTTTGGCCTCCCTTCGTCGGAGAAGCTGGTGACGTATTACTCGTGCTGCTGCTGGAAGGGCAGGGTGCCGCGGCAGGGCTTCCTCTACCTCAGCATCAACCACCTGGCCTTCTACGCCTTCCTGCTGGGGAAGGAAGGTCTGTACACCAAGGACAGGGCTCTGACTTAAAGGTCCCCTAGCATACTGTTCTTCATCAATATATCACAGGTCTCAGATATATACAGACATGTCTCTGATTGGCTGAAGAAGAGGGGACACATGTTGATGTAGAAGAGACATGAAGAAGAGGGGACACATGTTGATGAAGAAGAGACATGAAGAAGAGGGGACACATGTTGATGTAGAAGAGACATGAAGAAGAGGGGACACATGTTGATGAAGAAGAGACATGAAGAAGAGGGGACACATGTTGATGTAGAAGAGACATGAAGAAGAGGGGACACATGTTGATGAAGAAGAGACATGAAGAAGAGGGGACACATGTTGATGTAGAAGAGACGTGAAGAAGAGGGGACACATGTTGATGTAGAAGAGACATGAAGAAGAGGGGACACATGTTGATGAAGAAGAGACATGAAGAAGAGGGGACACATGTTGATGTAGAAGAGACATGAAGAAGAGGGGACACATGTTGATGAAGAAGAGACATGAAGAAGAGGGGACACATGTTGATGTAGAAGAGACATGAAGAAGAGGGGACACATGTTGATGTAGAACAGACATGAAGAAGAGGGGACACATGTTGATGTAGAAGAGACATGAAGAAGAGGGGACACATGTTGATGTAGAAGAGACATGAAGAAGAGGGGACACATGTTGATGTAGAAGAGACATGAAGAAGAGGGGACACATGTTGATGTAGAAGAGACATGAAGAAGAGGGGACACATGTTGATGTAGAAGAGACATGAAGAAGAGGGGACACATGTTGATGTAGAAGAGACATGAAGAAGAGGGGACACATGTTGATGAAGAAGAGACATGAAGAAGAGGGGACACATGTTGATGTAGAAGAGACATGAAGAAGAGGGGACACATGTTGATGTAGAAGAGACATGAAGAAGAGGGGACACATGTTGATGTAGAAGAGACATGAAGAAGAGGGAACACATGTTGATGTAGAAGAGACATGAAGAAGAGGGGACACATGTTGATGTAGAAGAGACATGAAGAAGAGGGAACACATGTTGATGTAGAAGAGACATGAAGAAGAGGGGACACATGTTGATGTAGAAGAGACATGAAGAAGAGGGGACACATGTTGATGTAGAAGAGACATGAAGAAGAGGGGGACACATGTTGATGTAGAAGAGACATGAAGAAGAGGGGACACATGTTGATGAAGAAGAGACATGAAGAAGAGGGGACACATGTTGATGTAGAAGAGACGTGAAGAAGAGGGGACACATGTTGATGTAGAAGAGACATGAAGAAGAGGGGACACATGTTGATGTAGAAGAGACATGAAGAAGAGGGGACACATGTTGATGAAGAAGAGACATGAAGAAGAGGGGACACATGTTGATGTAGAAGAGACATGAAGAAGAGGGGACACATGTTGATGAAGAAGAGACATGAAGAAGAGGGGACACATGTTGATGTAGAAGAGACATGAAGAAGAGGGGACACATGTTGATGTAGAACAGACATGAAGAAGAGGGGACACATGTTGATGTAGAAGAGACATGAAGAAGAGGGGACACATGTTGATGTAGAAGAGACATGAAGAAGAGGGGACACATGTTGATGTAGAAGAGACATGAAGAAGAGGGGACACATGTTGATGTAGAAGAGACATGAAGAAGAGGGGACACATGTTGATGTAGAAGAGACATGAAGAAGAGGGGACACATGTTGATGTAGAAGAGACATGAAGAAGAGGGGACACATGTTGATGAAGAAGAGACATGAAGAAGAGGGGACACATGTTGATGTAGAAGAGACATGAAGAAGAGGGGACACATGTTGATGTAGAAGAGACATGAAGAAGAGGGGACACATGTTGATGTAGAAGAGACATGAAGAAGAGGGGACACATGTTGATGTAGAAGAGACATGAAGAAGAGGGGACACATGTTGATGTAGAAGAGACATGAAGAAGAGGATTTTGCATAATAGCTGACCTTTAACCAAAAGACTGAATTACACACAATAATCTTTTTTTTAAAAGAGGAAGAAGAAAGTAAAGGGTTCACAGAAACCACAAAGAGTCCAGAATGGTGTAAACAAAAGTAGGAAATGACCATGCAGGTGATCTGGGATACTGAATGTGAAAGTAACAGAGAAAGGCCGACTGAAAACTAAAAAACACTTCTTTCACTTTATTGAAATCCTAACGATATAATTAAGTTAAATGAAGATGAATTAATAACAAGAATATATTCAAAACAATCAAATAAGGAAGTAGCTCAGCATCAACCACCTGGCCGTCTACGCCTTCTTGCTGGGGAAGGAAGGTCCGCACACTAAAGACAGGGCTGGGATGTTAACCAAAAGACTGAATTACACACAATTATACATTTTTACAAATCATTATTCTCACGTATTTTGGGACTCACTCCGTCACTGCACACTCTTGTCTCGCCTGTCTTATGCTTTTATGCTGTTGTGTTGCCTTGTCGGTTCGATTACATTGTGTTCCGTTTTTGTTTTAGCTGTTTTAACTTTTAAATGCACTGTAAGGCGACCTTGGGTGTCCTGAAAGGCGCTTCGAAATAAAACGTATTATTATTACACATGAGAAAGTGTGAACACCCCTCTGGCTGGCAGAGAATGATCTGCTCCATAGCTTCTTGGACAACTGGACTTAAAATCACAGTGAACATTTATATCCTATTTAATATTCCATTCCTCACATACTTATATATTTAATATCCTGCTTTATATTTTGTTACTATAAATTCTACTTTTTTTAATGCTATTTTATTTCTATTGAGATGTTTGAATTGTGGAATGTTTATTTCTTTTAATTTTGTTTTAAGTACTTCTTATCTTATCTTATCTTATTAGATGAGCCTTTTCTTAGCGACACCATCTTTAAATTAGTCTTTCAATGTTTATTTCCCCTCAGTGAAGTTTGTGATCCCCTGGGCGGAGGTGACGCGGTTGGAGCGGGTCTCCAGCGGTCTGATGACGGAGGCCATCCGGATCAACACCCGGAGGAGACAGAGGGAGTTCTCCATGTTCCTGAACCTGGACGAGGCGTTCGGGGTCATAGGTCAGCTGGCGGACATCGCCCTCAGGCGGCTGCTGGACAGCGAAGGCCTGGAGCTGGACCGAGTGCTGCAGCAGCCGGCACGCATCACCAAGAGGTCAGAGAGCTCTGCTTTATCACACTCGCATACACCTCATTTCAAAATGAACGGAGCGGTGCAGGGGTGACGTATTTTTGCAGGTGGAGCTGGAAGTTAGCATCGCAAGGGCTCCCTTGTCTAAAAGCATTGGATATCGGAATATTGCAGGAAATAAGATCTGTTGCAGGGCTGGCCCTCGGCATAGGCAGTATAGGCGAACGCTAAGGGCGCATCAACCCATCGGGGGCGCCAACAATTTTTTTTCCGTACGGCGCCCATAAACTATGGCGCACCTACCCCCCCAGCCCCAGTAAAAAACAGAGGTTTGTGTGAAATAGTTCTTTTTTTGAACTAATGGTTTTAGTATGCAATTATAGGTTTTAATTTTGTATTAGTGTTAATTTAAAATAAATCAAACTCCCAAAAAACGTATACAGCTTTTATTAATATTGGAATTTACTGTGTAAGGTACCAGTTAAAATCTTGCCTAGGGCAGCAAATTGATCAGGCCCTGATCTGTTGCACCAGCATTCAAATGGTTTGTCCTAATTAAAGCTAATGTGCTTAGCTACTGATTGCTAACCTGGCTCTAAATGGTGGAACTAGCTCTCCATTGATATCACTTCAACAAAGGTTATACATCTAAAAACACCCGTTTTGACTTCACTTTGGCCAATACAACTAAACAGATTTCTCTCTTTTGTTTACAGCACTGAACGATTTGACTCATTTGGAGTCAGTGCAGTATTACTTACAATGGAGGCTCGAAAAGATTCTTGCTATTTTGTAAAGACATTTTTTTATAGAAAAGGTGCGTCGCTAATACATTTTAAACGACAGTGTGCGGGAGAAACCTAATCTCCTGACTCAAGACCTTTCTATAAGTCTTAACAGATGGCTGAGTTAAGACACTGATGAGATGTGTATTTCTTTATGTACTTTAATCTCTTTTATGTTTCCTATCAAGCACTTGAACACCCTTGATTTGCCTTGATGCACAAACAGCATGGCGCTTTGCTCTCAGACGCCACTGTGATACTCGGGGGTTATTTATTCCTGTCTATGTAAAAACCTCAAAACCAAAACAGGAAGTGGAGTTAAAAGTAACCTGAGATGTATGTGGCTGGCAAACCACAACACAGAAATATGTTTTCTAGTCTCTCTAGTCTTACATCAAGAGAATGAAACTGAAAAGAGGAAGAAGAAATGAAAAGGGAGAGTCCAGAATGGTGTAAAAAAAGAAAAAGAAAGTAGGAAATGACCATGCAGGTGATATGCGATACTGAAAGGGAAATCAGAGAAAGGCAAACATTCAACTAAAAACACGGGAATAAAATATATCAGTTCCCTTGTAATCACTTTGAATAAACTCCAACACCCACTAAGAAAATAACCCTATCACTTTTTGGAAATCATTAAGATATACTTAAAGGTGGGGTACGTAAGTTTGAGAAACCGGCTCGAGATACACTTGTTGTTATATTCCATGGAATGCTCTTAACATCCCGATAGCAATGAATATCTGAAGTGCTTTGACAAAAAATCCATAAAGAAATATCATCAGTGGAAGCCGTGGCGCTGTGAAAAGCACGACCAATCATCTGAGCCGGCTAAAGTAACTGGATGGCCTACCTGCCTGTCAGCCTTCCATCTGGGCACACACTTATCTCGTGCCCTCATTGGTCATGTGCGCGTTCGTGTGTGTTGGAGGCGGGGCTCTGTGAGGAAGGGGCAGATCTTTTCCGGTTGTGTATTTTCATATTCTAGCTGGATATGCTCAAGCTGGTTTCTCCAAAATTACCTACCCCACCTTTAAGTGATATAATCGTGAATTATAACAATCAATATATACAAAATAACAGTCCCTTCAATAACTTTGAGAAATGTGCATTAGTGCAGGACTGATCAGCGCTATAACCATAACATTTTCTCCCCCACCATCTTCTTCCCCAGGATCCTGGAGGAGCAGGCGATACGGGAGTACGTGCTGGCGTTGTTTCGCCTCCCTCGGGGAGAGAGGCTCCACGAGGTGGCCTCCTGCTCGGTGTGGACCCCCCACGCTCGCTGCCACACGGCCGGGACCCTCTACACCACCGACTGCTACCTGTGCTTCTCCAGCAGAGAGGAGGGCAGCTGCACCCTGCTCATCCCCCTCTCAGAGGTACGTCCCTGCATCACAGCACCACTGAGCGGTCATCACATTCAACGCTTTATTGTCATATGCACAGTAGCAGAGGTGGGAAGCAGTGGAGTACACATACTTTGTTACTGTACTTAAGTACATTGTTCTGGTATCAATACTTTACTCCACTACTTGTTTTTCTGACCACTTTTAATTTCTACTTCTTACATGTTGAACCCAAATACCTGAACTTTCTACTTCTTACATGTTGAACCCAAATACCTGAACTTTCTACTTCTCACATGTTGAACACAAATACCTGAACTTTCTACTTCTCACATGTTGTACACAAATACCTGTACTTTCTACTTCTTACATGTTGAACCCAAATACCTGTACTTTCTACTTCTTACATGTTGAACACAAATACCTGTACTTTCTACTTCTTACATGTTGAACACAAATACCTGTACTTTCTACTTCTTACATGTTGAACCCAAATACCTGTACTTTCTACTTCTCACATGTTGAACTCAAATACCTGTGCTTTCTACTTCTTACATGTTGAACTCAAATACCTGTACTTTCTACTTCTTACATGTTGAACCCAAATACCTGTACTTTCTACTTCTCACATGTTGAACTCAAATACCTGTACTTTCTACTTCTTACATGTTGAACCCAAATACCTGTACTTTCTACTTCTTACATGTTGAACCCAAATACCTGTACTTTCTACTTCTTACATGTTGAACACAAATACCTGTACTTTCTACTTCTTACATGTTGAACACAAATACCTGTACTTTCTACATCTTACATGTTGAACCCAAATACCTGTACTTTCTACTTCTTACATGTTGAACACAAATACCTGTACTTTCTACTTCTTACATGTTGAACTCAAATACCTATACTTTCTACTTCTCACATGTTGAACTCAAATACCTGTACTTTCTACTTCTTACATGTTGAACCCAAATACCTGTACTTTCTACTTCTTACATGTTGAACACAAATACCTGTACTTTCTACTTCTTACATGTTGAACCCAAATACCTGTACTTTCTACTTCTCACATGTTGAACTCAAATACCTGTGCTTTCTACTTCTTACATGTTGAACTCAAATACCTGTACTTTCTACTTCTTACATGTTGAACCCAAATACCTGTACTTTCTACTTCTCACATGTTGAACTCAAATACCTGTACTTTCTACTTCTTACATGTTGAACCCAAATACCTGTACTTTCTACTTCTTACATGTTGAACCCAAATACCTGTACTTTCTACTTCTTACATGTTGAACACAAATACCTGTACTTTCTACTTCTTACATGTTGAACACAAATACCTGTACTTTCTACTTCTTACATGTTGAACCCAAATACCTGTACTTTCTACTTCTTACATGTTGAACCCAAATACCTGTACTTTCTACTTCTTACATGTTGAACCCAAATACCTGTACTTTCTACTTCTTACATGTTAAACACAAATACCTGTACTTTCTACTTCTTACATGTTGAACACAAATACCTGTACTTTCTACTTCTTACATGTTGAACCCAAATACCTGTACTTTCTACTTCTTACATGTTGAACCCAAATACCTGTACTTTCTACTTCTTACATGTTGAACCCAAATACCTGTACTTTCTACTTCTTACATGTTGAACCCAAATACATGTACTTTCTACTTCTTGCATGTTGAACACAAATACCTGTACTTTCTACTTCTTACATGTTGAACACAAATACCTGTACTTTCTACTTCTTACATGTTGAACCCAAATACCTGTACTTTCTACTTCTTACATGTTGAACCCAAATACCTGTACTTTCTACTTCTTACATGTTGAACCCAAATACCTGTACTTTCTACTTCTTACATGTTGAACCCAAATACCTGTACTTTCTACTTCTTGCATGTTGAACACAAATACCTGTACTTTCTACTTCTTGCATGTTGAACACAATACCTGTACTTTCTACTTCTTACATGTTGAACCCAAATACCTGTACTTTCTACTTCTTGCATGTTGAACACAAATACCTGTACTTTCTACTTCTTACATGTTGAACCCAAATACCTGTACTTTCTACTTCTTACATGTTGAACACAAATACCTGTACTTTCTACTTCTTACATGTTGAACACAAATACCTGTACTTTCTACATCTTACATGTTGAACCCAAATACCTGTACTTTCTACTTCTTACATGTTGAACACAAATACCTGTACTTTCTACTTCTTACATGTTGAACTCAAATACCTATACTTTCTACTTCTCACATGTTGAACTCAAATACCTGTACTTTCTACTTCTTACATGTTGAACCCAAATACCTGTACTTTCTACTTCTTACATGTTGAACACAAATACCTGTACTTTCTACTTCTTACATGTTGAACCCAAATACCTGTACTTTCTACTTCTCACATGTTGAACTCAAATACCTGTGCTTTCTACTTCTTACATGTTGAACTCAAATACCTGTACTTTCTACTTCTTACATGTTGAACCCAAATACCTGTACTTTCTACTTCTCACATGTTGAACTCAAATACCTGTACTTTCTACTTCTTACATGTTGAACCCAAATACCTGTACTTTCTACTTCTTACATGTTGAACCCAAATACCTGTACTTTCTACTTCTTACATGTTGAACACAAATACCTGTACTTTCTACTTCTTACATGTTGAACACAAATACCTGTACTTTCTACTTCTTACATGTTGAACCCAAATACCTGTACTTTCTACTTCTTACATGTTGAACCCAAATACCTGTACTTTCTACTTCTTACATGTTGAACCCAAATACCTGTACTTTCTACTTCTTACATGTTAAACACAAATACCTGTACTTTCTACTTCTTACATGTTGAACACAAATACCTGTACTTTCTACTTCTTACATGTTGAACCCAAATACCTGTACTTTCTACTTCTTACATGTTGAACCCAAATACCTGTACTTTCTACTTCTTACATGTTGAACCCAAATACCTGTACTTTCTACTTCTTACATGTTGAACCCAAATACATGTACTTTCTACTTCTTGCATGTTGAACACAAATACCTGTACTTTCTACTTCTTACATGTTGAACACAAATACCTGTACTTTCTACTTCTTACATGTTGAACCCAAATACCTGTACTTTCTACTTCTTACATGTTGAACCCAAATACCTGTACTTTCTACTTCTTACATGTTGAACCCAAATACCTGTACTTTCTACTTCTTACATGTTGAACCCAAATACCTGTACTTTCTACTTCTTGCATGTTGAACACAAATACCTGTACTTTCTACTTCTTGCATGTTGAACACAAATACCTGTACTTTCTACTTCTTACATGTTGAACCCAAATACCTGTACTTTCTACTTCTTGCATGTTGAACACAAATACCTGTACTTTCTACTTCTTACATGTTGAACCCAAATACCTGTACTTTCTACTTCTTGCATGTTGAACACAAATACATGTACTTTCTACTTCTTACATGTTGAACACAAATACCTGTACTTTCTACATATTGAACACAAATACCTGTACTTTCTACTTCTTACATGTTGAACCCAAATACCTTTTACTTTCTACTTCTTGCATGTTGAACACAAATACATGTACTTTCTACTTCTTACATGTTGAACACAAATACCTGTACTTTCTACATATTGAACACAAATACCTGTACTTTCTACTTCTTATATGTTGAACCCAAATACCTGTACTTTCTACTTCTTGCATGTTGAACACAAATACCTGTACTTTCTACTTCTTACATGTTGAACCCAAATACCTGAACTTTCTACTTCTTACATGTTGAACACAAATACCTGTACTTTCTACTTCTCTCATGTTGAACCCAAATACCTGTACTTTCTACTTCTCACATGTTGAACTCAAATACCTGTACTTTCTACTTCTTACATGTTGAACCCAAATACCTGTACTTTCTACTTCTTACATGTTGAACTCAAATACCTGTACTTTCTACTTCTCACATGTTGAACTCAAATACCTGTACTTTCTACTTCTTACATGTTGAACCCAAATACCTGTACTTTCTACTTCTCTCATTTCCCAAACAGCTGGTTCCTTTAGTCTGAATGTGTGTTTGGTGGCGTGATCGTTATTCTTTAGAGTCATTGCGTGCCTATTGATTTGAACACGATCCGTGTATCCATCATTTCCTGGTCTCCTCTAAAGAAGAGGGACCAATGGAAACGTTGTCATGTTGCCGTTGTTCAGCATGGAAACATTCATTAGCTAACAATGACATTATTGTTCTATTGATATAAAGGGAGGTCAGGTACTCTTTAAAACAGCTGCTAGTTATGGGTACTTTTTACTGAAGTACATTTCAAAGCCTCTTTACTTTCACTTGAGTAAAGAAGTTTATTCAGTACTTCTACTTTCACCAGAGTATTTTTTAAACACGAGTATCTGTACTTCTACTTGAGTAAAGGATGGGTGTACTTTTGCCATCTCTGCACAGTAGCTACAGTAGTAGCAACGTTAATGAAAATATCACGTAGTATAGTATGTAGGCTCTGGCTTTGTGCCGTTTCAGACCTTTTTTAAGTCATAAACTCTAAAGGACTGAAGACCAGTGAGCCTCACATGAACATCTTGACCCACATGTGGTGGTCCACTAGGCTCTAAGGACGCATTATTGTATGTTTTCTAACTTAGTTCAACAGAAGAGCTAATGGTGCATTCAGGTGGTTCTCCTAAAAGTCTAAAATGTTCAAGATTACTCCCAGGGTGGTGTCTTTGAATGCCTCATAAGATAACACATGTCTAAACTAGGCCAGGCTCCATGACCCCTTATGAAATGATACGGCTACATTTACAGATTAACAGTAATTACTGCCATATATTTTTTGTATTTCTCTGTCATAATGTGAACTGTAAAGGCCTACGGGAAGTGAGAAACAGAAGTCCAAGAACATTGGTCATGTGACTTTATTAGTATTGAGTGATAATCACCTGAACGTAGAAACCCATGACCTCCAGATGGCAGAATTAAACAAGTGTGTGTTTCTGGAAGCTGAAAACTAATGATAGATACAACACAATCTCCTCCACTGTATTGACTTTAACTGTCCCCTGGTCTTGTACAGTTACAAGTCTGTCCTTTGACCCTGAGAGACTTAACTCCAGAGTGTTTATCTGAGACACTCTGTGTTTTCCATCATGTATTGTTAGCTTGTTAAACAGTGTGTGTTTACTCGGCCTGCTGCTGGTTAAAGAGTAACACGGATTGGTTCCCTGTAGCTGGTAATGTTCACACGTTGCAGTGCAGAGGGGGCATGTTCATTTCTGGAGTCATGTACGTGGTGTTTGCTTTGTGACAGGAATAATTCAGCTTCTTAAAATGTAGAGGAATAAATACTGCTGAGCTCCGTTATCACATAACTGTCATAAGGATGTATTTGGCACATTTCAACAACAAGGCTGTCGGAGCCAAAATGCCTATTTAGCCATTGTTGATTATTTAAATTGTTATCATTAATTGTTAACACTACATTAGTCACTTCCTGCATTGTCACATGGGTATGGTTTAAGGTATTTAGTCGACCTGTTGTGTGCTGATGGACAAAGAGGGTGATTTGGCGCAGTGGATAGAGCCTTGGTGTTGGGATCAGGGGGTCACAGGGGGTCACAGATTCAAACCCCGCTGCAGTCAGCCTGTCGTTGTGTCCCTGAGACACTTCACCCTAAATTGCTCCTGTGGGGATTGTTCACAGTATTGAGTATGTAAGTCGCTTTGGATAAAAGCGTCTAACAAGTGACATGTAATCTGTAGATCTTCAAGATGGACTGTTCATTGGGAACGAGTATCAGAACCAAACTTAGCCTCTTAAGCCACGTAATTCGATGGGAATTGTGTCGCTGCAAAAGAAATTCTGAGTGCTTTGCAAACACAAGTATTAAGATATTGTTTGTATTCTTATTTTTGAATTCTTTTTGAATTCAGCTTTTCACATGTATCCAGTCAATACAATATTCTCTGTAAGCCTTCTGTAGTTAACAGTGAAATCACAAATCAAACATACATATTTGTGGATAATACAGAGGCCTCACTGACCTTCAAACATGCTATAACACACAGTATGAACATACACACAAACAGGGTTATGGGAGTGTACCTGCAACTGATTCAAACAAGGGGGGCATAGAAAAAATATAGTAATACAAGTTCCTTCTAGACAAATGATGGTCGTATTGGTGTAACATATATTATACATTTTTCCCATCTTGACAAAAAGATTCCCTGTTGCAAGGGTAATCCTTTCCATCTTAAAAATATCCTAAACAATTTCAATCCAGTCATCCAAAGTTCCTGGTTTGAATGTATTCTTATTTGTTATGCTCGTTTCCCTCCCTCAGGTGTTGTCTATAGAGAAAGCGGAGAGCACCAGCCTGCTGCCTCATCCCGTCATCGTGAGCGTCCGCAGTAAGAAAGCCTTCCAGCTGATCGACCTGCACGACCGAGACGAGCTCGTGGAAAACCTGAACGCCAGACTGCGATCTCTGCAGTGGAAACAGGCCATGTTCAGAGGCAAGAAGGACGGCAAGAGGAGCATGGTACGTGTGGCGGCAGAGAGATGACAACCTGACTCTGTGAGGGGAAGGGAAGCAACACTAGCACCAGGTGTTCTCGTGAAATACGAGTTCTAAGAGGACTAACTTTTTTGTTGATTTTTTACATTTATCACATTACACAAACACAACCGGACATTCCCCAACATTAGACATATGGCAGATTACAAAATAATTAAACACATTTAATAAAAAGTGACCAGTTACTAGAAATCAGTTTAAAGTACGGACCAAAAATACATCAGTGTTTATTTTGCTCTCCATCTTGTATGCCGGTATCTTCTATCCAGTTTCCCTCTGAGAGTTTGGATGTTTCTTGAACTTCATTAAAAGGTTACTTACGGGCCAGAGAAGTATATTAGCATTAATGTAACCTGATGACTTTATTTTGGATGACGTCAATATGAAATGAAATACATCTGGTCGTGAACTTTTAAACCTTTAATGTTAAAATAAATTAGTTTGACCGCTCAGTTTTGACATTTGGATTTTTTTTTTCTGTGAGAAACTGATGTTTTTCTCCACCATTTTTTTTTTTCAGAGGTCCCCGACACCTTACTACACTTTCTATTACGACACGGGGCAGTCTGATGAAGAGGAGATCGAGGAGCAGGTTCTCAGAAACACCGTCAACAGCGAGGCTCTGATGACGGCCTTCCACCAAAACCAACCAGGAACCAACGGCAACAAGGTGGAATTTAGCTCAAATCAAACTCACATATAGAAGAAGATGGAGATGGACCTTTATTAATCCCCCGAGGGGGAAATTCAGTTGTACACACACATGTGTTTTTATACAGGTCATACAGTACACACAGTACACACTTTTTCAAGATGCACATACATATACAAATACACACAGTTATATGCACTCATGCACATGCAGTTGAGAGGTCAGAGCGGAGGCAGCCAGTCTAGCCGGCGCCAGTGAGCAGTTGAGGGTTAGGTGCCTTGCTCAAGGGCACTTCGGCAGTGTCCCAGGAGGTGAACTGGCCCCTCTCCAGTACCAGTCCACACTCCGTATTTTTTGGTCCGATCGGGACTTGAACCGGCGACCAGCGTTTCCGCCAGGGGGGCGTCTTGCCGTCATTTGACGCTCTTATTCAGCTCGGAACGCCCTGAACTCGAGCCGAGGGCGTCCAAAAAAATGTAATAATTTGAGAGAAGATCGAGTTTTTATCGCTTGAAATAAGAAAAGGACAAGGACATCGCTCTGTTGGAGGGGCAAAGGAATCTGGTGGGATTCTTTTCGCCGCCAGCAAAGCGAGTTCCTGTCACGAAAAAAATAAAAACACGCCGCATCTTCCAAGGACCATGCCAGGAGGGGTGTCCCTGTCGGCAGGGAGACGTTAAGAGAGAGTATAAGGGACGGCGCAATTCAAAATTCAAGTCACGTGACACGACAGAACAAAAATCAGTAATAAAAACAAATCAAAAGTCTCATATTAAGAAAATAAACCTCGACCACATCAACATGTGCTCTTCCATATGTCCATCCCTTTTCTAAATATGTGTGTGTGTGTGTGTGTTTGTGTGTTCAGAGCGTGGAGGAGGAGAAGCAGCGTCTGTGGGACGATCACTTCTCAGAGTTCGGTCGCGGCGTCACGATGTTTCGAACGGACAAGACACAGAGACTTGTTGCCATGGGGATCCCAGAGTCTCTGAGGGGGGAGCTGTGGATGACGCTGTCAGGTAAAAACACACACACACACACCATGTACACACCACTTCAGGGGACATTACATTGACTTTCATGCATTTCCTGGAGACTTATCCTAACCTTAACCATAACCAACACATGCCTAACCCTAACCAAGTCTTCACCCTAAAATTAATGATCCCCTCATGGGGACCTCCATTATGTCCCCATAAGGGAGGCGAGTCCCCACACGTGACTGTGTAAACGGATTTAGGTCCCCACAAGTATAGTAATGCTAGGACACACACACACACACACACACACACACACACACACACACACACACACACACACGAGGCTATGCAAAGTCCTGCACACTGCGTTACAGAAACAGTAGTTTAACGCTCCTTAGTGTGGATAGAAAACATCAGTGGTTGAATGTAACAAATTACACTCCTTAAACTTAAAACTTAAACTTAAATTAAACTCCTCCATCATCTTGTCTTTCTACTGCACTACATTTAATGCGATGAGTTACTTTTCTATAAATGCACAGTAATCTTGATGACCTTTACTGTCTATCCTGTTTTGATTAGATTTGCTTTAGGCTAAAAAGTCTTAATCTAGTAAAGTTACTTGTAGTCTTAAGTTAGCAGAGTACTAAAATCAAGTGGAAGGGATTTCACTTTTTTTTTTAGAGATAATAATAATAATAATAATAACTTGGATTTATATAGCGCCTTTCAAGGGACCCAAGGTCGTAACCATAAACAGTGTGTTTTGCTTTCTCCTCATTTTAAAAACAGTTATAATGTGGTAAAGAAAGGTTGCTTATCCTCTCCGTCTCTCTGTTCTTGTTGCAGACGCGTCCTCGGAGCTGGAGGCCCACCCCGGGTACTACAGCGGCCTGGTGCAGAAGTCCATGGGTCAGATCAGCCTGACCACAGACGAGATCGAGCGGGATCTGCACCGCTCGCTGCCCGACCATCCCGCCTTCCAGAACCCCACCGGCATCGCCGCGCTGAGGAGGGTCCTCACCGCATACGCCCACCGAAACCCCAAGATCGGATACTGCCAGGTACGACCACCGGGGGGCGCTGTGCAGAGACAGGGATGTGACTGCATGGGGGTTCCTTTGATACTCAATAGTCAAACTTTATTGTCAATCTTTCAGTTTGTGTGTACAGAGAGATCGAAATACCGTTTCCCACAATCCCCAATACAAAAATATATAAAAATGTGTATATATATACAATCAAAGACACATTACATGTCACTTGTTAGACGCTTTTATCCAAAGCGACTTACATACATTCAGTACTGTGGACAATCCCCACAGGAGCAATTTGGGTGAAGTGTCTCAGGGACACAACGACATGCTGACTGCAGTGGGACTCGAACTAGCTACCCCCTAATTCGAAGTCCAGCACTCTAGCCACTGAGCCACTGAGCCACAGCCGCCCTCACACATATAACTCATCTCTTTCGACTCCACCTCGAGCGATAGAATTACTAACAAAGAATTACTAACAAAGCACTTATATACTAATAAAGGCTTATCTAAAGCCAGTTGAGTAGCACTTGAAATGTTTGGCTCTATGAAACCTGATGTACTTATATGATTCTGATCCAAGAGCTTGCAAAGAATATAATACGTTGCCCATAAACTACATGTCCCACAATGCATCTCATTTTGTGACATGGCACTGAGACTTTTAGACTTCTGCTTTCAGACGTAGTTAATTATGAAGCTATTACCCTATCTGATAATAATCCAATGCAGAGGCAATAATGTGACATAATACATTATTTTATATATTTTATATATGTATATTTATATAGTCTTAAAGTTCTAAGTTCTAAGGGTCATTATTGAAGAAAGAACTCTCAACCTTTTTCACTAATCACCGCCTCGCTGCACATTATCCCGTTTATTTCACTTTATTAACTGACAGTTGTTCTAATGTCTTTGTGGTCAGTCGATGAACATCCTGGCGTCGGTGCTGCTGCTCTACGCCAAAGAAGAAGAAGCGTTCTGGCTGCTGGTGGCCGTCTGCGAGCTGATGCTGCCCGACTACTTCAACCGCAGAGTCATAGGTGAGACGTCCAAAAAACAAGCTTTAAAAATATTCACGTCATCCTCCTACAGTAGCTGCTCCTTGTCTAAAGTCACGTAACCACAATGTGTTGTTGTCTGATTCTGCCGCCTCTCCGACACCAAACGACCCACAGTGCTTATCTTTGGCCTCTATAATAAACAAGGCTCATTTCCTGTGTTTGTGAAGCACCGTATTCCTCCCCAGCAGGGTGCTTTAGAAACAATTTCCTCTTTCTTTTAACCTCAAGATATTTATGTTCATATTTAAACCGGCAGTGATTGTCTTCTGGGAATTTGGATGTGAAGGATGGATATTTTTTTGACTTCTTTTATTCAGCAGTAACAATTTCCCTAACCCACTAAAGACACACATGGAAGTTATCAATTGACTCTTTTGTAATTCAATAATATCAGTGTTTGTCTCCATGCAGGTTTTAATAGTTTTCGGAGGGCATTGATGTTCTATAGCAGAGCAAACACACGTCCTGTTGGATCCGCACAGCAAATACTTCCTAGTTAGATGAAGTGATTTCTCTCTCAGGCATATCTTTTGACAATCGCTTTACCCTTTAAAACAGCAGATAGGGGTCTCATTGTGGTAACACTGGAGAAGACTGGATGCGTTGCTTTTGCTGCCATCTAGTGGTCAAAACTATGAACATCAGCCTCAGTCAAAAAGATACTATTTATATACCACACAAAGAAATACTATAACAGATTCACTTTGCTTATAGCATAGAGTATAGGTAAATCATAACAAAGAAAACAAGATCACACACACACATACACACACACACACACACACACACACACACACACACACACACTCTCATTTACAGTGATTCGTAAATTGTAAATTGTTATCGTTTTTTCCTTTTTACCGTCTTCTGACTTTGTTCTTTCAAAGTTCGAAGGGTCGATACTTCCTTATTTTTCCAGCTTTGCATAATTAGCTTTTTAAAAACTGACGATGAAACAATTATTTCTGGGTATTATGAAAGAGACAGACTGCTGGTGAAACAATCTATGTTACAGTTTCATGTTTTTGGACAGCCATCTTTGAATATCCACCCAAGTGTTATGTTGCAACAAGTCCAAAAGACACGAGGGAGTCACTCTCTGTGCAACATTGAAGTGACTGTTATATTGATTGTTGTGCTTTTATTCATGTCTTAATGTAGAAATGTGTCTGTTGATTATATAGGATATACATATTTGTATACATATGATTGTGGGAAATGGTATTTCGACCCCTCTGTCTGTACACACAAACTGAAAGTTGACTTTGAACATTTTACAGCACACTTCCCCTTCTTAAATCCTGTTTCTCTTCCCCCCCCCCCCTGCAGGAGCTCAGGTGGACCAGTCGGTGTTCGAGGAGTTGATCCGGGAGCGTCTGCCCGAGCTGGCGGAGCACGTCCCCGACCTCTCCACCCTCTCCTCCGTCTCCCTCTCCTGGTTCCTCACCCTCTTCCTCAGCGTGCTGCCCTTCCACAGCGCCGTCTGCGTGGTCGACTGCTTCTTCTTCCACGGGATCAAAGCCATCTTCCAGCTGGGTCTGGCTGCTCTGGACGCCAACGCTGAGGCGCTGTCGGCCTGTACCGACGACGGCCAGGCGCTCATGATCCTCTCCAGGTACTAACACCAAGTATACTTAGTTTAATACAAACACCAGGTCATCAGGGAAGGATACTTTAAAATGCATCAGAATCAGATCTAGAATCGGTTTTACTACCAAGTCGGTTTACACGTACGAGGAATTTCCTTTGGCGTATCAGAATCAGAGGTGAGAATAATTACTCTTATATCTTATAAAAGTAAAAGTACTCAGATCTTGTACTTGAGTAAAAGTAGAAATACCAGAGTGTAGGAATACTCTGTTACAGTAAAAGTCCTGCATTCAAAATGTTACTCAAGTAAAAGTAGAAAAGTATTACTGTATCGTCAACGACGGACAGGCGCTCATGATCCTTTCCAGGTACAAACACCAAGTATACTTAGTATAATACTAAGTACCCAGGGTTGGGAGGGTTACTGTCTTGGGTGGGAGAAGTACTCAGAATACCTTTATTCGTCCCACAGAGGGAACATTTACATTTGTTACAGCAGAAAAGAGCCAAAGACAGCTTAATGTTCACTAAACTCAGGTCTTGTACTTGAGTAAAAGTAGAAGTACCAGAGTGTAGGAATACTCTGTTACAAGTCCACGTCCTGTGGTCAAAATGTTATTCAAGTAAAAGTAGAAAAGTGTTGGCATCAAAATATAGTTAAAGTAGCGACAGTAAAAGTAGTGATTGTGCAGATTGGTCCATTTCAGAATAATATGTATGATATGTTTTATAATGATTCAATGATTAAAGTATTATCAAAGCTGGTAACATCTGTAAAGAAACTAAAGGTTTAAATAAATGTAGTCGAGTACAAGTAAATCATTGAGCTCTGAATTTTAGTGGAGTAGTACAAAGCAGTATAAAATGTGAACACTCAAGTACAAGTATCTCAAAATGATACTTAAGTTCAGTACTTGAGTAAATGTACTTAGTCACTTCCCACCACTTCACACGTGACTTCCTATAGCACGCCTTATTTATGAATGGAGCTGTTGAGTTTTTATTGCATTTAAAAAATGCAACCCTTTTGATCTGTGTTATTTTTGCAGTTTTCTGGAACAGGTTGGATATGAGGAGTCGTGTTGTCCCCCGTCCTCACCCCCTCCGTCCTCCCCCCCGCCATCTTCCCCCCCGCCCGCTATAGAGGAGACCTGCAGCAGCGAGGCTGATATACCCGCTGTGAGAAACGCCAACATCACGGACCTCATCAACGAGTCGTACCAGGTGAGAGGCACCGAGGCTCAGGGCTGTGTTCTCATAGGCACAGCTGCAATGACGTTATGAGTCACAGGCTCCTCCAACGATGCAACATAAATATATAATATAATGTATCTTCTGTCAGAAATTCGGGGACCTGACGGTGCGGCAGATCGAGAGGCTTCGCTGTCGACACAGGATCTTAGTGCTGCAGGCGCACGAAGACACAACGAAGGAGAACGCTGTGAGCAAGCGGAGGACGACAAGTCTTACTATCATATGTTCTGACTTTACACTAATTATCGTCATTCCTTCCTGTGTGTGTGTGTGTGTGTGTGTGTGTGTGTGTGTGTGCAGCTGAGGTTGGTGACTCCAGATGTTTCCATCTCTCCAGAGAACTTGGCCGATGTCTACGACCTCTTCAAGGTATCCTCTCATCCCTCAGATATGTTAGATAGTGCTCCAACACATTGTACGTGATAGGCTAAGGGGCGGGACATCTCTAAGCAGTTGACCAATCAGAGCAGACTGGGCTCTGGTTTCAGACAGAGGGTGAAAAGAGGTGCTGCAGCACAGACAGTATGAGAAAAATAAAGAGCTTTTTGAACATTAAAGCATGGAAACATGTAGAGACACTACATACTGATATACACCTGAACATCAGCAGGAGAGGACTCTTTAAAGTAGAGACACTACATACTGATATACACCTGAACATCAGCAGGAGAGGACTCTTTAAAGTAGAGACACTACATACTGATATACACCTGAACATCAGCAGGAGAGGACTCTTTAAAGTAGAGACACTACATACTGATATACACCTGAACATCAGCAGGAGAGGACTCTTTAAAGTAGATACACTACATACTGATATACACCTGAACATCAGCAGGAGAGGACTCTTTAAAGTAGAGACACTACATACTGATATACACCTGAACATCAGCAGGAGAGGACTCTTTAAAGTAGAGACACTACATACTGATATACACCTGAACATCAGCAGGAGAGGACTCTTTAAAGTAGATACACTACATACTGATATACACCTGAACATCAGCAGGAGAGGACTCTTTAAAGTAGAGACACTACATACTGATATACACCTGAACATCAGCAGGAGAGGACTCTTTAAAGTAGATACACTACATACTGATATACACCTGAACATCAGCAGGAGAGGACTCTTTAAAGTAGAGACACTACATACTGATATACACCTGAACATCAGCAGGAGAGGACTCTTTAAAGTAGAGACACTACATACTGATATACACCTGAACATCAGCAGGAGAGGACTCTTTAAAGTAGATACACTACATACTGATATACACCTGAACATCAGCAGAATATGTATTTTTTCCGAGCTGTATTTGAACTCCTCCTCCCTCCCTGCAGACGGAGCACTTCATCAGTCTGTACTGGGGCGACAGCAGCTCGGCGGCAGCGGCGGCGGCGGCTGCGTGGCGGTACGGAGACTCGGGTCAATCCTACATGGAGCGGCAGTACCATCTGGACCGGGCTCAGTTCAAGAGCCTGTACGGGCTGCTGGCCCCGTGGCCCGGCTCCTCGCAGCACGCAGACACCGTCGCCAACAGAACCTTCACCCTGCTGGACCACAACTGTGACAACCTGGTGACCTTCAGGGAGTTCGCCGGCTGGCTGGGTGAGTGAGGGGACGGGGAGGAAGGACGATTTTGGATGCTCTATATCAGGGGTGTCCAAACTACGGCCTGGGGGCCAAATGCGGCCTGCTGCCCATTTTGAAACGGCCCTCAAGCTAATTAAAAAAAGTATAATATAATACGGCCCACAAATGAAACTTGTGCACATGTGATTTGTTTTAATACTTTAATTCTCTCTCTCTCTCTCTCTCTCCTCTCTCTCTCTCTTCTCTCTCTCTCTCTCTCTCTCTCTCTCTCTCTCTCTCTCTCTCTCTCTCTCTCTCTCTCTCTCTCTCTCTCTCTCTCTCTCTCTCTCTCTCTCTCTCAGACACGTTGTACTGTGAGGAGCTGAATGAGAAGGTCCGGCTGCTGTACCGTCTGCACATCCCTCCAGGTCACTCAACATGATGAAAGTCATGAGATCCAAGCTGCTGTCAGGGCTGGAAATTGACTTATTCACTTTTGTGTGTGTGTGTGTGTGTGTGTGTGTGTGTGTGTGTGTGTGTGTGTGTGTGTGTGTGTGTGCGTGCGTGTGTGTGTGTGTGTGTAGCTCTGACAGAAAGTGAGGATGACCCCTCTCTGATGAAGAGCCCCCTGGTGTCCACAAACAGACCGCTCTTTGTTAATCTGCCGTCAGGTCAGTGCACACACACTGCCATGTGAACCAGCTCAAGAACTAGATAGTGACGGCGTGTTGTTGTTGTAACATAACATCCACAATAGGCCGTGACGTCATCCACAGCAAGTCGTCCATCTTTGGAGGATGCTAGCGAGCGCAACCTATTGACTTAACCTGTACAGTGAGGGAGTAACTCACTTTTTAAACCTGGTCAGGATGCACTGTCACGTCTCTCTACGTCACTCCTATGAGCAATGACTGAAACAAAGGATCCTGGGATTGTATTCTTTGACACTAACCGGGAAACGAGGGAGACGTAGCAACCATCAGGGATAGATGCTAAATCGTGTTGGACGTCAGCCGTCTCCCGTCTATTTACTGAACTATAGTAACTCAAACCACTAGACAGGGAACATGATACACTATAAGCCAACATTTAGCCAGCATCCAGTTAGCATAACATTAGCTCTCTTTACTGACTGTAGCCGTCATTGAAACTGCTGTTCCAGATGTTGAAGGGGAAGTGAAGGACTACCAGGAGCAGCTGAAGCAGATGCTGAAGGATCTGGTCAAGCAGAGAGAGAAAGATGTGGAGAAGCCTCTGCCGCTCATGAACCAGGTACTGGAAACACACTGTGCTAGAGTTTTAATGAACAATAAAAGTGGTGCCTCCCCTTAAAGTCTGCATGACAACACATTTCCCTTATGGCGCATTTCCACTACAGGGCCTCGCTCGGTATGGCTAGGCCTCGTTAGGACTGGCTCACTTTATGGCGCATTTCCATTACGGTTTAGGAACTGGGGCAGTAACTATAGTAACGCAGTGTAGGCGGAGCTGTGACGTCATCTTCAATGTGAAACACAAAACCAACACAGCCGTTAGCTCTCACTAACGTGAGCTCACAGCTCCTCAGATCGGTTCAGAAACTAGACAGAAGTTAAACAAGTACAAACCACAGACTGTCTGTGTCATGGCGAATACAGTCGCTGGTTTATTTATGTCTGTAGGCCGTTGTTGTGAGTGTGGACGGTCGGAGCATATATAACGTTAGCTTAGCCGATATCCATTCAGAAAAAGCATTTTAAAAGGTGTTTCGCCTGCCGTCTGTCTGCAGACTTGTCAAAGCATTAATTCATGGTTTTTACTAACCGGTATCAGCATGTTGTTACTTCGGCATCATTTAGAAACGTGTATTACAATTAAATCACGGTAAAATATGTTCATCTTGTTGTAGTTCGTAGCCACCATAGGGCCAGGGTGGGCCCAGGCCCCACTCAGTTTACTCATTGGCCCACCCTGAGAAACCTTTGGTGTCAAAAATGTATTCACCCATTGAGAATATCCAAGCATTCAAAGTGAAATTCAAGTGAAAAAATATCGAGTTTAATTAATGTTGTATGTGCTTTGTCCTCTGCACCGAACTCATTTACGGTAAAAACTGATTGTTGG
Organism: Harpagifer antarcticus; assembly: GCA_902827135.1. Lineage (NCBI taxonomy): Eukaryota > Metazoa > Chordata > Actinopteri > Perciformes > Harpagiferidae > Harpagifer > Harpagifer antarcticus. Next base: position 103,389 of record CADEHL010001067.1, read on the forward strand.
TTCCGGCGCGCGCCATAATAACGTGAGAGAGGCAGAGAGCTGCCTGCTAAATAAATGATGGCTCAAAGTTCACTAATGAACTTTGGTTTTTTTAAAAAGCCAGACTCCAAGAAGAGCCCCCACTGCCCTCATCTAGCAGCGATCTATACGATCATTTTCTGATAACGATGAAATAGCCCCGTCTCCCTCTCCCCACCTCTCCTGCTGTTGGGCTGTCGGCGTTACGTAATCAGAATACAAAAATCAAGTGTATTCAGCTAGCGTTACATTTGAAAAACGAGTAATCTGATTACAGTTACTTTCGTAAAAAACCTGAAGTGAATACATTTTGGAATACTTATTGTTTCCTCACAAAATGTAATATTCATTACTGGCAGAACTGTGTGCACACTGCACGCGCTGCATAATAATAAATAATAATGATAATTCATTCTATTTAGGGGCGCCTTTCAAAGAACCAAGGACACCTTACAATTCATAACATATTCTTAGGAAAGGTTTTAAGATCGGATTTCGAGGCGTAGTCATGGGGGGGGGGGTCTGCAGTTCGGTGGGCTAAGGATTGCACCACTGCTTTTTGCAGATGATGTGGTTCTGATGGCTTCATCGGTCTGCGACCTTCAGCACTCACTGGATCGGTTCGCAACCGAGTGTGAAGCGGCTGGGATGAGGATCAGCACCTCCAAATCTGAGGCCATGGTTCTCAGCAGGAAACCGATGGATTGTCCACTCCAAGTAGGGAATGAGTCCTTACCCCAAGTGAAGGAGTTCAAGTATCTCGGGGTTTTGTTCTCGAGTGAGGGAACAATGGAGCGTGAGATGGGCCGGAGAATCGGAGCAGCGGGAGCGGTACTGCAGTCGCTTTACCGCACCGTTGTGACGAAAAGGGAGCTGAGCCAGAAGGCAAAGCTCTCTGTCTACCGGGCCATTTTCGTTCCTACCCTCACCTATGGTCATGAAGGATGGGTCATGACCGAAAGAACGAGATCGCGGATACAAGCGGCCGAGATGGGTTTTCTCCGCAGGGTGGCTGGTGTCTCCCTTAGGGATAAGGTGAGAAGTTCGGTCATCCGGGAGGGACTCGGAGTTGAGCCGCTCCTCCTTCGCGTCGAAAGGAGCCAGTTGAGGTGGTTCGGGCACCTAGTTAGGATGCCACCTGGGCGCCTCCCTAGGGAGGTGTTCCAGGCACGTCCAGCTGGGAAGAGACCAAGGGGTAGACCTAGGACCAGGTGGAGGGATTATATCTCTTCGCTGGCCTGGGAGCGCCTTGGGATCCCCCAGTCAGAGCTGGTTGATGTCGCCAGGGAAAAGGAAGTTTGGGGCTCTCTGCTGGAACTGCTACCCCCGCGACCCGACCACGGATAAGCGGAAGAAGATGGATGGATGGATGGATGGTTTTAAGACAGGAGAAAGAATGCAGTCCAGGTGATGTGTTTTACGTGTGGTGCAGATGAGAGAGCCGTCAGAATGACACCAAGATGTTGTGTTTGAGTTCTTGATAAGCCATTAAAACAGTAAAATACGTGTCTGCTGTTCACCAAAACATACCCATCTGTTATGGACAAAGAAAGTATTCTAAAAGTAATCTGCCACCGGTACCGGCGGGGATTGTTGTTAGCTTCTGATGCGCAGAAGAAAAATCTGGCCCACCCTATTTTTTACAGGCCCTAAAGTTCATTTCTGCCTACGCTACTGGTTGTAGCTCCCTTGCCAGTGATTCTCTCTCTAGTTTAGCATACTCAGCCCGACTCAGCCCGGTTGTTGGCCCGGAAAGAACCTCGATTTTATGGGGCCAGAAAAACGGTGAAATAGCACCCGCTAGCCGGAACTACGCCTAGTGGAAACACAACCAAAGACAGGCCCCGCACGGCTCGGCACGCTTAAAGCGAGCTCCGCGCTGTAGTGGAAATGCGCCATTACTCACCCGAACCCATCTTTGACTTTTAAACCACTTTTCAATTTCCAGAATAAGGATTTGTAAACCTGTTTTAAGACTTCCCTCGTGAGTCCTTAAAAGAAAAAGAAAGTAAAAAGTCTTCTTCTTTGTCCTCCACAGCGTGAGTTCATCCAGTTTTGTAAGACGCTCTACAGCATGTTTCACGGCGACCTGGTGGAGAACGACCTCTTCCAGGCCATCGCCACGGTTACCAGCCTGGTGCTGCAGATCGGAGAGGTGGAACATCGGAGACACAGCTCAGAGGGGTCGGAGGTCAGCGCAGAACAAACCCCCGAGGATGCTGGGAGTTCTTCGTCGGACAGCGATTGGACGGTCAGCTACGCTCAGATTCTGGCGTCGCTGCTCACCGAACAGGCGCTGGTGAACTTCTTCGAGAAGCCCGTGGATCTGTGTGCAAAAATCTCACAGGCCAATCAGAAGCAGTACGAGCAGCGGGCCGGATTACTCACTCTGCAGCAGGGGAGGTGACCCAATGCGAGCCGAATAATAGCAGTATCACCGGACAGGAAGATGCAGAGCGATAGAGATACCTTTTGATATTACAATTTATAGTCTGACTGAACTGTAACTGACAACAGAAAGGAGGTTTTCCAGTTTCCCCAAAGTACTTCGAGCCAAAAGAGACGCAGCAGGCCACAAGATGGTCAACTCGCTGCAGAAATATCAGTAAAAAGATCCTCTTGTGCCTGGATCAATTCTTGTTAGACGGATGACCCGAATGTGAGGCGATCACTGGACAGGCAGGAAGATAAAGAGCCCTCGAGATACCTGTGATATTAAAATCAATAGTCGGACTGAACTGTAACTGACAACAGTTCATGTTCCAGTTTCCCCAAAGTACTTCGAGCCAAAGAAGACGCAGCCACGAGATGGTCGACTCGACTTGCCTTTTGACGTCACTGACGATGCAGCCTCTATAAAGCGTTGTTATACGAACAGTCTACGGTGCCCATCACTTTGTGTTTTTTGTGCCTTGTTAAATTCACACGTTTGCCTTTTCACGCCACCATAAAGATGCCTGCAGTTAAACTGTGATGTGGGCTCATACTCTGCCTCCACTTTCTAATAAAGAAGCTTTTCTAAAGTGTGCTATGACTTCAATGCCAGGCTGTGAGACAGATTTAGTGATCAATTCAATGTCAATGTAATGAATAAAGGGTCTCACTTTCTAATGAACCATTCTAGTTATAAACGTCTAAGTCTTTAAGTGTCACACAGTAAGTCATCTGTAATGTAAATGCATGTAAGTTAATACATTAAATAGAAGTCCTTAATTCTAAATGATTATGTTGTTAATAAATTCATTGATTCTGATTAATATAAACGTGTTTGCATTTTTGATTGGAGAAACAAGTTTTATACAATATTTTTTAAGTATTACACGGCTTCGCTGAATACTCGATTCTGATTGGTCAATGTGGATATTTTTGAGCACATGTCAAACTCAAGGCCCGTAGGCCAAATCAGGCCCTTGGTGGATTTAATTTCGGCCCGCAGGATAATCTTTCATTGATATTAGATTGGCCCGCCGGTATATTGCACCTTCACTCCATCCTGAGGGTCTCCTCCGCTCAGAGCCTGAACCCAACATTGATGACCTTGCACCCAAGATGAGAGGCCAAGTATCTGAGCTAGCATCACAGAGCAGCACACTGAGTTCAAAGGATGCTTCCTTCTGCACTTTCTCTCACGACAACAGGGCATGTTTGGTTTCTCTGTGAGGGGAATAGTTTTTAGAAGCTGTTGTTGGTCTGTGGAGAAATGTACTCATAAGAAATGAGTCTGGAGAAGCTGCAGATAGAGCCATAAGAAATGAGTCTGGAGAAGCTGCAGATAGAGCCATAAGAAATGAGTCTGGAGAAGCTGCAGATAGAGCCATAAGAAATGAGTCTGGAGAAGCTGCAGATAGAGCCGTAAGAACTGACTCTGGAGAAGCTGCAGATAGAGCCATAAGAACTGACTCTGGAGAAGCTGCAGATAGAGCCATAAGAAATGACTCTTAGCTGCAGATAGAGCCATAAGAAATGAGTCTGGAGAAGCTGCAGATAGAGCCATAAGAAATGACTCTGGAGAAGCTGCAGATAGAGCCGTAAGAAATGACTCTGGAGAAGCTGCAGATAGAGCCGTAAGAAATGACTCTTAGCTGCAGATAGAGCCATAAGAAATGAGTCTGGAGAAGCTGCAGATAGAGCCGTAAGTAATGAGTCTGGAGAAGCTGCAGATAGAGCCATAAGAAATGAGTCTGGAGAAGCTGCAGATAGAGCCGTAAGAAATGAGTCTGGAGAAGCTGCAGATAGAGCCATAAGAAATGAGTCTGGAGAAGCTGCAGATAGAGCCATAAGAAATGAGTCTGGAGAAGCTGCAGATAGAGCCATAAGAAATGAGTCTGGAGAAGCTGCAGATAGAGCCGTAAGAAATGAGTCTGGAGAAGCTGCAGATAGAGCCATAAGAAATGAGTCTGGAGAAGCTGCAGATAGAGCCATAAGAAATGAGTCTGGAGAAGCTGCAGATAGAGCCATAAGAAATGAGTCTGGAGAAGCTGCAGATAGAGCCATAAGAAATGACTCTGGAGAAGCTGCAGATAGAGCCGTAAGAAATGACTCTGGAGAAGCTGCAGATAGAGCCGTAAGAAATGACTCTTAGCTGCAGATAGAGCCATAAGAAATGAGTCTGGAGAAGCTGCAGATAGAGCCGTAAGTAATGAGTCTGGAGAAGCTGCAGATAGAGCCATAAGAAATGAGTCTGGAGAAGCTGCAGATAGAGCCGTAAGAAATGAGTCTGGAGAAGCTGCAGATAGAGCCATAAGAAATGAGTCTGGAGAGAAGCTGCAGATAGAGCCGTAAGAAATGAGTCTGGAGAAGCTGCAGATAGAGCCATAAGAAATGAGTCTGGAGAAGCTGCAGATAGAGCCGTAAGAAATGAGTCTGGAGAAGCTGCAGATAGAGCCGTAAGAAATGAATGCAGCTGATTATTTAATGTTGTTTTTATAGGCAATAATTGAAGCTTTGTTAGTTCCAGGTTTAATATGTGCAATAAGTTCATTTCAATACGTTCTGCAATAAACATTGAACCAGTCCGGCCCTCCACTAGCACCCATTTTTTTATTTTGGCCCACTGTGTGTTTGAGTTTGACCCCCCTGTTGTTAATTTCCGTTGTTAAGGGGAACATACCGTTGTTAAGGAGGATCAAGGGACTATGTGCAGTCATATCAATCCGCAGAAAGAATTTAACGCCAGCTGTGGACAACACACATCCGTTTTTTTGGTAAGAACACCTTGGAGCACTTTTTAAATATTATTTTTTATATATTTGTCGAGAGCACAAGACTTTGGATTCATGATTAACCGAAAAGAGAAAGTTACAGAAAACCTCGCAGCACATTATCCCTTACATATATAATTTAAATGCTACACCCATTCATCCCAATGAAACGATTAGAAGAAGATACCAGGGGTCAAAGTTTAGAATGAAAGAAAGGAGTCCGAGTGCTGCAGGAGCTTGGTGTGTTTATTAGCTACTGATTAAAGGTAGAGGACCTGTATAATCTGAAGACACAAAACACACACACACTAGTGGCCAGCCTTCAGTGTAAAGGAGGGAAGACTGAGGCTCTCGTACACACTCTTCAGGAGCGGTTTCATCATGGAGGAGTGACTGACTCCTTAGTTACAGGCTTCATTTGAACCCGTTGCTCGGGTAATACATCCTGAACAAAGAGAGGTTTATATATATTAAATATTATTGAAATATACAAAGTGAGTGATTTTCCCGAGGCGTCTCAATTGTAACACTCTAAAATAGTATAGGTATGCATAATCAGACATGTTTAAATGTGTCTTGTGTCACATCCACAGGTAACGGGGGGGGGGGGCAGCAGCATTTGAAAGATAACAGTTAAAATACACAGATCTAAACTAACTACAGGCTACACATTGCACTAAAGCCACAGGTGTGTTGACAGGAAGTCGCCGTGTGGATGTGCTTCTCTGGAGGGTCGGTGGGCGGGCTTTGTCTTTAGATAGCTTCCACGTAGTTGGCGGGCAGCATGCCGGTCTTGCCGGTGCGCTGCACGGTGCCGTACATCCAGCCCTCGTCGATGGCCTGCACGTTCACGATCACGTCGCTGTCCTTGAAGGAAACCTCGTCGCTGTCGGCCGCCGCGTAGTCGTAAATGGCACGCACGGTTTTCTGCAGAGGATAAAGAAGTGTGAGTGTTGGAGCTATACGTTGATCTAAGTCATTCAGTTGTTTTGCAAGGATGCAATGTTATTTAATGACAACCCATTCTCATCAACTTCTTAAAGGTCTCCTATCATGCAAAATGCACTTTTTGATATCTTTTATACATAAATGTGTCCCCAGTGTGTCAGGGATCTGAGACCCGTAATATATGCCTACAAGTAGCATGATAGGAGACCTTTCAATTAATGTGTCTTTCTGCATTTTGTATTTATGCACATTTTATGTATTATTTTACAGAACAAGGGAATATTTGGTGTCATGTTGACATTTTGAGTGTTACGTAGTTAAACCCCTATAAGCTAAATTATTTGTATGTTAATTTACATGTTAATGTGTAAAGAGTGTGAGGAGGCTGTGAGAGCTCCAAGAGTTTAAAGCATGAGGAGGGGGATATTCTCTATTCTTTTATTGCCATAAAAAGACTAAAACAAGTGTTGAGATAATCTATATGATCATGTGTTGTAAGTCATGCTCGTGAGTTTCATCATTTAGTTTATCTAAAGAGACCTTGAATGTGCACATGTCTGTCTGCAGCGTGTTATTGAGCACAGGGTCTTGTAACATGGGATTGTAAAAGGTCCAAAAGGTATAGTGCTGTGTAAACTCAAAAGAAGTGTATACAACCTGTTATTCTTTAGACAGACACACAGACTCTTGGTGGACTTGACGCAAGTATTCTGGCTCTCATACTGTTGTACAACAATATAATAGTTCCTTCAATCAGCAGTGTGTCTGTGGTTCTGTCTTGTTATGTCTTGAGTGTCTAAAGTTTCAGATCCATGATACAAGCAACTTATTGACCCATTAAGTAGTGAGTGTGTTACTGACCCCGGTGGTGGAGGGGTGAGAGGGGACGGAGGAGACGGTGGTCTGCTGGGTGGCGACTGAGGAAGACCTCTGCTGGAGCTCCACTGTCTTAGTATGCTGGTAACCTGAAGGAAACAAAGGGACACACACTGTTTACATAATCACCAGAGATGTTAAAGTACACACATCCTTTACTCAAGTAGAAGTACAGATACACAAGTTTAAAAATACTCTGGTGAAAGTAGAAGTACTGACTAAACTTCTTTCCTCAAGTGAAAGTAAAGAGGCTTTGAAATGTACTTCAGTAGAAAGTACCCATAACTAGCAGCTGTTTTAAAGAGTACCTGACCTCCCTTTATATCAATAGAACAATAATGTCATTGTTAGCTAATGAATGTTTCCATGCTGAACAACGGCAACATGACAACGTTTCCATTGGTCCCTCTTCTTTAGAGAAGACCAGGAAATGATGGATACATGGATCGTGTTCAAATCAATAGGCACGCAATGACTCTAAAGAATAATGATCACGCATCAAAAACACATTCAGACTAAAGGAACCAGCTGTTTGGAAAATGAGAGAAGTAGAAAGTACAGGTATTTGAGTTCAACATGTAAGAAGTAGAAAGTACAGGTATTTGAGTTCAACATGTAAGAAGTAGAAAGTTCAGGTATTTGAGTTCAACATGTAAGAAGTAGAAAGTTCATGTATTTGAGTTCAACATGTAAGAAGTAGAAAGTACAGGTATTTGGGTTCAACATGTAAGAAGTAGAAAGTACAGGTATTTGTGTTCAACATGTAAGAAGTAGAAAGTATAGGTATTTGAGTTCAACATGTAAGAAGTAGAAAGTAAAAGGTCGTCAGAAAAATGAGAAGTGGAGTAAAGTACTGACACCAGAAAAATGTACTTAGTAACGAAGTATTTGTATTTGTACTCCAATACTTCCCACTGCAGTGTGTGGATCTGAAGTGTTTGGTAGAAATACTCTGTCTTCAGTATTGTTGGGGTTTTAATCTGGAGTATTTACCCGTGGAGGAGGCCATGAAGCCGTTGCTGTAGAGGGACAGGTGGTGTTCAGGGTCCTGGGAAACTTCAGACTTCTCGTCAGCGAGGCCGCTCAGAGCGCTGGTGGAGCGGGAGTGCTCCTTACTGCGGCGCTGAGCGTGCACTGAACAACATCAGAGGTAAGATGGATACAGTTCATAAGATTTTGTAAAATAATGAATTCAATAAGATCAGGTTTAACATTTACATCTTACTAGCCACGGCTGGAACACATCACTTTGAATCTGTTTAATGTCTTTTAACATTGTCTTAAAAAGTGTTTTCCTCTCACCTGACATCATGTGCAGACTCCTGGACTGGATGTTGTCCTCGGCCGGGTCGTAGTCGAACACAGAGCCGGGGTTTGTGCGCCAGACACGCAGATCTGAGAGCAGACAGTCACATTTAAAGACTTAAAATCACACATTTCAATATGTGGCTTTAGATGTGCGCCGGTTTCTCATTATTAACGATCTTTGCAAAAAAGTAATGAAAAGCTCTTTGAAAAAAGAATGTATTCTACAAAGCATGTGATTGATCTTTCTTTCACTATTCGTACAGAGTTCAAATATCTTATAGTTGTAGTTTATAGTATGGTTTTCTCTTTCTTGACAGTTTGTGTACCGGTGGTGGTCTCCTGGTCGTGCTCGATGGTCCTCCTCCTCTCCATCTCCACCACTTTCCTGGTGATGCCGCGGTAGTTGATGTCGCTGAACTCCTGCGTGTTCTTCTTCACACGTTCAGTCGTTAGGTCGGTGCTGGTGGGAGTGAAGCTGCCCTTACTCTTCTCAAAGTCCTCGTGGTATCTCACCTGGAAGAGGAACACACAGTTAAGAGTGGGGTTAACAGCAGCAACTGTGTTTTAATCCGCTGCTGAAAATAGCCCTTAACAGATTCAATATTTACTACTGTTTGAGGGATTTGTTTCTCCAAAACGTTCCAAAAACGTTTCATATCACGCTTGCAGAAACGCACAATGCTACATGGTGACCGTTGTGAAACTACGGGTGAGTTAAGGCAACAAAAGTACTTGATTACGGTTAAAAAAAAGTAAAACAATCAAGATATTGACGACCAAAAGTTAGGGTTAGGTTCCTGACATTTCTGAGCCATATAAACCTGGGAAATGAGGGCATGCCCCGGTGCCAGGGATCTACTGACTGGTAGAGATGATCATAAACAGCTGAGAGACGGACTGTAAACATTGTTAGTTGTGGTCTTTCGTTAATATTTGTTGACAAGGAAAATACTAAAGAACACCAGCTTTATCCTCTATTTCAGATTAATAATAGTATGTAGTGTCTCTACTTTAAAGAGTCCTCTCCTGCTGATGTTCAGGTGGATATCAGTATGTAGTGTCTCTACTTTAAAGAGTCCTCTCCTGCTGATGTTCAGGTGTATATCAGTATGTAGTGTCTCTGCTTTAAAGAGTCCTCTCCTGCTGATGTTCAGGTGTATATCAGTATGTAGTGTCTCTACTTTAAAGAGTCCTCTCCTGCTGATGTTCAGGTGGATATCAGTATGTAGTGTCTCTACTTTAAAGAGTCCTCTCCTGCTGATGTTCAGGTGGATATCAGTATGTAGTGTCTCTACTTTAAAGAGTCCTCTCCTGCTGATGTTCAGGTGTATATCAGTATGTAGTGTCTCTACTTTAAAGAGTCCTCTCTGCTGATGTTCAGGTGTATATCAGTATGTAGTGTCTCTACTTTAAAGAGTCCTCTCCTGCCGATGTTCAGGTGTATATCAGTATGTAGTGTCTCTACTTTAAAGAGTCCTCTCCTGCTGATGTTCAGGTGGATATCAGTATGTAGTGTCTCTACTTTAAAGAGTCCTCTCTGCTGATGTTCAGGTGGATATCAGTATGTAGTGTCTCTACTTTAAAGAGTCCTCTCCTGCTGATGTTCAGGTGTATATCAGTATGTAGTGTCTCTACTTTAAAGAGTCCTCTCCTGCTGATGTTCAGGTGGATATCAGTATGTAGTGTCTCTACTTTAAAGAGTCCTCTCCTGCTGATGTTCAGGTGTATATCAGTATGTAGTGTCTCTACTTTAAAGAGTCCTCTCCTGCTGATGTTCAGGTGTATATCAGTATGTAGTGTCTCTACTTTAAAGAGTCCTCTCCTGCTGATGTTCAGGTGTATATCAGTATGTAGTGTCTCTACTTTAAAGAGACCTCTCCTGCTGATGTTCAGGTGTATATCAGTATGTAGTGTCTCTACTTTAAAGAGTCCTCTCCTGCTGATGTTCAGGTGTATATCAGTATGTAGTGTCTCTACTTTAAAGAGTCCTCTCCTGCTGATGTTCAGGTGTATATCATGTATATCAGTATGTAGTGTCTCTACTTTAAAGAGTCCTCTCCTGCTGATGTTCAGGTGTATATCAGTATGTAGTGTCTCTACTTTAAAGAGTCCTCCCCTGCTGATGTTCAGGTGTATATCAGTATGTAGTGTCTCTACTTTAAAGAGTCCTCTCCTGCTGATGTTCAGGTGCATATCAGTATGTAGTGTCTCTACTTTAAAGAGTCCTCTCCTGCTGATGTTCAGGTGTATATCAGTATGTAGTGTCTCTACTTTAAAGAGTCCTCTCCTGCTGATGTTCAGGTGCATATCAGTATGTAGTGTCTCTACTTTAAAGAGTCCTCTCCTGCTGATGTGCAGGTGTATATCAGTATGTAGTGTCTCTACTTTAAAGAGTCCTCTCCTGCTGATGTTCAGGTCAGGCAGTATGTAGTGTCTCTACTTTAAAGAGTTCTCTCCTGCTGATGTTCAGGTGTATAGGTGTCTCTACATGCCTCCATGTTTTAATGTTCACAAAGCTCTTTATTCTTCTCATACTGCCTGTGCTGCAGCACCTCTTTTCACCCTCTGTCTGAAACCAGAGCCCAGTCTGCTCTGATTGGTTAGCTGGCTGGCTCTGTTGTGATGTGGTCAACGGCTTAGAGATGTCCCGCCCCTTAGCCTATCACGTACAATGTGTTGGAGCCAACAAAAGCTTGAGTGTTACATAGTGATGTCAACATGAATGGGGGATTGTGGGATTTTAGCCTTTGCAGACCATTTACATGCACAAAAACCAGAGATGGCAAAAGTACACACATCCTTTACTCAAGTAGAAGTACAAATATACTCTGGTTAAAGTAGAAGTACTAAACTTAGGTATTTGTGTTAAAAATGTTGTTGTGTTGTCAGAAAAATAAGTAGTGGAGTAAAGTACTGATACCAGAAAAATGTACTTAAGTACAGTAACGAAGTATTTGTACTCCACTACTTCCCACCTCTGACAAAAAACCTATACAACACACAACAGGAAAGAGACAATATCTTACTCCTGAAATCATGCGCTGGCTCTCCTTGGCACGCCTCATCTCAGGTGTGTCCAGAACGAAGGCGGCCTTGCCCTGGACCTGCTTACGGAAACTGTCCGAGTACAGAACCTGGAGGAGCAGAGGACACACAGTGAGCGGCTGAAACCTGACACCATCACACGTTAGCCGTTAGCATCCACAGCACAAAGGGTGTTGGCAGAAGGAGGTTACAGTACTGGGAAATCAGACGGATGAATTAGCAGGGAGGATGAAGGCTTAACAGAAAACAGGAGGACATCCCAATCTCCAGGAGAGGACAAGATGAAGTGGAGTAGTTTTAACAACAGGAAAGGTTAGCACAGCAGCGATGATGTGCACACTATTTGAAGACATTTCAAAAGTGGAGAGAATTAATACAATTAACTAGAGCCGGGAGACAAGTCAGTTAGAAAAGGGTTAACGTGGAGAGAACATATTGAAAGTAGAATATGTTCTCGGGTGGTTCTTCTGGAGGTACCGAGCTAATGTTCTCTTGGTTCCTTTTGACTCGCTCCATCTCTGGGGTACACACCACAGGGGTTCCCTTGGCTGAACTGTCTTTATACAACACCTACAGGACAGAAGCACAGCGCCCCGAGAGGCAAATCAAACACACTGGAACACACACAGTACACACACCGATAGGACTGCTTTCAGAGACTTGGATTTACAAAAAACAGAAAACACGGACAAAGCAGTTATCAGGGTTTCTCCACTCTTAAAGGTCCCCTATCATACATCAATATATCACAGGTCTCAGATATATCCAGAGCCTGTCTCTGATTGGCTGAAACACCAAACAGATCATTGCAGCATTACCCATAATCCCCTCTGTTTCAGCCCTGTTTCAAAAGTGCTGATTCTCTGTCTGTTACTTTAGATGAAAATAGGGAGCCCCTCCCCACGCCCCTCTGAGAGACATTTGGTTACAAAGAATGATTATATGTAAGCAGCGTCTCAGAAATGGGTCCTACAGAGGGACTCATCTTGAGCCGGGCTCTCTGTAGAGGAAAGCAAACACACTCCTTACAGTTCAGCAGGAGATTTAGTTTGTCGTTAGCCGTGAAGTAGAAACACACTCTGCAGAAAGAAAAGCTAGGCTGTGTGTTAGAAGATATGGTCAATTGGGGGAGGGGGCTTCATAAACAAAAGAAGGGTTGATGGAAGAAGATTACAAGATGGAGGAAAAAAGAATAGATGGGTGAAAATGAAAGGATGCATTGGGGTAAATGTGATGATGATGATGATGATGATGATGACGACGAAGATGGTGGTGGTGATGAGGAAGATGATGGCAGCTCAGGAAAATGTAGAGGAGGGAGAAGTACTCCCTCCTCTTGTACTTGAGTAAAGGTAGAAGTACTCAGACTTTGTACTTGAGTAAAAGTAGAAGTACTCAGATCTTGTACTAGAGTAGAAGTACTCAGATCTTGTACTTGAGTAAAAGTAGAAGTACTCAGATCTTGTACTTGAGTAAAAGTAGAAGTACTCAGACTTTGTACTTGAGTAAAAGTAGAAGTACTCAGATCTTGTACTTGAGTAAAAGTAGAAGTACTCAGACTTTGTACTTGAGTAAAAGTAGAAGTACTCAGAACTTGTACTTGAGTAAAAGTAGAAGTTCTCAGAATTTGTACTTGAGTAAAAGTAGAAGTACTCAGATCTTGTACTTGAGTAAAAGTAGAAGTACTCAGAACTTGTACTTGAGTAAAAGTAGAAGTACTCAGATCTTGTACTTGAGTAAAAGTAGAAGTACTCAGACTTTGTACTTGAGTAAAAGTAGAAGTACTCAGACTTTGTACTTGAGTAAAAGTAGAAGTACCAGAGTGGAGGAATACTCTGTTACTGTAAAAGTCCTGCATTCAAAATGTTCCTCAAGTGAAAGTAGAAAAGTATTAGCATCAAAATATAGTGAAAGACAGTAAAAGTATTCGTTGTGCAGATTGGTCCATTTCAGAATAATATCTATGATATGTTTTATAATGATTGATCATGAAAGTGTTCTCAAAGCTGGTGAAGGTGCAGCTAGTTTGAAGTACTTTGTATACTGCAGGGTAGCTGGTGGATTTACTCCAGGTGGAACTAAAGTCTGGTTTAACACTTGGTTATATTTCACATCATTCATCCACATCAGTAAAGTAAAGGTATTAAATACATGTAGTGGAGTAGAAGTACACCATGTACCTCTGAATTGTAGTGAACTAAAAGTACAAATTAGCATAAAATAGAAATACTCAAGTAAAGTGCAAGTACCTCAGTACAGTACTTGAGTAAATGTACTTTAAACCACTGGGAAACTATGACTAGGATGAAGATGGGGGTGATGGGGGTGATGGGAGTGGGGGGGGGGAGCAGCAGATGATGGGAATTATCAATGAGCACTACTATCCACTCTCAACCGTTAGGAGCACACGTGGTTCGGGGTTTTCTGCTACCGAGCTGATGTTCCTCTGGGTTTCTCGGACCCTCTTCACCTCGGGGAGGTCCGATATCGCCGTGCCTTGACCCAGAGAGTCCTTGTATTTAATCTACCCAACACACAGTGAGGGTAGAGTGGAGGAGAAAGGTCAGAAAGAGACAATTACAGGAGACAAAACACAGCACTGCAGACAGGAAACACGGATCAAAACACACTTTTTTTAACGCCATGAGAAATGGGAGTGGGAGGAAGTACTCAGATCTGGTACTTCAGTAAACGTAGAAGTACACAGATCTGGTACTTCAGTAAAGGTACCTGTGTACGAATACTCTGTTACAAGTAAAGGTCCTGCATTCAAAATGTTACTCAAGTAAAAGTACAAAAGTATTAGCATCAAAATATAGTTAAAGTACCAAAAGTATTTGAGTGTTGATTATATTTCACATCAATCCAAAGTAGAAGTACAAAGTGACAAAACATTTAAATACATTTAAAAGTGCCTCAAAGTGTACTTAAGGAAATCTACTTAGTTACTTTACTCCAGTGGAAATGAAGAAGCAGGTTATGAGTGGAGTTCAGCCGACCCCACGATGTGTTAGATCTGCGCGATGGGTTTAATATGAACATTACACTTCTGAGATCTAAGGGGAGTTTGTTATGACGGTGTTTAAAAGAGATGAAGTATGAGGGGCGGATGAAAGCAGGGTCACTCTGAGGAGTACCGTGCTAATGTTGTGCTGATTGCGTTTAACCCTCTCCATCTCGGGGGTCTCTGATACTGACGTGCCTTGTTCCACTCCTGTTTTGTATTGAATCTTTGAAATGAGACAACACATAGAGAGAGTCACACATGGTGGCAACACACTCAAAGGCAGGTTAGTGTTCAATTTAGGAGGAAATACTGGATGTTAACATAAAGAAAGGATTTATTTAGGGGAGAAATGGTGGGAAATTATGTTTTTGTCGTCAACCGAAGTTGGCAGACATAAGGAGTGAGATGGAGGAGGGGAAACCAGACTTTTAGACTAGAAGAGGGGTTCAGGGGAAATGTAAGGGGATAAGGTAAGGGTCGTTGAAGTCCTTCTCCTCTACCAAGCTGATATTCTTCTGGGTTTCTCGGACCCGCTTCACCTCGGGCAGATCTGGTATGGACGTGCCGTGACCCAAAGAGTCCTTGTACTGAATCTGCCCATTGCAAAGGTTACACAGACACAGAGTAAGACAGGGACAAACAAACACAAGAAACAAAACACTTCTGACACCACATAAAACATGAGAACACATAGAAAGTCACAAAATGGTGGCAACACACACAGACGAGGTTTTACTTTCAGGAGGAGGAAATGCCACAAAATCAGGATTTAAAATAGAATAAATGGGAGAGGGGGCAAAATACTTTTTATGGAGATATGAACTCAAGATAAAGTCTTCAATCAAAGTTGGTAAGAATGAGTGATTTATCAAACTTAGTAAAGACGGAGGAGGGGAAAGTAGGACTAAAGAAAGGGGGAAGGTAGAGTTTTCTAGACTTGTAGACATCTGAAGAGGTCAGAGGGGGTTTTGGGAAATGATTTTAAGGGGATAAGATAAGTGTCGTTGAAGTTCTTCTCCTCTACCAAGCTGATATTCTTCTGGGTTTCTCGGACCCTCTTCACCTCGGGCAGATCAGTTAAGGACGTGCCTTGACCCAAAGAGTCCTTGTACTGAATCGGCCCATTGCAAAAGGTACAGACGGAGACAAACACACACAACAGGTCTGACATCTAAGAGCTGAGGAGAGTTGTTATGGTGTCTGAGGGAGATAAAGGGTGAGGAAGAGAGGAACGCAGGGTCACTCTGAGGAGTACCGTGCTAATGTTGTGCTGATTACGTTTAACTCTCGCCATCTCGGGGGTCTCTGATACTGACGTGCCTTGTTCCACTCCTGTTTTGTATTGAATCTTTAAAAGGAGACACAGAGAGAGTCACACATGGTGGCAAGTAACACACTCAAAGGCAGGTTAGGTTTTACTTTAAGGGGGTAAGAAAGGCCTTAAGGAAGTAGTTGTAATCCAAAGGGAAATGCAGATGTATTTTGGCAGATATGAAGAAGTGGGCTTTACGTTTGTTGTGGAAAAATGAATTCAAGATTAAGTTGGAAAAAATGAGGGATTTGTGAAACTTAGTTAGGATGGAGGAGGGGAAACCAGGACTAAATAATGAGGAGGGTACAGTAGCCTTTTGGACTACAAGGAGATGATATTAAGGGGATAAGATAAGGGTGGCTGAAGTAACACAGACACAGAGTAAGACAGAGACGAACACAACACTTCTGACATCTAAGAGAGCGTAGGGAGAGTTGTTATGGCATGGTGGTTGAGGGAGATAAAGGCATAGGCGGATTTTGCGGGGGGGCAGGGGGGGCATTGTCCCCCCTAGTGGCTGAAATATGTTACAGCATTACTACGTTGAAAATTGTTCCAATACAAATATTTCGTATATCAATATTTTAATAAGATAGGACACTGGTTCATAATATTGTAGCATGTTCAAGTAACCAAGGGATATAGTAGTTATCGAATAAGTATAAGATGTGCACAGTTATGATTTGCACTGTTGTTGGGGGGAGAGACCGCCCCTTCCATATGAGTGTGTGTGTGTACGGCGGGCATGAGGCGTGCATGACGGGACGAGTTGTGTTCGTGTGTGTCAAAAGTCATATTGCTACTGTATCCGTAGCACCCCACGCAATAGCTGGAACTGTGTACTGACGTCAGTAAAAAAGGTTTGCCCCCCCCCCCAAGTGCAAATATCAAACTCCGCCTATGGATAAAGGGTGAGGAAGAGGGGGAAGCAGGGTCACTCTGAGGAGTACCGTGCTAATGTTGTGCTGATTGCGTTTAACCCTCTCCATCTCGGGGGTCTCTGATACTGACGTGCCTTGTTCCACTCCTGTTTTGTATTGAATCTTTAAAAGGAGACAACACACAGAGAGAGTCACACATGGTGGCAACACACTCAAAGGCAGGTTAGGTTTTACTTTAAGGAGGAAATGCCACAAAATCAGGAATTAAAATACAAAAATCCAGGGAAATGAAGATTTGTTTAGGAAGAAAAGGGGAAGGGGGCATTGTGTTTTTGTGGAAATATGAATTCAAGATACATAAAGTCAGTAAGTGGAGGGATTTATGGAATCTAGTTAGGATGGAGGAGGGGAGACTAGGATTAAAAAATGTGTACGGTAACGTTTCCTAGACTTTTCGACTGTTCTATGAAAGGTCAGAGGGGGTTTTGGGGAATGATTTTAAGGGGATAAGATAAGCGTTGAAGTCCTTCTCCTCTATACCAAGCTGATATTCTTCTGGGTTTCTCGGACCCTCTTCACCTCGGGCAGATCTGGTATAGACGTGCCTTGACCCAAAGTGTCCTTGTACTGAATCTGCCCATTGCAAAAGTGACACAGAGTAAGACAGAGACAAACAAAAGCACAGTACGGTAGACAGAACACACGCTGACGAAAATACAGTATGTTTTAGTGGTAGTTGGGTTGGTTGGTAATACGGAGGATTGTGATATATACGTTCTACTTTCAAAATGGATGGTACTTCATTTAGTTGCAATGTAAATCCTAGCCCTCAAAGTCCCGATAAAAAGACTCAAATGTGTCATGATGAATAACGATAAATATAGTCCCATATTCTATAGAAATAGGGTCTTAGCACAAACAATCAACGACCCCAAAAGCAAACCAATGGACACAAAGTACTGTACTTGGACAGGTTTGTAAAAAAACAAGTTTCTTCATCAATGTGTTTTTACAAAATGAATAACTCGCAATAAACCTGCAGTTTTTCATCCATTTCAATCCAAATTGTCATCACTTTTTGGGTGAAATGTGTCATATTAGCATATCAATTATCACTTTCTTGAGGTCCACAGTGACGTAGTAATGATCTAGATCTTAACTAGATCATCCTTGAATCGAACTGGACGTTTGTTTACGGAAAAATACAATTCAAATATAATATTTATAGTGCCTTTGTCTACAGTTACCACCAGTGCAGAGGCAAAACTAAATACTTGTGAACTTTGGGGCCTCGTTAAAATCCCGTAATTAGTAAGGAAATGTGATTAACAGTATATGGCTAATTGAAGAGATTACATGTCGGGATATGTTATAGTCCTGGTTATTCCTTAAGGAGGGAGTATGGAGGGAGGCTGGATGAAGTAGGGTCACTCTGAGGAGTACCGTGCTAATGTTGCGCTGGTTGCGTTTAACCCTCTCCATCTCGGGGGTCTCGGATAAGGATGTTCCTCCTCCCAAATCCTCTTTGTACTGAATCTTTACACAGATGAGGAATGAAAGTAGCAACCAGAAGTTAGCCTGATTTCAACTCTTGGTTAATGAGGAAAAGTGGGTTTGAATTCAAAGCTAAACCTGATTTATCGACACACACACAAAACAAACTTATACATCAACATTTAAAGGACACAACACGGTATTTCACAACACACAAGCTCCGCTCTAAGAAATGTCACACTATAATAAGTTAGTTGCTTGAATTAAAATGCAGAGTTTTCCACAAAGTTAAAAAGAATCAGTTTGGTCCAAAGATATTTGGGTTGCATATCAGGGTTTGTTAAAAAAATATTAAGGGAACAAATCAAGAAAAATGTATTTTAAAAAGTGTTATTAGAAAACATTAAGAAAAAAATCTGATGGAGTAGATACCAAGCTGTAATTCTTTGTATTCTCTTTAGCACGGAGCATTTCAGGAGTGTCCTTTATAGTAGACACTTTGCCCATTATGTTTTTATGGTCAATCTGGTACTGATGCTACAGAGAGAAAAACAAAAGTGCAGTTAACATGTTTTACAATCGGTCAAAATAAAAAAGAAGAAAACAGAAAACCAGAAGAGAAACAACTCGTCAATAAGAAGGAACAAATCTACCTTAGTTTCTACACTGAGTACTAGACCGCTTCAACCCTCCTATTGTCTTCGTTCCCCTTACTTTGGTGTTCGTGGTCAAATTTGACCGGTCCTGTTTTAACTGCTATTACATTAACACAAAAACCATTAATCATCACTAAATGTCATTGAACACCCTTTCAAACTGTACATACTGTATCAGAGTACTGGTACACATGAAACACTGCAGTAAATATACAAAGAACAGACACTGAACATGTATTGCGTGTGCCAGGTGTGATCCGTGTGGGGGGAGGGGCACATAAGAGCGGGAAATGTATCAAATTGTTCTGTGTGTGTGTGAGTGCCAGGTGTGATTCACATGGGGGGATGGGCACATAAGGGAGGGAACACATCTAGTGTGTGTGTGTGTGTGTGTGTGTGTGTGTGTGTGTGTGTGTGTGTGTGTGTGTGTGTGTGTGTGTGTGTGTGTGTGTGTGTGATCTGATCCGGATGGTTACTAATTCCTTTTCTTTATGGCGGTCATTTTTGAGCGGGAACACCATGAGTTACAAAGTTGACTAAATCATCCAAAATGCAATGAAAGTGGTGATCAGCAATTGTATATGTTCAAAGGTCTCCTGTGAAGGATATCATAAAGCCTGAATGCAATCGAATCTAAAACAAAAAAAAGATTGATGAAAGTAGTAAATCGGTCAGACTTGACCCGAAGACAACAGGAGGGTTAAATACAAACACTGACTTTACAACTTTACAGAACATAACACATACGTATAAAGTATTGAAGATAATACTTTAATCAGACATGTAGACACAGAGCCACAAGACACTGGAAGAACCTCTGACTTCATCATACCGTTAAGAGACTCGCTGCGGCCCCCCAGTAGAAACAGTCTTATTAATTCATACTTATATATTTTCTACTCACAGTGCTGAAGTTCTTCTGGTTCTCACGGACTCTCTGCATCTCTGGAGTGTCGAACACCGGCACATATTGAGACATGGTCTTTGAAGCCTCCTCTTTGTACTTGTTCTGTTGGGGAAAAAACAAAAAGCCAATTGAATTGTTTACTTAATCAAGCAAATGGATTTTAGAAAGAAAGGGAAGGTGAGATATTGGGTTAGGATTGTTCAAAACCTCTTGGTCAAGCTTGAGGTTTAGAAGAAGCTAATTGAAAGGAAAGTGGTACATATCCTGAGAATAAAGACAGATGAATCATATTTAGTAAAGACATGTTAATTAAAGGGAGAACTTATTTGAATAGCTTAGTTAGAATTGGGTCTAAGAGACATATTCATGGTTTAGAACAGTGGTTCCCAACCTTTGTTGTCTTGTGTACCCCCCGAGCCATTTGTCATACCATGAGTACCCCCTCACTCATACGTGCTGATGATCCTTCACAAGTAGAACGTAACTGATTATTGAATGAAAATAACTTTATTTCATCTCCTTAATTTGAACATCTAATTATCAGGCATTTTCTTAATTTTAACTTAAATCACTCAATAAAAATGAATATGTTGCCTTGAAAATAAATAATATAATCAAATAAATACATATGAAATCAAAATAATCAACTTATCTTTGCTATATATATATCTTGTAACATTTAGGCTTAAACCATGGAGCCCCTTTGAATAAGTCCCCTTTAAACAGGCATTTAAACTTTAATTCAGGAACAAAACACTTAGCAAAATAATATCCAGAATCAGTATAGGCCTAGCAGTTTCTTTTCACCAGTCATTTACAACTTTTTTTAGTAGTAGTTAGTATATGTTTATAAAACGGACAAGTCAAATCAAGCAATCTGATGTTTCTTAGCCGTGATATAATGAGCGTATATCCAGGGAATAGTTGTTGTTACTTTTCACAAATCAGTATCCCTCCGCGTCTGAGAACCGTTATAAAATCCTAAACTAAACTTTATATAGTAAACTAACTAACTAACTAACTAAGCTTAAGATGGAAACATTTAAGGTTAACTTCGCCCTCCGGGGTGGGCTTACTATGGAGGAGTGGATTGAGAAGTGCCTATCTCCAGATAAAAAAAGCACCTAAACGACGACATTCGCTATCTGTTATTGTTGTTGCATAGCAACCACCTCGCACTATGTGCAGAAGGCAACGGAGGGACGATTTTATTTGATTCCCGGGCTGATTTTTAGTCCCAGTCCGCCACTGAACGTAGCTATTATGTAAGGTAGTTGTAAATCAAACAAGTGCAGTACATGCTATGTTATAAAGCCGTGGAGGGCGGGAGTTTATAAACCAAAGAGTAACCGCCCTTACGGGACGCTGTAATAAGTAAAGCGAACGCACCCGCAAGGACACCTGGCCTCCTATTGGTTGAGGGATTTTGACAGGATTGTTGCACAAAAGTTTCGAGCGCGCACAGAATAAATCTGAGAGCAGAACAAATCTGTCAACAGCAATATATCTGTGTGCAAGCGTACAGTTTGGGCAGAAGCAGAGCAAATCTAAGTGCAAGCAGGCACTATTTGAGTGCCTGGACAGGGTTTGAGGGAAATAAATACATAAAGTATGCTCTCAAATTTAAATACCACGCTCTTGAATAAAGAGAGGGAATAACCCCCATAGTTTATGTCCGACGCATCTTTGTAACGCACGAAGGACAGGAGCTGCGCTTCTCCACTCACATCTGTCATTTCATCCAGCTGCAAAGCGAACTGACCGGCTAGTTTTATTTTGTTCACCACTTGTCCAATTATATTAACAGACATATCATTGATCCGACGGGATACGGTGTTATTCGACAGGGGAACTTTCTTGAGTGCTTCGGCTGCTTTCTTGTCTATCATCATTTCGGCCAACGCAGTCGCTGCAGGGAGAATGAGCTCCTCAACAATAGAGTGAGGTTTTTTTTATTTAGCCACAAGCAGGGACAAGATGCCTCGAGTGCTTTCATTGACACATTCGTGGCGTTCATCATTACTGTCTGGCTCGACTTAAATTCCGACAGCTTTCGTCTGTAAAATTCTTCACTTTTATCGACACTTCCCGAGTGTTTGGTGCTCTGGTGTCTCTGTAAATGCGCTGGCTTCATCGCACTATTAGCCAGGACTTCACCGCAAAAGAAGCACTGAGGCTGCGGTGGGTCCGCAGAAGTATAAATGAATCCAAATAATATATATGTTTCACTGCCTTGGTTTCAGTTTGGCCTCTTTCTTACGTTTCTCGGCGGGCTCCTCTGAACCCTGGCCTCAATCCAGAGCAAGCGGACGTTTCAGCCATTTATCCAAAGCGCAGACCTACCAGTATTTTTCTGGCTGCAGGTAAGCAGCTGTTTTCATCGTGGGATTTTGGCGCGGTTGTGCCACAGACTATTGTCTCCCTAGGGAAACAAATCGCGCACTATCATTTTTGACGGGATTATTATTTTTTTTACTTGTCACCTTGGAATTCCACGTACCCCCTACAGTTCCCTCGCGTACCACTAGGGGTACGCGTACCCCCGGTTGGGAAACACTGGTTTAGAAGAATACATGGTTGTAGATAGCTGTTGAAGGTCTATGGGAGAAAAGTTAATAACCATCTGGTGTTGTATCAGATTTTAAATTCTGGTGGTGGAAGATAACTCCGTACCGAAGAGCATCCGGTGGTTCATTGGAACGCCATTTCCTTAAAAGTGGTCTCGACTTTTGAAAACACACATTCCTGTTCTCACTTTTTGCCTGAAACGATCCATTTTTAGTGCCATTCTCTATAAGCCCCCCTACCAAAAATGCCATGTCTTTTCTAAATATCTAGCAAAAATATATACAGTATATATTATTAACCTGCATGTGACACCAGAGAGGAAGCTAGTTGGCCGTCTATTAAAACTGACTTCTTATTTCAGTTTGTGTTGTCAGATATGAAATGTTTGTGCACAAACAATGAAAAGGGGAGTTTAATGTACCTGGCTGATGATGTTCTTCATCTGCTGAGCATGGATGATCTCCGGGGTGTCGATGACACTCGTGAAGCTCGCCCTGTCCATCTCAGCGGTGTGCTTGTACTTATTCTGATGGACAGAAAACATCAGTCAACACCAGAGATGGCAAAAGTACACACATCCTTTACTCAAGTAGAAGTACAGATACTCGTGTTTAAAAATACTCTGGTAAAAGTAGAAGTACTGACTAAACTTCTTTACTCAAGTAAAAGTAAAGAGGCTTTGAAGTGTACTTCAGTAGAAAGTACCCATAACTAGCAGCTGTTTTAAAGAGTACCTGACCTCCCTTTATATCAATAGAACAATAATGTCATTGTTAGCTAATGAATGTTTCCATGCTGAACAACGGCAACATGACAACGTTTCCATTGGTCCCTCTTCTTTAGAGAAGACCAGGAAATGATGGATACACGGATCGTGTTCAAATCAATAGGCACGCAATGACTCTAAAGAATAATGATCATGCAACCAAACACACATTCAGACTAAAGGAACCAGCTGTTTGGAAAATGTGAGAAGTAGAAAGTACAGGTATTTGGGTTCAACATGTAAGAAGTAGAAAGTACAGGTATTTGGGTTCAACATGTAAGAAGTAGAAAGTACAGATATTTGAGTTCAACATGTGAGAAGTAGAAAGTACAGGTATTTGTGTTCAACATGTAAGAAGTAGAAAGTACAGGTATTTGAGTTCAACATGTGAGAAGTAGAAAGTACAGGTATTTGGGTTCAACATGTAAGAAGTAGAAAGTACAGATATTTGTGTTCAACATGTAAGAAGTAGAACGTACAGGTATTTGTGTTCAACATGTAAGAAGTAGAAAGTACAGGTATTTGGGTTCAACATGTAAGAAGTAGAAAGTACAGGTATTTGTGTTCAACATGTAAGAAGTAGAAAGTACAGGTATTTGGGTTCAACATGTAAGAAGTAGAAAGTACAGGTATTTGTGTTCAACATGTAAGAAGTAGAAAGTACAGGTATTTGGGTTCAACATGTAAGAAGTAAAAGTCGTCAGAAAAATAAGTAGTGGAGTAAAGTACTGATACCAGAACAATGTACTTAAGTACAGTAACAAAGTATTTGTACTCCACTACCTCCCACTTCTGCTCAACACAGACATACAAACACCAGATGTGCTCTCTGAAATGTTTTCTAAGTATTCAGTCTGATTCCCACCTGACTGAGGATGTCAGTAGCGTTCTTCGCCCTCATGAAGTCAGGAGTGTCTGTCGCCAAAGCCATCATCCCCCTGCCCTTAATATCAGTTTCCAGCGACTTCTTGTACTCTCTCTGTAAACAGGCAACAAAGTGTTACATAAAAGCTCTGTGTTTGCAAAAAGCAGATATGAAAGTGTTACTCATTCACACTCAGTGGGGCTGCAAAACCAAAAGTCTAGGGGAATGGTGAATAAAGAAGAGTTAGAGGCAATTAGGATTTTTAAAAAGGTCAATTGGACCCACTCAAAACTGGAGGAGAAAAGGAGTTAAGGGACAGTGTGTTAAAGCAGGATTAGGCATTTTAAATAAACTTTTTTATGGACATGCTTTTATTTTGAAGGAGAGGTAGCGCTGTTGATAGGAAGTTGTTGTTGCTATGGAAACAACGTGACGGAGATTAACGGAGAAAAAGTCATATCTATAAAGACGGAGAAAGTAAACGATAAAGTTTATGGTTAAGTATTAGCACCCCCCGAAGAGGCACAAGCTCTTACGTTGATATTGGAGAACTCAATACATTGAATTTGGCAGCCGCAGTGCAGCGCGGCAACAAAAAAAAACGAATAACGAAATTGAAACCCGAATATTACTCCAATGAACGAATATTCGGGTACAGTCCTAAAAAGCACAGAGAGCATATCTCAACAAATAATGAACTTCAGTTGAAGATAGGCTTTGAAGCATTGTTCTGGCTTCCTCTGTATTGCAGGTGCTTGTCTATCTACGTACATGTGCTGTGAATTGAGAAAAAGTACTTTCATAAAAAACTAACTGTGCTTTGAATGGATTTAAAGTTGACTTTTGAAACGTTTACAACACATGAGTATAAGAGAACATCGTGGGAACATCAAACAGGGTGAAGGTGAATTTCAAGAAGAGAACATTTTATGGAAATCAAAGAAAAGGAGAGTGCTGGGAAAGTTAGTGAAGTCATGAAGCGAAGGGGTCAAACCCAGCAGTCGCCCTTTTTAGTGTGAGGGTGAAGCTTAGTTAAGAGGAAAGGGTTCAGCAGATGGATTGTGGGAAGGCACTCGTTGAGAGACTGTCTCCATCTCCTCTCAGTCGGTCGTACCTCACTTAGGATATGAGTGGCATTCCTTGCTCTCAAAAGCTCCGGAGTTTCCTCCAGTAAAGTTAGCCCTTTACCCTTCACTCCCTCTTCTAGATCCCTCCTGTACTCTTTCTACAGGACGGAAGAAGAACAGAGACAATGCGAGAAGGGCAAACAGGCAGGCCAGGCCGAAGCATACAGACAGACAGAACAGAGCTCAAAGTCACCACACTCCCCGATAGAAACAGCTCTAATGTATCATTCTTAAACACTGAATATTGTATTGGAGATGTTGGTGACTTTGGCAAGAAACCTGATAAAAGAAAATGTGAACCACATGTTGTCGTACAGACGATGAAACAACAACAACAACAACAGCATTTCACTTTCATTGAATGATGGGATTGCATGCATAACATTAAGCTGTTAGTCGTCTTCTGATTGGGAAATTAGGATAACAAGATGCAAATGGACACATTTAACACCAACAATACTAAACTACGCTATGGATAGAAATAAAATTAATTGATGAATTAAATGGACCCATTTTTGTATTTAGTGGTTCAACTGTCTCCATGCTTTAATGTTCAAAAAGCTCTTCTCACACTGCCTGTGCTGCAGCACCTCTTTTCACCCTCTGTCTGAAACCAGAGCCCAGTCTGCTCTGATTGGTTAGCTGGCCGCCTCTGTTGTGATTGGTCAACCGCTTAGAGATGTCCCGCCCCTTAGCCTATCACGTACAATGTGTTGGAGAGCTAGCCAATAGAAGCGTGAGTGGTATATAGGAATGTTACTATCTTACGAATCAAAAAACTGAATATTCCTGAATACAAGTTGGAGTCAAAAACAAAATGATTTTAGCCTTTGAAGACCATTTACATCCACTAAAATATATACAACACTCTACAGGAAATGGAAAATCCTAAAAAAGCCTAATTGGGCCTCTTTAAAGCTGTGCAGTGAACCATGCAAACAAACTAAAACCTAACAGCGGGGATGAAGCTGAAGTCAAGAGAAAAGGAAGCACTCGTAGGATTAAATAGTAAAAAGTGTTGGAAATGAAGAGGGGCCGTGGGTGTGATACAGTCTTAGTATGATTATAAAGAATGGGTGAGCTTGTCAGGAACAAGTCGTCCTTTAGTTACCTCGCTCATTATTTGGGTGGCGTGCCTGACATGTGTCATGGCAGGAGTCACCTCGAGCGATGAGAGGTTTCTGCCCCTCATGTTCTCCTCAAAGTCCTTCTTATAGTCTTTCTATTGGCAGCAAAGACAAGACAAGGGACAGACAGAGCTTACAACATGCAGCAGTGCAGGTTCACAATGCAGAAGTTACCTCTCTCTGGTCAGCAACGCCGACCATACGATGAGACCAAATCCCGTATCAGAAGTCTTTAGTACTTGTGCTTGTGTGCGAGTGCATT
The DNA here is from genome assembly GCA_902827135.1 of Harpagifer antarcticus. NCBI lineage: Eukaryota > Metazoa > Chordata > Actinopteri > Perciformes > Harpagiferidae > Harpagifer > Harpagifer antarcticus. The sequence continues at coordinate 129,757 of CADEHL010001067.1, forward strand.
TGTAGCAGATCTAAATCCATAGGTGGGCGCTTAACTTCCTGGTTTATTGATCTTGCTGATTTATTATAAGCATATCTCCCTATCTTTACGTCTCTAAATTCATCTGGAATTCATTGATCTGAACATAGTTGCACACATATATTTGCATTTCATATATTTAGCATTCCACCAGGGCTGCAGACTAAGAAATTAAACCGCTATTCTCTAATATGTGTACCCAGTTTCGAGCCACCAGTGATTTAGTTGTAACAACACAAACATTCGGACTAACTGCACCTGAAGGGGATTTGTTATGTGTTCTGGCCTCATTTACAGGCAAAGAACATGTCTCAATCATTGAGAAATGTACGTTTAACGTCACCTCCAACTGTTTATTTGACACCAAAATGACCTTTCAATATACGCATTGTACATGTTCTCTTAATGTATATCCATGGCCTACAAATGAACAATAATAACGCCTATTTCTGAGTGCCAAAATCCTGGAAGGGCCCCCACGTGACGCCGGGTCTGAGTGTAGGAGGCGTTTAATGTCAGGAAACTAATTAGATTATCAGTAGGAATCTTTATAAACAAAGACAAACCTATACTTTACCTTTGCCACTGCTGCATCCTGGGAGTACCTATACGCACTCTCAACTTATATACACAGTATTAGAAGACAACAAAATGCCTGCATTGCATACATTTAAACACATTTACACTGCCTTCTCCCAGTTTATTTAAGGTATAAGAAATGACGAGGGACTAAATGTGTCAACATTGTCCCTAATATCCACTGAAACAACATCTTGATTAAATAAACAATGAAGGCACTGTAAATGTTTTTCCAAACGTCTCGTCTAACTTAAAACATTAGCGGGACATTCAACAAGCTGTAGTGTATCATAATTTAAAGACTCATCACGATACAAGTTAATATATAGTGTACAGCAGCAGGCATTCGGGAGTCTCCAGACGGAGAGAGAAGCCTGTCAGATGAAGTATCCATTTGACCCACAGAAGAGACAGATTGTTTACCTGGCTCTGCATGTGCTGAGCCTCCTTATTCGTCACATATGTCGGCGTCTCAAAGTCCAGCATGGCCTTCCCCTTCTCCTTCTCATACTTCTCCTTGTACTTCACCTGGACAGCAGCACATGTAACGGAGACACATAGTATAAGTTAGGGGTTGCATTCATTTCAGTATGCTACAAATACCGCCTTACCTGAAAGCATGAAATACATTTAAATAGATAAATATCTCAAAAATGAATATGAGTTTAACGATGTGAAGAAATATCGTGATACGGCATTTTTTCTATGATTTTATAATTGAATCTTATACCGAAAAGGCATTATTTGGGAACTTGTGGCTACCAGGAATGAAGACTAAGACATTATGAAGTCTAAAACATGACACCATAAAATGCAAAATGGGTACACAGTAACAGTAAACATACACTAACTTAATGATACAGCAAACCACTAGTATTGTCCTTTAAAGAATGATAAAATCAGTCTGTAATCGGCACCTTTAGACATTTAAATGATAAGAAATCTTGTTTGAGTTGCAGGACTTTGAGTTGTGTCTCATTTCAAATGCCATTCTTATTAATGTATTGTATGTGTAAGGGAACGCAATGTAACACTCAAATGTTACCATGTATTATATCGGTATACATTTCTGCGTGTTGCCAAGTTAGCAACTTCAATTATTCACACATATGTGCCAAACCCCTCTTCTGTGTGTGCAGGAATTGAAGCTATCGCCAGTGGACATTGTAAACATTTTGAAGCCACAGCAGTGTTTTTTATTTTGGGAGGGAGGGGTGTTTGTTGCCCCCCCTAAAGTCAGTTTCACTTACGTTGCTCTGGAGCTCAGTGGCCTCCTTGTGATGAAGCGATTCTGGTGTGTCAGCAATCATATGGTAGTGACCCTTACTCTCCTCAAATTTCTTCTTGTAGCAGTACTAAGAGGGGGGGGGGATTCCAATCAAGTAAAACAGCTCAGTACAGGGAGTGGGGAAAAAAGCGTTTTGTCTGCCGTTTACTCCCATCCATTACACAGTTACAATAAAGTCTCGTATTTAATGACAGAAACAACTTCAAAAAAGAGCAATGTCAAAATACATGACGTGCTGAGAAAACCACGCGGGAGACTGAGGATGGAAGTTAGGGCTGCACGGTGTGAATAAAACCACTTTTGCAATTTAATTCCCAATATCAAAGAGACTGGTCATTTCTGCGTCATTATTATCCGTAAAAAATGTAATAAATGGTGTGATTTTAACATAATCTGTACGAAACAAACATTTGTTTAAAAGTCTGTCGAATACACTTTGTGACATATCACAATACTTAATCCGAAAATTGTATTTTTACATATTTTTACAATAACCTAACCACCTTCGATTGGGATTTTCCACTAGGCCATATAGAATTTCTGTTAATTGTGCAGCCCTAAAAGGTAGTTAACTATCTTATGAATGGTCAATAATCAATGGAGGAAGAGGGGGTTAAGTGATCATTAATGAGAGTTTTGTACAAACTACAGGAGGAAAAACACGAAATGGGAGGAGTAAAGGAGTTTAGATTAAAAGGAAAGGGATAGTATGGGAGGTTCAAAAGGTAAAGGGTGAGAAGGGTCACTACCAGATGAGGTCAGAGGTCAGAGGATGTTTAGGAGATGGAGTTAAGTTCATGAGATGCATGTAGACGGTTAATGTGCCGTGAGGTGATGGAAACACTGAGTTCAGACACGTTTCAGTGCAGAGGAAACCAGAGATGGCAAAAGTACACACATCCTTTACTCAAGTAGAAGTACAGATACTCGTGTTTGAAAATACTCTGGTGAAAGTAGAAGTACTGACTAAACTTCTTTACTCAAGTCAAAGTAAAGAGGCTTTGAAATGTACTTCAGTAGAAAGTACCCATAACTAGCAGCTGTTTTAAAGAGTACCTGACCTCCCTTTATATCAATAGAACAATAATGTCATTGTTAGCTAATGAATGTTTCCATGCTGAACAACGGCAACATGACAACGTTTCCATTGGTCCCTCTTCTTTAGAGGAGACCAGGAAATGATGGATACACGGATCGTGTTCAAATCAATAGGCACGCAATGACTCTAAAGAATAATGATCACGCCACCAAACACACATTCAGACTAAAGGAACCAGCTGTTTGGAAAATGAGAGAAGTAGAAAGTACAGGTATTTGAGTTCAACATGTAAGAAGTAGAAAGTACAGGTATTTGAGTTCAACATGTAAGAAGTAGAAAGTACAGGTATTTGAGTTCAACATGTAAGAAGTAGAAAGTACAGGTATTTGTGTTCAAAATGTAAGAAGTAGAAAGTACAGGTATTTGTGTTCAACATGTAAGAAGTAGAAAGTACAGGTATTTGTGTTCAACATGTAAGAAGTAGAAAGTACAGGTATTTGGGTTCAACATGTAAGAAGTAGAAAGTACAGGTATTTGTGTTCAAAATGTAAGAAGTAGAAAGTTCATGTATTTATGTTCAACATGTAAGAAGTAGAAAGTTCAGGTATTTGGGTTCAACATGTAAGAAGTAGAAAGTTCATGTATTTGTGTTCAACATGTAAGAAGTAGAAAGTTCAGGTATTTGGGTTCAACATGTAAGAAGTAGAAAGTTCAGGTATTTGTGTTCAACATGTAAGAAGTAGAAAGTTCATGTATTTGGGCTCAACATGTAAGAAGTAGAAAGTTCAGGTATTTGTGTTCAACATGTAAGAAGTAGAAAGTTCATGTATTTGGGTTCAACATGTAAGAAGTAGAAAGTTCAGGTATTTGTGTTCAACATGTAAGAAGTAGAAAGTTCATGTATTTGGGTTCAACATGTAAGAAGTAGAAAGTTCAGGTATTTGTGTTCAACATGTAAGAAGTAGAAAGTTCATGTATTTGGGTTAAACATGTAAGAAGTAGAAAGTACAGGTATTTGTGTTCAACATGTGAGAAGTAGAAAGTACAGGTATTTGTGTTCAAAATGTAAGAAGTAGAAAGTACAGGTATTTGTGTTCAACATGTAAGAAGTAGAAAGTTCATGTATTTGGGTTCAACATGTAAGAAGTAGAAAGTTCAGGTATTTGTGTTCAACATGTAAGAAGTAGAAAGTTCATGTATTTGGGTTCAACATGTAAGAAGTAGAAAGTTCATGTATTTGTGTTCAACATGTAAGAAGTAGAAAGTTCATGTATTTGGGTTCAACATGTAAGAAGTAGAAAGTTCAGGTATTTGTGTTCAACATGTAAGAAGTAGAAAGTTCATGTATTTGGGTTCAACATGTAAGAAGTAGAAAGTTCAGGTATTTGTGTTCAACATGTAAGAAGTAGAAAGTTCAGGTATTTGTGTTCAACATGTAAGAAGTAACAGTAAAAAGTCGTCAGAAAAATAAGTATTGGAGTAAAGTACTGACACCAGAAACATGTACTTAAGTACAGTAACGAAGTATTTGTACTCCACTACTTCCCACCTCTGGAGGAAACACTGAACTGAACTCATGCAGATGCTTCCTGGGTTTTGGGGGGGGGGGGGTGAGAGGGTTAGAGGAGGGTGGGTCTTACGGTGCTGGACAGTTTGCTGGTGCTCAGGTTGTGCTGCATGGACAGAGACTCCGCCATGTCGGTCACAGGCTTGTGGAGCTTCTTCAAGTCTGTCTTGTACTTCACCTGCAGACAGAGTTAGCAGACATTATAATAACTCAATATGGGGCTTCTTTGTATTTGGTATGTAGGGTAATGTCTTCAGATTATAGAAGCTACGTGACACAAAATGTAGGAATACAATTAATAAATTACGAGTTAATGAAAGATCTAAAGAATTACGGAGAAATAAACTATGATATTTAATTTTTCTGTCTTACATTTTTTCAGGTAAATGTATAATTTAAATGTCTGAGTTTTGTTTCCTGTTAATTTACAAAAATGCCCTAAATCTGAACAATTCTGAATTCATTATTTTGTAAAACATTGATATTGTTAATAATTTTAGTAACATTTTACGGGAAAAAAACGTTGACTATATTAAGGTTATACATTTACAAAAAAAAATTCATAAATGTAGGAGAAATACACTTGAATATTCTCTTAGATTTCAAATTCAAGTCAACTTTGTTCACTACTCTAACCTGTGTCTTGGTGTGATTGACAGAATAAGGGCCGTGTGTCCTACAGATTGATGCACTCACCTCACTAGCCAGCACGGTGGCATCCTTCAGCGTCTGGTAAATCTTACTGTTCTGCAGGTCATACTGCTGTTTCCTTCCCTTCATCTCCTTGTCAAACTTCTCCTTGTATTTCAACTGTTAGAGGCGGATAGATGTTTAAAGTCAGCGTAGGAGGTGACAGATTTAAACACACAAAACCAGCGGAAGATTGACAGACTCCATCCCACTGAAAACATTTGAAAAGACAACAACAAGTGTATAAAAAGGGACTCGGCTTCCTTTCTTTTTAAAGGGTTTTCTTTTCAATATTAACACTCAAATTGTATCCCTTGTTATACACGGGACGACACAGTGTTTCTCATGCATGAAGACATTTCCCCTTTGGGTTTCAGAAGTCCTTGTCTCTGTGGGTGTGTTCACATCCGAAGTTTGGTTTCAGAGAGAAGAGACCATCCTACTTAGCATTTCCTTCATACAACAGAAAGCGATCACATGAAGGGTGCTTCTGAGTAAAACCAAACAGGTCGTCTGTGGAGACATCCAGAGACTTTGTTTCTAGCGTCTGAGCTGACGATGGCTACAGTTCACACTAGAAAGCATCTCAAATGAGTCTCAAGGGGCCATTTGTAAACTTCAAGTCTCTAATCGGACCACCTAAGATGCATTCCAGTGTGAGCAAAGCCTAACTCAGCTTGTGAGAAACATAAATAGTGTTTCAGAGGACGCCTGAATTGTTCTCCGGATAGACGGTGACACAAATCAGTATCCTTAAAACAATGTCTTAGATAACACATGTGTAAATCCAGCAGAAAAACACAATTAAATGAAAGACTTTTGTAAACTTGAACCCACGTTTAATACATGTCAAACTGCCCTCTTGGTTCCAGATCAAAGCGTAGGATATTGTGCATGGGGACTACTGGATTAACACATGTTTCGTGGACTAGTTTAGAAGCGAATGATCTTAAAATGTGGAACAAAGATACAGTACAGTAGTGCTACCAGTGCAACAAATGCCGTGATGACACACTTCACAGGGTGCAGAGAAAGCCAACACACAACGAGGTGGATTTGAAGTGAACAGAAAGACAAGAGGGGACAGACAGAGTGTAGCAGCCCGTCAGGTTCTGGGCATGAACCTCCTTACATCACTAGTCACGGCACTCATTTTCTTAATGTGGCGCATCTGGGGGGTATCATAGGAAGCTGCTCCATGGGAGGAGGGCTTGGCCTCCACCTACAAAGCGCAGTGAGATGGAGGGATGAGAAACACACAGACCAGGACGGCATGGAAGAGGAAAGAGATGAGGAATAGAAGTGAAGAAGGATGGAGGGAGAGGACAGGTTTAAAGATGGAGGACATGAGATGAGCAGTTACACATGTACTTTCATGGAGTCGACAGATTAACACATAAATACTGCAGGGTGGCAGAGGAAGCGTCGCTGGGTGAGCTGAGCATATGGAGGCTAACATGACACCCAGACGGAAGATCTCTGCTCGGGTTAAAGGGCGTCCTTCTGTGATGCAAAGGATGGTATTAAAGCTTTAATAAATCCTAATGTTTGAGTTTAATAATAATGAAATGTAACCTTTAACAAAGTGGGATCCTGAAAGATGCCAGATGTTATACTGTGATGATGCTATGTGTGAGAAGAACAGGTGGTGTGTGTTCCAGTGTTTTATGACTACAGGAAGAGATGGAGGGAGATAAACAAGTTGCCTTTTATGGCTTCCTGTGGAGAGGGTCATATCATGAATGTAAAATGTGCCCAGGTTGTGTTTTGTGTGACCTTTGAGTCTCTCAGGAGGAGAACGTCCTACTTGCACGTATTAAAACAGCAGCTCTAACAACTCTCTAAGTTGCTAAGACGCAAAGTTTTTTATAATTGAATAACCACGATATATGAAGGGAGAGAGTGGGAATGCAGCGTCCCAGGGTTTCATTGGGCAGATGGTTGTACCTGGCTGGTCAGCTTGGACACCTTAGTGGCCAGAGCGATGTCTGGGCGGTGAGCCAGAGATCCTCCACGGCTGGCCGCCTCACGGGCCTTATCACGGTAACCAACCTGGTGACAACAAAACCAAGTATCAAGAATCAGTGGGTAAGTAGAGGAGCTGCAGTGGGGGTCTTTACTGTGGGGGTCTTTACTGTTGATCGCTGACATTAATCCGGTCAGGTTTTTAGAAACTCATACAACGTCCACTCGGTGAAAGAGTGTAGCATGAGCCGAGGAACACCTTAGTTTTCACTTATGAAGAAGGCCTGTTGTATTTGCTCTTATAGGGATTTGAGTTGTTGTGGCTTCAACTTAAATCTGGCTTCATAGATGGTGGGCTTATACTTAGGTTTTGTGATGTTGATATACAGATATAGACGATTCATGTGAAGACAAATAGGAATACATATGTAATAATATTGTGTAAATGTTCTTCCTTTGCTGTTCTCCCTCTGTCTCCTTCCATACACAAATGATAAAACAGAACAATATATCGTTCTTAAAATATTTTTGCATAATAATCGTGAAGTGAAAATCTGAGTTTGTAATTATTAAAGTTTAGGGAATATATTAGGATTTAATTCTTCATGGTTAACCGTGGCAGTGAATTTCCACCTTGTGCAGAATGAGATTTAGCTTATTTCTGCCTTTCTATGTGCAGCTTTAAAGGTCCCCTATCATACTGTTCTTCATCAATATATTACAGGTCTCAGATATATCCAGAGCCTGTCTCTGATTGGCTGAAACACCAAACAGATCATTGCAGCATTACCCATAATCCCCTCTGTTTCAGCCCTGATGGGGGGGGGGGGGGGGTTTACCTTGGTTGCTGATTGGCTAATGGTTACACAAGACAAAACATCGTTATGACATCATAAAGTGGCCAAAATCTGATCAGCTCATTTTCAGACAGGTTTTTATAGAAATGGATCAAAAAGAGAGAAAATCTTTGATCCTGAAACTTTCAGAGTCTCTTTCCACAGAGGGGACACATGTTGATGTAGAAGAGACATGAAGAAGAGGGGACACATGTTGATGCAGAAGAGACATGAAGAAGAGGGGACACATGTTGATGAAGAAGAGACATGAAGAAGAGGGGACACATGTTGATGTAGAAGAGACATGAAGAAGAGGGGACACATGTTGATGTAGAAGAGACATGAAGAAGAGGGGACACATGTTGATGTAGAAGAGACATGAAGAAGAGGGGACACATGTTGATGCAGAAGAGACATGAAGAAGAGGGGACACATGTTGATGAAGAAGAGACATGAAGAAGAGGGGACACATGTTGATGTAGAAGAGACATGAAGAAGAGGGGACACATGTTGATGTAGAAGAGACATGAAGAAGAGGGGACACATGTTGATGTAGAATAGACATGAAGAAGAGGGGGACACATGTTGATGTAGAAGAGACATGAAGAAGAGGGGACACATGTTGATGAAGAAGAGACATGAAGAAGAGGGGACACATGTTGATGTAGAAGAGACATGGAGAAGAGGGGACACATGTTGATGCAGAAGAGACATGAAGAAGAGGGGACACATGTTGATGAAGAAGAGACATGAAGAAGAGGGGACACATGTTGATGTAGAAGAGACATGAAGAAGAGGGGACACATGTTGATGTAGAAGAGACATGAAGAAGAGGGGACACATGTTGATGTAGAAGAGACATGAAGAAGAGGGGACACATGTTGATGTAGAAGAGACATGAAGAAGAGGGGACACATGTTGATGTAGAAGAGACATGAAGAAGAGGGGACACATGTTGATATAGAAGAGACATGAAGAAGAGGGGACACATGTTGATGTAGAAGAGACATGAAGAAGAGGGGACACATGTTGATGTAGAAGAGACATGAAGAAGAGGGGACACATGTTGATGTAGAAGAGACATGAAGAAGAGGGGGACACATGTTGATGTAGAAGAGACAAGAAGAAGAGGGGGACACATGTTGATGTAGAAGAGACATGAAGAAGAGGGGACACATGTTGATGTAGAAGAGACATGAAGAAGAGGGGACACATGTTGATGTAGAAGAGACATGAAGAAGAGGGGACACATGTTGATGTAGAAGAGACATGGAAGAGGGGGACACATGTTGATGTAGAAGAGACATGAAGAAGAGGGGACACATGTTGATGTAGAAGAAGAGACATGGAGAAGAGGGGACAGAGGTTGATGTAGAAGGAGACATGAAGAAGAGGGGACACATGTTGATGTAGAAGAGACATGAAGAAGAGGGGACACATGTTGATGTAGAAGAGACATGGAGAAGAGGGGACACATGTTGATGTAGAAGAGACATGAAGAAGAGGGGACACATGTTGATGTAGAAGAGACATGAAGAAGAGGGGACACATGTTGATGTAGAAGAGACATGAAGAAGAGGGGACACATGTTGATGTAGAAGAGACATGAAGAAGAGGGGACACATGTTGATATAGAAGAGACATGAAGAAGAGGGGACACATGTTGATGTAGAAGAGACATGAAGAAGAGGGGACACATGTTGATGTAGAAGAGACATGAAGAAGAGGGGACACATGTTGATGTAGAAGAAACATGAAGAAGAGGGGACACATGTTGATGTAGAAGAGACATGAAGAAGAGGGGACACATGTTGATGTAGAAGAGACATGAAGAAGAGGGGACACATGTTGATGTAGAAGAGACATGAAGAGGGGACACATGTTGATGTAGAAGAGACATGAAGAGGGGACACATGTTGATGTAGAAGAGACATGAAGAAGAGGGGACACATGTTGATGTAGAAGAGACATGAATAAGAGGGGACACATGTTGATGTAGAAGAGACATGGAGAAGAGGGGACACATGTTGATGTAGAAGAGACATGAAGAAGAGGGCACACATGTTGATGTAGAAGAGACATGAAGAAGAGGGGACACATGTTGATGTAGAAGAGACATGGAGAAGAGGGGACACATGTTGATGTAGAAGAGACATGAAGAAGAGGGGACACATGTTGATGTAGAAGAGACATGGAGAAGAGGGGACACATGTTTGATGTAGAAGAGACATGGAGAAGAGGGGACACATGTTGATGTAGAAGAGACATGGAGAAGAGGGGACACATGTTGATGTAGAAGAGACATGAAGAAGAGGGGACACATGTTGATGTAGAAGAGACATGGAGAAGAGGGGACACATGTTGATGTAGAAGAGACATGTAGAGGAGGGGACACATGTTGATGTAGAAGAGACATGAAGAAGAGGAGACACATGTTGATGTAGAAGAGACATGGAGAAGAGGGGACACATGTAGATGTAGAAGAGACATGAAGAAGAGGGGACACATGTTGATGTAGAAGAGACGTGAAGAAGAGAGGACACATGTTGATGTAGAAGAGACATGAAGAAGAGGGGACACATGTTGATGTAGAAGAGACATGAAGAAGAGGGGACACATGTTGATGTAGAAGAGGACATGGAAGAAGAGGGAAATGTGCTTGTAGAAGAGACATGAGAAGAGGGACACATGTGATGTAGAAGAGACCGAGAAGAGGGGACACATGTTGATGTAGAAGCGACATGAAGAAGACGGGGACACATGTTGATGTAGAAGAGACATGAAGAAGAGGGGACCACATGTTGATGCTAGAAGAGACATGAAGAAGAGAGGACACATGTTGATGTTAGAAGAGACATGAAGAAGAGGAGGAAGAGAGGACACATGTTGATGTAGAAGAGATCATGGAGAAGAGGGGCACACATGTTGAGTGTCGAAGAGACATGTAGGAGAGGGGGACACATGTTGATGTAGAAGAGACATGAAGAAGGGGGACACATGTGATGTAGAAGAGACATGGAGAAGAGGGGACCACATGTTGATGTAGAAGAGACATGAAGAAGAGGGGACACATGTGATGTAGAAGAGACATGGAGAAGAGGGGACACATGTTGATGTAGAAGAGACCATGAAGAAGAGGGGACACATGTTGATGTAGAAGAGACATGAAGAAGAGGGGACACATGTTGATGTAGAGGAGACATGAAGAAGAGGGGACACATGTTGATGTAGAAGAGACATGAAGAAGAGGGGACACATGTTGATATAGAAGAGACATGAAGAAGAGGGGACACATGTTGATGTAGAAGAGACATGAAGAAGAGGGGACACATGTTGATGTAGAAGAGACATGAAGAAGAGGGGACACATGTCATTAGATTGCTGCTTACTTCACTGATCAGCTTGGCAGCCTGGGTCGCCTTCCTGATGTCGGGACGGTCGGCCACACTCGTGTAGTGCAGGTTGGCTTTGGCATCCTTCTTGTATTGAATCTGAAGGGTGAGTCAAATGTATTTATAAAGCGCTTTTCACAGTCATAGTCACCAAGTGCTGGAGGAAGCATTACAACTGTAATGTACACATGATTAATAATAAAAGCCTTGAATCTTGAAATGCTGTCAATAAAATGTTATTTATCACTTTTGGGGATTACGGTACTATTTTGTTGTGTTTTAAAATGTTCTTACATCTTGTATGAGCGTGTTCAGTCTGTGGCTATACTGTGTGTATGGTTTTATTGTCTCGTGCTTTTACATTAGTTTTTTTGTCCTATGGGTTTTTTAGATCACTCACGTTGCTCTGGCTCTTGGCCACTCCCATGGCGTGCTGAACTTCAGGTGGAACGACCATGTTGTTGTAAACAGACTTGCCCTTCTCCTTCTCAAACTTCGCTTTGTACAGTTTCTGCAAGGAAGGAAAGGAATGTCAAAATACTCCAGATAGATGGTAAGTAGGTAGATAGGTAGGTATGAAGGTAGGTAGGTAGGTAGGTAGGTAGGTAGGTAGGAAGGTAGGTAGGTAGGTAGGTAGGTAGGTAGGTAGGTAGGTAGGTAGGTAGGTAGGTAGGTAGGTAGGAAGGAAGGAAGGTAGGTAGGTAGGAAGGAAGGAAGGAAGGAAGGTAGGTAGGTAGGTAGGTAGGAAGGTAGGTAGGTAGGAAGGTAGGAAGGTAGGTAGGTAGGTAGGAAGGAAGGAAGGTATGAAGGTAGGTAGGTAGGTAGGAAGGAAGGAAGGAAGGTAGGTAGGTAGGTAGGTAGGTAGGTAGGTAGGTTGATCTCAATAATTTGGGAAATGTTTGCATTGCAGCAGCATAAAAAACAGGCAATGAACACAAGATAAATCAAGACACAGAAATAAACAGTCTAAAATATAAATAATAAGTGAATGTGAGGAAGTTGTACCCCGCTGATAAGCTTGTTGATCTCCTTGCTGTGGACGGTGTCACGGGTCTCAGGCAGCGTGGTGAACGAGCCGGACTGCATCTGCTTCTTACTGGCCTCCTTGTATTTGCTCTGAGGATGAAGATGAAGAACTTATAACACACTTTGTGCCTACACTGTGACTTATGTCCATGCGTTAATATTCAAAAGGGTCTTTATCTCATACTTCCTCAACTTTGGGAATTTAGCCTTTGCAAACCATTGACATGCCCAAAAGAGAAACCCAGATCAAGTGTTCTAGGGCTTCTTCAAAGTGATAACAACAGCTATTCGGTGCTATATATCTGTCTCTGATTCCTACTTACCTCTGAGGCCAAAGTGCGCACCGCCTTGGCATGGAGGATCTGAGGCGTGTCGCTGACGGGCTGGTAGTGGCCCTTTGACTTCTCATACTTCTCTCTGTACTTCAACTGGAGAGCAGCAACACACACAGATTACAACCGGTTCAACATTTAAGTCTGACGATGTATTGTCATTTGCGATCTGGGGTAATTCCATCGAATCATACACAGAGATGTGACGATGTGGAAATACTTACTTCACTGTACATTCCGTTGTTTTTCATCGCCAGGACGGTAAACTTATCATCCACCACGGGGATCACACAGCCCTTCATCGACTCTTTGTCATATTTGTACTCGACCTGTGGGGGAACCAATGGATAACACATGCGGTTGGATGTTGATAAAGATAAAGAATGTAACATCTAAAGAACTGGGAGTTGTTAAGTTAAGGAGAACGACCACATAAGTGTACACATCATCGTCCATATGTTGACAGAGTGGCAGCATTTCATTGAATAAACGCTTTTACTTACGTCACTCTGTTGCAGGGTGTTCTTGGCATTATTGAGGAAGTCGGGTCTGTCTGTCGTCCAGATCCACTTGTTCTTGGTGGCTTCATACTTCTTCTTGTAGTCAAGCTGAAAACCGAGGAACAAACCCCCCAATATTTATTCAATATTTTCACATTTTCAATTTCAATCCATCCTTAATTCCTGCACTGAAGACACTCACATTGCTGGTGTTCTTGTAGGCCTCCTTGGCAGCACGGATGGAGTGAGCGTCCGGTGTTATGTTGATCTGGGCCTTGCTCTTCTCATACACTTCTCTGTACTTCAGCTGCAAGAGAAGAAACACACCAAATTATTTCAAATGACATGACACTCGCTTTTATCCAAAGCGACTTACATACTCAACACTGTGGACAATCCCCACAGGAGAGCACTTTGGGGTGAAGTGTCTCAGGGACACAACGACATGCTGACTGCAGCGGGGTTTGAACCTGTCCCTGACCCCAACACCAACGCACAAACCACTGCGCCACACCCCCTAAATTAGTGTTAATTATCGCCTTAGGTCTTTTGGGGCGAGCAGAGAAATGCTTCTGTTGTTTGTCTACAGTACTGCAATACTACCTGGTACAAGTGTTTGTCAACAGCTTTCAAATCAAAACTGCTCCGCCTGTTAAAAATCTGCTCAAAGATTGTTGGCCAACCCTGTCAGAGACTCTATGACAACCTATGGCTGTCCAACAACATCATCTGGGACCCAAAGCATGTTCTGAACAGCGAATATGAACTGCTACCATCTACTGGGAGATTCAATAAAGTCAGTCTGAAGTCTGAAGGCAGTCTGTGCTCCAGTCTGTCCTCTCAGTCCTCACAGAGCTGAATGCAGGTCAAATGCTCGCTGAAGGCTCTTTGAGCAGCTTTTCACTCAGTGATCGTGCTGCTGTGTTAAATGTTTGTTTGTCATGTATTGTGTCTTGATATGTGTCTGTTGATGTTACACATACTTGCCAACCTTGAGACCTCAGAAATCGGGAGGATTTCAAAACCACCACCGGAGCTGTATTAGATTAGATGTATGTAACAGACTGGAATACTTTACCTGCTTAGATCTCTTGCATCACTGGGTAAGTTTAAACATGCATTGCTATCTCACTTTCAACTGGTCTGCACTTGTTATTAATGAAACTGATATTGATGAAACTGATTTGCTCGACTGTCTCAAATTGTAATTGTGTGCATTGCTTGAATTTCACTTAACAGACTGAAGTGGGTTGTCTTGTGTGTCATGTTTTGCATTTTGTATTTTTGTTTTTGTATGTCTGTAAGTTGTTGCTATTGTCGGGACCCCCTTGAAAACGAGACGGTGCATCTCAAGGGGTTTATCCCAATGAATACACATTTCTATATAGATTAACATTAACATGCGTATTGTAGCTGTAAGTGCACTGCCTCGCGGCCTGAAGCACCATCCTTGCAGGAAAGGAGTGAGCAGAGGGTTGAGTTGTCGATTCTTGTTCTGTGACTATCTTCCTCACCCTCTCAGACTTTCAGTTCCTTGCGCTACTAAAGAGACGCGCTACCATGGAAACCAAACAATGGTGTAGCTGTATTGAAGTCCGAGTGGAAACAGTCGTGAGTAAATCTGATTTTGTCAGAAAAGGGAGTAATGTGACCCCGGGAGGAAACAGGGAGAGGGCAATGAAATGAGGAGGGTTGGCAAGTAGCCTATTCATGGAGCTGCTGTGATGCAAGTAACATTTCAGACTTGATCTGACCATTCAAGTATTATCGTATTATATATTTTGGCTTGGTCTCTGTAGAAGAGAACAGTGCAGGGAGTCTGAGTGGGACTCACGTTGCTGGTGATGTCCTTCACTCTCTTCATGTGCTGACCGTGAGGGGTGTCGTAAGGCAAGGTGTATCCCTTAGCCTTGGTCTTGTTGTACTCCATTTTGTAGATGATCTAAGGGATTAACAGCATCACATAGTCAGGAGCAACTCAGAACACACCAATATTAGAGTTTAGAAATAACAGAAGAATGGAGAAGAATCCAGAAACTCACGTCATGGATCTTCTTGCTGCGTTTGTGCGCCTCGTACTCTGGAGTCTCCAGGACTGAGGTGAACTTGTCCTTTGCACGCTCATACTGCTCCTTGTACTTCCACTGATGAAGGGTTTGAACACAACAAAGTTAGTACCACTCGTAGAAAATGTGTCGATGTATTAACTTGCTTTTATTCATGTGTATTTCTGTCTTTTTTCACATTTTCGTCAAGGTAAAAACTATCCAAGAAAAGGCGGAAATGTATCAGGGTCATTCCAGAACTAGAGGACATTTCATGTCCCCCATATAAACAATCTAATAATCCATGCCCAAAATGCTAAAACATGCACTTGTTGTGTTAAACATACTTGTCTTGAGACAAAATGTATATAAAGTTGTAGAAAAAGTGGTTTCAAAATATTATTTAAATGATCAAATAGCTCTCGAACATCCCCTAAAATGGCATTTGTCTCTTGTCCCCGCTTCTTGGTGACCAACTTGCATCAAATATAACATTTAAAATAGGGATTGTATTTACTTTTGTTGGTATTATTCTATTGATGTCTCTTGTAATGGTCAAATCAATTTGTTAAATCATAAACATATTTTAGATAACAGTAATGTTGCACAGAAGGTGTGTCCCTCAACATGCCTTCAACCCTGTTACCCAAAGCTTTTTAGATCGGCACAGGAAGTGAACCATCAGCAAGCCATGTGCTAGTGCCCTGGGTAGACCACAACTAAGTCCTCTCTTTTCTTTTTCATATGTTTACAATCTTTTCAGTCTTAAAAGAGTGTGGCACTCTGACCCACTCAACCCTGTTACTGATATTATCAGAATAAAGCATATTCATTTCAAAGTTATCTTTCTTGCATTAGATATCCAAGTGTGTCCTTGCCTTGAAAGTAGCATTACATGCTACATGTAGCATCCTGAGGTTAAAGCTCAAATTAGCATTGATTTTCAACCCTGTTACTATAATTAGAGAAACAGGTAATTCTTCATTGGAACATATTCATTTGATGCCTAGCTGGCAAATCACTTTCTTTTGATGGTTTATTATCTGTTTTTCCTAAATACATAAAAAAGTAAAAATAAAATAAAAGGTTAATTTTTCAAAAATGTTGGGGTCTAAATTGTCCTCCAATTCTGGAATGACCCTTCTGTGAAATGTTACAGTTTCAGTGAATGGTTTGTGGATTTTAGTAAAAGGAAAAGAAGTATTTTATATGGCTTTAAATGAGTTGTTGTTATAATTAAATAAAGTGAAGTTGAAAGAAAAATCTGTCTCTTTCGTTTTTCATTCACTTCTTTCTTCTTGGATAGTTCTCTAACAGAATATGAACTACTTCAGAAACAGATAGCTAACATGTGTAATGAGTGAAATGGTGCCATGCATAAGTTAGTATAAGATGCTTTATGAAACGTGCAGAAAAGAGTTATTTCCAGGTGAAAATGAAGACATGTGTTACCACGATTCAGTCATGAAAGTCAGCAGTACCCACGCTGACCAGCAGTCCATCTTAATCTATGGATCACTGTCAATCTGAGGCTGATATATATTCACTGTAGAGTGGCTTCAAAAACATGAGGTTTACTCTAGAGAAGACAGTGACAGTCAAGTATCTTTGGCGTTACAGTCAAATAGAAATAATATCTTTTGTCTCTGCCTCAAATTCTGACTGTATCAATTAGATCCATTTCTGACTCTAGATGCGTCCCTCTGCTGGTGTGCAACTACTGCAACAATGAGACATGAAGCAAAACCAATTGGTGATGTTTTTAGCGTGAAGGAGAATGGTGCGAAGTGTGGAGGTTAAACCCCTTCAGGAGTTGAATGGAGGAAAGGAGTTTTAATTGGATGACTTTGAGATGTTATAAGACCTTGTTGAGAGATGGCAGTCAATACAAACATTGTAACCTGTTGACTACACAGGTATTAGAATGTAAACAGAGGTGGTTCGTCTCTGAGGCTGTTTACCTTACTGCTCAACGTGGACTGGTAAAGAGCCGAGAGGATGTCAGGGCGGCGGAGCACATTGCAACCGCTCTTAAGAAGACTCTTTGCTTTGGATTTATACTTTGCCTGTACACACACACGTACACACACACACACACACACACACAGCATGCCATAGTTGAGGACACATGTGAAACAGCAGAAACACTGAGAGCAGTACTCCGGAGATCCAAGTGGAGCGGTTTGTCCTCATCTGTGCCTTCAGAGTGACAGATATTGTAAAAAAGAAAATGTATTTATAATCCCAATGTCACACATGACACTAAGGGGGATTTAATATGACTCTTTCTGTCCTAAGACCCTCGCAGAAACAAGGAAAGCTCCCACTGAAACCCCACAATTACGGGTGAGGAGGGATCACTCTCCCTTTTATCACAGACTTGTAATAGATGTTGTGTGTATAGATTTAAAAAGTTGATACAATTAGAAACATAGACAACCCAAGTGATAATGTAAAGGTATATAAGAAAAGATGGATCCAGGATGTTGTTAAAAATCTTCCAATTGCCATCAAAAATGTGTAAAAATAAATAAATATGTCACATGTTATCATGGGAATATTGCTTGGAAATCATATAAAGATATGAAATATGTAATCATGGGTCGATTCAACCGTCTGTCTGATGGCACAGATAGAGGCTCACTCACACAGACGTCCAGCTGCTATGCGAGTGCCGGCATCGACCTGTGTGGGACTGATAAACACAGACATAGCGCCGTCATGCGCCGCAGACCCCCGGCAGGTCTGTGGACGACCTCATGCATCAGAGCAGAGGTCTGGAGGAGGAAGAGGAGGACGAGGAAGAGGCAGGCCGGTGGGTTCAGCTCCAGCAGGACGTTACCTGGCTCATGGCGTTGTTAGCTCTGGCCAGCTTGTATCTAGGATCATCTGTAGTAATGGTGAACTTATCCTTGGTTTTCTCATAAGAAGCTCTGTAGGACCTCTGCTCAAAAATGTCAGAAGGTGGTTAACGACAAACGTCCAGAAAACAGAGTGCGCTGTCATGTGACGAGACTTTTCAGGGGGAGAGAGGAAGGTTAACACCAGTGGTGGAAGGAACACTAGTAGCGGTAGAATCAGCTGAATGTACCTGAAGGATGGACAGTTACAATATGTACTGTGAGTTAGTGGATGTTTTCTATTAAACCTGATTAATCGTACTGCTGAATTAGTGTGTATGTTGTGTTTTACTGCTTCAGATGTACTTATTTTAACATATGGGGAAGTCTAACCTGCAGCAATACATCGCATTCTATAAAGTCCTCATATATTTGAAGCTTTGCCACTGTACTGTGAGAACAACGTATCTCTAAAAGTCACATTAGTATTATTGTTTATCAGTAAACTAGCTGCTTTGTGACGATGGATTGATAATTTTCTAGTTCATTTGGCTTAGTAAGAAAGTTCAAGTCGCATTTCAGGTTATCACAAGCACTCAACATCAGAGGGGGGTTAAAAACTGTACTCTGAAAAGTCACTTAAGTGGTCTATAGACTTATATACTAGAGTCAACACTACAAAAATGACCTCTAGATGCAATGGAGAAGAAGTTAATACTCAAGTAAAGTACTTCGAATGTACACAACATTAAATATTTCATTCCACCACTGGTTACAAGAAGTTGATATGAAGAACAAAGGAAGCATAATGCATTGGTTTCTCAACATTAATGCAGTTCATAAACATTTGAATCAGATAATTAAATATTAAACTATGAATTCTCTGAGAGTCCAGTAGAGAAGCTCAAAGACGGAAATATGTCTGTCTTACAAATGGATATCATCAAAGTAAAAATAATACTGCTTTGGGTAAAAGAATGAAGAAACTCACGTCGTCGATGAGGGTGGAAGCATACTTGGCGGCCTGGAAGAACGGCGTGTCGCAGGAGTACTTGAAGTTTCCTCTGTTCTTCTCAAAGGACGCTCGGTACACTCTCTGTGAACGAGATATGAAACATTACGATTAGAAACATGCAGAAAATAAACGGCTGCAAAAACTTACTTTCGATGTGAATGTTAAACATCAACTATCGAGTCGAGTGTATGGCATTTCATTAAGTATTGAGATTATGAGGAGCTCCTGAACTCATCACACACACACACACACACACACACACACACACTGTAACACACACACATACCATGTATACATCACTTCAGGGGACATTACATTGACTTACATGCATTTCCTGGAGACTTATCCTAACCTTAACCATAACCAACACATGCCTAACCCTTACCCTAACCCTTACCTTAACCCTTACCCTAACCCTAATCCTAAACCTAACCACGCACGCACGCACACATCCACACACACTAACAAAACATACTGTAACACACACACACACACACACAAACACACATCCACACACACTGACAAAACATACTGTAACACACACACACACACACACACACACACACACACACACACACACACACATCCCAACCCCTAAAAGACTGCAAAATTAATATAATAGTATATATAATTAAATAATATAATGCAATAACAATCTATAATAATATATATTGTAATTTAAAATAATATGATATACTTGCACTTGTCTTGTAACTCCTATATCACAAAATAAATATAAAAATGTTAAAATGAAAAACATGATATCAATAATTCAAGATTCTTTACCCCACTGTACAGCGCCTTGTTCTTCTCGGCGGTCACCAGCTCAGGTGTGTCCCAAACGTAGCAGCCGACGCCCCTCAGCCACTCCAGGTCCTCCTTGTACTTCACCTGAAGAGGGCGATATGAAAAAACAGATGGAATACAATTATTACAAAGTATGACACACGGAGGAATCCCTCACTGACGTTCAAAGTAAATAGCTGCTTGGAAATGGCTGTATTGCTGAGTGCCTTTATGTGTGTCTCTAAATGCATAATTATTATAATTGATAGTTATTTTATTAAAAATGTCTAGTCTTGTCACCTGGTGAGTCTTTGCTTTTTGCTGGTTACATATTAGTAAGTCAAATGTTGTATATTATACATGGATTGCCCACTCAGTGTCCTATTCACTCATTGGTAATATGTGTATTTCAGGATGTCATTGTTTGTGTTTGTAAAAAATGAAAAACTCAATAAAGATATTGTTTAAAAATAAATACATTTAAAAAAAAGTATGACACTCACAATGTACACAATATCTGTTTTCTTTTTATTATTACTGACGAATTATAATCCTTATTTTATTCCATTTCATTTATTTATATATTTATTTATTTAATTATTTGTTTGTTTATTTATTTATTATTTATTTAATTATTTATGTATTTGTTTATTTATTATTTATTTGTTTATTTTATTATTTATTTATTTATTATTTATTTGTATATTTATTTTATTATTTATTTATTTAATTATGTATTTGTTTATTTATGTATTAATTATTTGTTTGTTTATTTATTAATTATTTATTTAATTATTTATTTATGTATTTGTTTATTTATTTATTATTTATTTGTTTATTTTATTATTTATTTTATTATTTATTTATTTATGTATTTGTTTATTTATTTATTATTTATTTGTTTATTTTATTATTTATTTATTATTTAATTATGTATTTGTTTATTTATTTATTATTTATTTGTTTATTTATTTATTATGTATTATGTAAATACTGCTATATTTCACTATATTTCTTAGTATTTGTAATATGTTTTAATATTATTATCGTTTTCTTGTAATAGTTCTCTATCTGTGTTTTTTTATTTTTGTTTGACTTGTATGTCTGCACCACGACATCAAGTCAAATTCCTCGTACGTGTGAACCGACCTGGTGATAAACCTGTTTCTAATTCTGAATCTTGATGCTGTGAGTAAATGATTTGGTCATGATCACTCACGCTGCTGATGTTGTCGTTGGCTATCTTGCTGTAGAAGAACTCAGGGCGGTCGGGGATAGACTTCCAGGTTCCCAGAGAGTTGATGTACTTCTCCCTGTATTTAACCTGAAGGAGGGAGAAACACATATAAGAGAGTTGATGTACTTCTCCCTGTATTTAACCTGAAGGAGGGAGAAACACATATAAGAGAGTTGATGTACTTCTCTCTGTATTTAACCTGAAGGATGGAGAAACACATATAAGAGAGTTGATGTACTTCTCCCTGTATTTAACCTGAAGGAGGGAGAAACACATATAAGAGAGTTGATGTACTTCTCCCTGTATTTAACCTGAAGGATGGAGAAACACATATAAGAGAGTTGATGTACTTCTCCCTGTATTTAACCTGAAGGATGGAGAAACACATATAAGAGAGTTGAATCAAAATGATCTTAGCACGCAAAGATTTTCACATCAAGTGGATAAGACAAGATAAGACTTCATTCATCCCGAAGGAAATCGTTCTGCCAGTTACAAAGGCCACTGGCCACGACAATATCCCCTCCAAATTCCTCAGAGACACAGCAACCGCCATCTCACCAGTCATAGCTCACATAATTAACCTCTCCATAAAACAGGGACACATACCCAGAGACTTCAAAATTGCAAGAGTAACCCCCCTGCACAAAAAGGGCAGCAAATTGGACCCAGGCAACTACCGCCCTGTTTCTATTCTTACCTCCATCTCGAAAGTCATGGAAAAATTGGTATATGAACAGGTCGAAAAGTACCTTGCGGAAAAGAAACTAATCTATGAATTTCAATCTGGCTTTAGAACATCCCACTCCACTGACACATGCCTTCTTTATTTGAGCGACCACATCAAACAAGAGGTGGACGAGGGCAAGTACTGCGGCATGGTGATGCTGGACCTACAAAAGGCTTTCGACACTGTCAATCACCCCATTCTGATTGACAAGCTAAAAGCAATTGGTTTTGATAAACTATCGGTGAGCTGGATGCAGTCCTACCTGGAGGGGAGAGAACAGATGGTGGAGGTAAACGGTACTCTGTCCCCCCCCCCCCAGTGAGCTGTGGTGTTCCACAAGGAAGCATATTAGGTCCGTTACTGTTCCTAATTTATGCAAATGACATGTCATCAGCATGTGACTGAAACTTGTTCCTGTTCGCAGACGACTCAGCCCTGCTGGTCTCGGACAGGAGCAGATTGCAGGTTGAAAAAACCCTCAGCTCCGAGCTCGGCAGATTCTGCACCTGGCTCGCCGATAATAAATGATCATTACACCTGGGTAAAACAGAGTCCATTCTCTTCGGTTCAAAACATCATCTCAGCAAATCCGACGACTTTTCAGTTGCAGTGGGCGACATTATTGTCACAAGTAAGAAGGAAATTACATACCTAGGATTGATTATTGAGGCAAACCTCTCCTGTGACAAAATGGCATCCAATGTAATAAAAAAAGTCAATCAAAGAACTAGATTCCTATACCGGATCTCCTCTCTGGTAAACAACAACACCCTGAAGACTCTGGCAGGAGCCCTCATTCAAGGGTACTATGACTATGCTTGCACGTCATGGTACCATAGCACCTCCAAGGCGCTAAAAATAAAACTTCAAACATCGCAAAATAAACTGGTCAGACTACTGCTTGACCTTTCATCTAGAACCCACCTCACCTCTGCCCACTTTGACAACCTAGGATGGCTTAGAGTAGACGACAGAGTACAGCTTCTTGCAATGGGCCTGGTCTACAAGATCCACTACACCTCTATGGTACCCATGTACATGTCAAAGTTCTTCCCAAAGGTCAGTGAATACCATGATCATAACACCAGAGGGAGCTCCACAAATCATGTGAAACCCAGATTTGGCACAAAAAAGGCGAATACACGTTTCGGAATTATGCCATATCAAGGTGGAACGCTCTTCCCACAACTGTAAAGGAAAGTAAAACTGTACTTACCTTCAAAGCCTCTCTTAAAGAGCACCTTCGGGGGAGAGCATTGCAGAACTGGCCCCGGTAATGGTACAAATCTCAACCTGTCGTACAATGGACAGCTTCCCCCCCCATCTATGTATATACTCGCATTTTAGACTCTGTTACTAACTGTATATCTGTAGACTTGGTTGGTCTTAAATGTCCGGTTAGGATGTATTAGAACGAAATCTAAAATGAAAATTGTAAATAAGAAATCTGTATGTAAAAAACCACCTGTATGTAAATTGTAAATAAGCCATCTGTTTGTCAAGTATGTCTTACATGTCTTAAATGATATGATGAATTGGAAATGGGGGACCCTGATGTAAACAAGACGAAAGTCTTTCTCTGGTCTGCATCCCCTTAACAATTGTATGTTTTGAGCTGTACTGTACTGTACCCAATATACAAGCTGTTAATAAACTTTTCAATCAATCTCACAATTACAATAAACACAGCAGCACACAAATAAAACTGTACACTAACAGTGCGGTAACAAGAGCAATTCAATAACTACAGGAAACATAGACGGTCACGTAATTAAATGTACATATTAACAGTAGTGCAAACACCGTCGTGGTAGTTACGTAATCGCACGTTATTTCTCGAACGTTATTCATAATAACAATAATTTGTATTCCTGACCTCGCTGATGTCGTCAGTGACTCTGCGATGGTAGGTGATGTCCAGAGCGTCCTTCACGGTTTGGTAGTGGCCCTTGGCGAGCTCGAAGGTCTCTTTGTAACGCAGCTGGAGACAGAAAGAACATATGGAGAGACTTCATTATCATCCGTGGAGAAACGCCACAGTTTGGCTGATTTCTAACGGTAGTAGTTTGAAAAACGAAAGAAAAAAGAAACATATTAAGACTATCATTGACTTTAAATACATACCATTAACTAATACATCTCTTAGCTTAATTAGTAGTTTATTCGAGTGAAGTAACACAGGTTTAATAACACGTGGTTTTACACGACTGTTCTGAAGATAAGCTGAGAAAACTACAAAAAGCGTCAAATGAAAGTTATATTTATAAAGGTTGGCTCATAATAATAATAATAATAATAATATATAATTTATAAAGTGCTTTTCTAGGTAGTCAAAGTCGCTTTACAAAAAAATATCTTCACAAAACAAACAATGAGCTTTAACCCTTAGATGCACAAGTGGGTCTTTTTTGACCCGGTGAGGTGGTTCTCTCGAAGTATCTTTGTAATTACATTTTGTTATCATTTCATATTCCAGCTATTCCTCAAAAAACATGTTTTAGATATCATGCCATTCAAATTTTTAATGTACATTTTAAGAAATTGTAGTTTTTGTATTTCTACCCCAAGCTTCCATAAGTGGGTCAAAAATGACCCGCATGCATTTCCTATGGGATCCTTTGATTCTTATCACCTGTTGCTGTCAGGAATACATTCACTGTGGACCACACAGACTGCATCACAAGTGACACCTCTGAGGAAGATTATTTTACTCAGCAAGATCTAAAACCTGTCAGTATAATAATAATAATAACAATACATTATATTTGTATAGGGCTTTTCAATATAAGGGAAGGTGGGGGGGGGGGGCTATCAAACTTGATCAGCCGGCATGGATTGATGGGGGGGGGGGGCTACGAGTAGACAAGAGGAGAAGAGATGAGTTTTGAAAGGGGACTGGGATACTGTGAGGGTCTCAGAATAGCGGAGATCTTTGCATCGATATGTTCAAAACGTTTTTTTTCCAAAATGTAAAAAAAATGTCTAAAATTATAAATATAATACTAAATATTATAAAAGTGATTTTTCTTAACCAAAATGACAAACATGGCATAAAAACACATTATTCTAATACGGGTCCTTTTTGACCCACTTATGGAAGAGTGTAGGGTCCAGTCACTCTAAGGCAGTGCTTCTCAAAGTGTGGTCCGCGGACCACTGGTGGTCCGTGAGCGCCCCCTAGTGGTCCGTGAGTATATTGGTAACATTTCACATTTGAAATTAATTAATTAATTTGAGTTTTCCGCACTCTCGCGGGAATATCTCTGCAATGGAGCGAGCTTAAGTTTCACTTTCAATTGCATGATATAGCCCCGCGCAACACCTTCATCACACATGTGGCCACTTGTTTGTAGCATATTCAGGCGATTTGTAATCTGTTCTAGAAAAACGATGTGATTTTGGATATTTGTGAAGTTAGGTGGTCCGCGAGTGTTTTTTTATTGGTTAAGTGGTCCTTGGTATGAGAAAGTTTGAGAAACACTGCTCTAAGGGCATCTAAGGGTTAAGTGCATTGGAAAGCATTTGACTCAGAGGTATACTCACATCGCTGGACTGCACGTATGCTTTCTTGGCGCGGATCAGGAGGGGCGTGTCAGCGATGGCGGTGTATCTGTGCTTCATCTTCTCATACTGGTCTTTGTATTTGTTCTGAGGGAAGACGGTATTGAACACATGAGCGCACTGACAGAATGGACAGTCATTTCTATCCACTTGTAGAAAATCAGCGAGATATTAACTTAAGTTCTTCCGATGTGAGAGGTTACACACCCAGCGAACAATGATAAGAATAACAGAGGAAGGGGAATACTTACGTCACTGCAGACCACCTTCATTTTCCTAGAATGACCCATGCTTGGTGTTTCAAATTCTGAAGTGAAGTGAGCTCTCTCCTTGGTAGCCAAGCTGGTGTACTTGTACTGTAGAGAAACAGATACAACGCTGGATTAGATTATCAGCAGAAGGAAATGATTAATGCAACGACTCGTGGTGGTTGTGTCTGAACTTGCGTTGTTGGTCAGCAGCTGGGCCCACTTGGCTCTCTTGATGTCCACAGAGTCCCCGGTGGTCCTGACCTTCGACATGTCCTCCTTAGCCTGGGCTTTGTAGATCATCTGAGAATAGAGAAGCACAAACACGTCAAGACAAAAGCTCAAGCAGATTACGTTGCGATGTTTGCTTTCTGACACTCTTTTCTGAAAGTGAACCTCGAGATAATAATGTGATGAAGTTGATATACATTGTGCCAATATCTGTTTTTCGTGTTCTATGTCCTATATATATTCAGCCCACTCTCTTCAGTCTGCGTACACTGACATGACTTTGCAAAGGCGTGCAATAGATACGCAGAAGTCTGATTTTGCGTGCATATGATACTCCCACGTTTACGTTAGTTATGAACGTATCTTAAATGCGTTTATTTTCTACATATCTTTGCCATTTATTTAACCCTAACCCAAACCATTAACATTAACATTAACATTAAAACTGTCATTGGAACGGCGATCAAGCCTGGAGCCACAGAGCTCTTTGTTTTAATGTTTGAGGTGCAATATCAGCAGGGGCGGTTCTAGGGGGGCCAGGGGGTCCAGTGCCCCCCTAACACTGACTTTGGACCCCCCTGAAAAAATAAATAAAAGTTTATGGTTAAACGATTTCTTGGCTGACGGAATAGGCATAACTAACGCTATTTGTCTTTCTAGTCGGACCTATAGAGCGTAAAAACTGTAACTACAAGTATCTGAAATAAATATGTGGAATGAACACTTCAAGACACTGGTAATTGCGTACCATGCTGCGAATGGATCTGGCCCTTCCTACATCCAGGACATGGTTAAACTGTACACCCCAGCACGTGCACTACGCTCTGCATCAGCCAAACGACTCGCTGCACCCTCGCTGCGAGGGGGACCCAAATTCCCATCAGCAAAAACACGTGGGTTTGCTATCCTGGCTCCAAGATGGTGGAATGAGCTCCCCATTGACATCAGGACAGCAGAAAGCTTGCACACCTTCCGGCGCAGACTGAAAACTCATCACTTTCGACTCCACTTCGAGCCATAGAATTACTAACAAAGCACTTATATACTAATATAGGACTGGCTTATCTATAGCCAGTTGAGTAGCACTTGAAATGTTTGGCTCTATGAAACCTGATGTACTTATATGATTCTGTTTTCTTCAAGGTTGTGTCTTCCTGGTCGTATGTACTTATTGTAAGTCGCTTTGGACAAAAGCGTCAGCTAAATGCAATGTAATGTACGCAGACTGTGAGACCGGGTTGATATATTCATGTTGCTCTGTTGAGCCTGTGAATTAAGTTGCTCATTGCCATATCTACACTGTAGCTACTGAAATGTGCAAATGACAATAAAGCCTTGCATCTTGAATGTT
Organism: Harpagifer antarcticus; assembly: GCA_902827135.1. Classification (NCBI taxonomy): domain Eukaryota; kingdom Metazoa; phylum Chordata; class Actinopteri; order Perciformes; family Harpagiferidae; genus Harpagifer; species Harpagifer antarcticus. Next base: position 157,033 of record CADEHL010001067.1, read on the forward strand.
GAATCATTGTTTTTAAAATGACACATCGGGTCAAATTGAAATCTAAAGTATTTGTATTCATTTGGAGAAGGACTAAGAATTTGTTAAACGGACATATTGTGCTCATTTCCAGGTACTAATGTGTATGTTGAGCCTCTACCGTGACGTGTTTACATCAAATCAAGGTTCTCAGGAAGGAGTGTGTGGGAGAGAAACGTTGGGATTTGAGCCTTTACAGACCATTTACATGCACACAAACCTATATAACACGCTAAGGGGGAAAGGCACAATAGGGTATATTTAATTCCACTACAGGACAGACTTCATCTGGATGTTGTTTGCAATTAAGATGGGAAGAAAAGGTCGTAGAGACATCGCTTAAATGAGTCCCTAAATGTGATGTGTGGGACCTTGACTCACGCCGCTCATGTGGGTCTTCAGCTCCGTCACGCGGTTATACTCCGGTGTGTCCAGGACCACAGAGAAGTTGGCCAGGTTCTTCTTAGCCTCCACTGGGTAGGTCACCTGGAAAAGAAACATGTTAACATGGAAAAGATTGTGAAGCCACTGAAGGAAGTTCACAGAATGATGGATACTTTATTTACATACACATTTATGTTGAAAAAGTAGGTGCAGCCTTAAACAAAAGCAAGTGGACACGTTGAAGCAAACAAGTCACAGTAATAACACATTGAAAAGGTGTGTATTGCACATTTCAGTTACTGCACTGAGGTTTCTAATAATCATGATATTAAGGGATGTTATATCCGAATGGAAATACGTACCCTCTGTTTGGTGATGTTGCGGACGTGCACCATCTCCGGGGTGTCGTACAGGAAGCAGCCGACGCCTCTCAGCCAATGCAGGTCCTCTTTGTATTTCAGCTGAACACACAAAATGGTTTTAATGAGCATTTAAGAAATGAAATCGATTTAAAGCACATCTCTCCTCGGTTTTTCTCTTCTTATACCTCGCTGGTGATCTGGTTGACGTGGTAACAGTGCATCAGCTGGGGTGTGATGGGCAGATTGATCAGCTGACCTCTGGTGTTGTAGTATTTCTCTCTGTAGCACAACTGGAGAAGGAAACAAAACGGTGGCATGAGTACAACATATGACTCATGAATAATGAAACAAACCTGGATGATATAAGTGGGGTTCAAATGCTTTCATACGTCGCTGAGGTGCTTCTGGTTCATCTTGACTTGCTTGATGTCGGGGGTGTCGTAGGTTGTGTGGATCTTGTCCTTTTGCTTGTGGTACAGCTCACGATACAGGCGCTGGGGAAAGACGACAGAAGAGAAAGTTTGATCCAGTGAAAGTGTCAGTAATATGTACATTTCTATTCATTGATAATCTTACCTCGTTGGTGATCTTGTTAGCCTTCCTTGAGAGGACGAAGTTGACTCCCTCGGGATGAAGAGTGTAGGCCTTTGCTTTCGTCATCTCATAGGCTTCCTTGTACTTCACCTACCCAACGAAAACAGCAAGGGGGAATGATTCAGTAACATCGAAACTCCTTTGGCAAAAAAAGGTTTAATTGATTTAAAGCTCCCCTATTTTACTGTTCTTCATCAATATATTACAGGTCTCAGATATATACAGAACCTGTCTCTGATTGGCTGAAACACCAAACAGATCATTGCAGCATTACCCATAATCCCCTCTGTTTCAGCCCTGTTTCCAAAGAGCTGATTCTCTATCTGTTACTTTAGATGAAAATAAGGAGCCCCTCCCCACGCCCCTCTGAGAGACATTTGGTTACAAAGAACTCAATGGTGCTCTAGGAGGAGATTCAGGTGATAAGGGGGGGGGGTTACCTTGGTTGCTGATTGGCTAATGGTTACACAAGACAACACATCGTGATGACATCATAAAGTGGCCAAAATCTGATCAGCTCATTTTCAGACAGGTTTTTATAGAAATGGATCAAAAAGAGAGAGAATCTTTGTTCCTGAGACTTTCAGAGTCTCTTTCCACAGAGGGGACACATGTTGATGTAGAAGAGACATGAAGAAGAGGGGACACATGTTGATATAGAAGAGACATGAAGAAGAGGGGACACATGTTGATGTAGAAGAGACATGAAGAAGAGGGGACACATGTTGATGTAGAAGAGACATGAAGAAGAGGGGACACATGTTGATGTAGAAGAGACATGAAGAAGAGGGGACACATGTTGATGTAGAAGAGACATGAAGAAGAGGGGACACATGTTGATGTAGAAGAGACATGAAGAAGAGGGGACACATGTTGATGTAGAAGAGACAGGAAGAAGAGGGGACACATGTTGATGTAGAAGAGACATGAAGAAGAGGGGACACATGTTGATGTAGAAGAGACATGAAGAAGAGGGGACACATGTTGATGTAGAAGAGACATGAAGAAGTGGATTTTGCATAATGGGTGACCTTTAAGGCAGACATTGTACTCACATTGCTGGTGACCACGCTGTTCAGTTTAGCCTGTTTGATGAGCGGTGTGTCTTTAGTCAGGGTGTATCCGGTGGGCATTGAACTCTTGTTTTCCTCCTTGTACACGTTCTGAGAGAGGGAAAGACAACGAGGTGAGACGGGAGGCATTTCAACTCGGAAAACATACAGCTTATAAGTAAATAATTAAAAAAATAATAATGACTGGACAACATTAGGGAGAAATCCTGAACCTACGATCTTAAGTAAACTGAATAATGTTTCAATTGGAAAACAGCATATGTTGATTTTGTATCTGTTTTAGCAGAGATTAGTCTGCACCTATTTAATATAGCATTGGGTTCCTTGTCACTACTACTACTACTACTAAATGTCATGTTCTTATATGCTGTATGTGACGGGACTACGGATGGAAATTAGCTCAAAGCTAAAATCTGGCTCATTTACACTTGTAAGCATTATTTTGTTTTAAAGTGTTCATCAATGTGCACTGTCCAAATTCAAATAAACAATGAAATGAAAATAGCGTGTGCAGTGTCTCTCTACCATACTGTAGATCTGAACAAATTCCCACGATAAAATAAAGAATAAAGTGTAAAGAAAACTACAAAAATGGCACATCAAATAATGTGATTCACTTAATATTATGTCAACAACAGAGTTCTTGCAGTCTATAGTCCATATTTCTATTTTCTGTGCAATACTTTCTCAACATGCTGCTGCAAATGATTGCTCCAATCTAATCTAACATGTGATGGTCATTTCTACACATGGGTGCTGAACCTTAAGGAACATTATCTCACATCGCTCTGGATGTAGTTAGCCATGGCGGCCCTCTGAGTGTCGATGGTAACAGCCGGAGCGGTGTTCGTTCCCTTGACGTTGGCGTTGTAATCGTAGCGGTAGTGCAGCTGGAAAAAGAGAAGAAAGACAGTTGAGATATATCGTAAATATAATATGTATACAATGTATGGAAAGCAATACGTCTAAATTGTTCAGAACATTTTGAGATTCACTCACATCGCTCAGGTTCAGGGAGTTCTGCTTGGATGTCTCGTACACTGGAGTGTCCATCACCACCGAGAAGTCCTTGAAAGACTCGACAGCTTTGGCTTTGTATTTGTTCTGAAATAAAACACAAAGACTTTTAAAAACACGATGCAGTCTACAGAGGATCTACTGGAAGGCAAGGGAAGCTAATGGACATTGTTGAGAAGAATAATATGTGTATATATATTTATCTTAAAAGGATGTGAAATAGAGGGTAGCATAAGAATGAGTAAAGTGATAGGACTTACCTCGCTCTGAAGATTATCAGCATTCTTGACGCGGATGATCTCTGGAGTGTCCCAGGCGTAACAACCGATTCCCCTCAGCCAGTTCAAATCATCCTTGTAGAAGATCTATGGAGAGTACCAAATATAACACACGTTAAGTAATTTGGATTGCAATTGGTTAAAACATCATCCCTTTTCATACCAATTCAACAAACTGAATAATAACCATGAGTGCTTCCTACTATTTTGAAATACATGTCCTAATGTCTTCTCTATTTACAACATATTTCACGGAGGATTTCGAAAGCCTATTGAGTTTTGCAGCTAGGTGCAATTTGTCTTTTTCTGCAACAGAGACAAAGCCAAATGTGATTCTGTGATTATATAATAACCTTGTTTTCCATACATACATTTTGTCCCATGTATTTCCCCAAAAAGTAACACTTAAGAGAATGACAGAGCTGTCCTTATCTCCTGATCTGAATCTCAAAATAAATGTGTGTGTGTGTGTGTGTGTGTGTGTGTGTGTGTGTGTGTGTGTGTGTGTGTGTGTGTGTGTGTGTGTGTGTGTGTGTGTGTGTGTGTGGCCTAGCATTATTATACTTGTGGGGACCTAAATCTATTTACACAGTCACGTGTGGGGACTCGCCTCCCTTATGGGGACCAATCGGAGGTCCCCATGAGGGGTATCATTAATTTTAGGGTGAAGACTTGGTTAGGTTTAGGATTAGGGTTAGGCTAAGGGTTAGGTTAAGGGTAAGGGTTAGGGTTAGGCATGTGTTGGTTATGGTTAAGGTTAGGATAAGTCTCCAGGAAATGCATGTAAGTCAATGTAATGTCCCCTGAAGTGATGTATACATGGTATGTGTGTGTATGTGTGTATATGTGTGTGTGTGTGTGTGTGTGTGTGTGTGTGTGTGTGTGTGTGTGTGTGTGTGTGTGTGTGTGTGTGTGTGTGTGTGTGTGTTTCTTTCTTCACAGTAACTAAGTGTGGCTATTATCGCTGCTCATTGTGAGTTGGACTGTTTTCACAGAGAAGCTAATGTTCTTAGAGTGTGGCCAATCGTGCTCTTGAGTGTATGTACATTATCTATTTTAAATATGTGCAAATAGTACTGGAGCACATGTGCTTTCCTTGAATTGTCAAAGTATTTAAAAATAGAGAAGATATGATGTTAGAAAATGGCGTCATGTTACAATGTTTGTGCAAGTTAAATAGGAAGGTATAGTACACAAACAAAGCTGACAGATACTGTCTATGCAAGAACGTGGCTGGACCTTTGACCAGTCTTTAGCTTTGCAGTAACTAATTCAAACATATTTTACTTAAACCGATATATTCCTGCACATTAACTGTATCTGCATATTGAAGTATGAATGCTTGTCTTCTCCTGAATGACGGCACCTGTGACGTGTGCAAAGGAGTGACTCTACTCCTCATCTCATCGAACCTGTAGAATGACAATAAAGGATTCTATTCTATAGTTTGACTTACGTCGCTGAGCTGCTCGTTGACTTTGCGTGCCTGCGTGTACACCTGCATGTCGGGCAGGCAGATCCATTGGTGCAGTCTCTTGCGGTAGTTGATCTCGCTGACGGAGGACTGGGTTTTGTGGGCGGACAGGATCTCCAGCATGTCTGCAGGGATGTGGTTCTTAGCCTTGGTCTTCTCATAGTCCTCCCTGTACAGACGCTATACAGACAGACACCAGACGGTTGGGTATGTTATCAAGAGCTTGGGAGTGTTCGATATGATTAGGGATCACATTTAATGGAACTTAGCTTATTTTCTTATTACATTTCTTTAATGAACTGCAATTATATTTCCATTTAATTCACATGTTCTGGTCGTTTTCGTCATGCATTTTCTGGACGTCTGTTTTTTTTTTTACAACTATTTTTTGGAATAGTTCAAACTGAATTTGAGTTTTCCTCCGTCCAAAAAACCGAAACAAATTAAATGTAATTATTTCTTAAGTTGAGAGGAGGTTGGTTATATCAGCTTGTGGCTTGTTGACCTCTCCTGACACCAAATATTTACATTATCTTGAATTTCATGCTTCTAATGGGTACAGATAAGATAGTTCATCTTTCAGTCTTCTCTGACTAGCAATAATTCAGACACACAGTGTGATAGAAAATGCCTGATTAATGTCACTTACATCAAGCACCAGCTTTCCGGCTTTGACGCAGCGAGCGGTGGCCGGATCGTCCTCCAGACACTTGGGCAGACTGTAGAGGGACTTGAACTTCTCGTAGTCCTCCTTGTACTTCACCTAAAGGGACAAAAACACATTGTCTCTTAAAACAGTCCAAATGATATGTGAAGAAAAAACCTGCAAAGTTATAACGTAGAATGAAATGAATTACCTATTTCTTCTGGTGAGAAAAGCGATCATTAAACAATTACAAGAAATCGGCTAAAAGATAATAACTTAATAAACTCTAATAATAACTTAATAAACTCTAATAATAACTTAATAAACTCTAATAATAACTTAATAAACTCTGAATGGAAGAACCTAGTAAATGAAATATATGTAATGCAGAAAACAACTATTAGAAACCAAAGATTTATAAGGAACATGAGGTAAGAATTGACAATTAATGTATACCTGAGTATTAATATTGCATCCATTTATTTGTATTATTATTACCATTATTATTAATATTTAATTTCGGATGTGTCAACTGTTATGTAGTTAAGTCATGTACCTACATGTGTTTATTTTGTTATGTAAGCTTTGTGAATAATTTCTTAAAATGAAATAACCAGAAGTGAAACTCACGCCGCTGAGGATAACTTTCTGCAGTTTGGCGTGCTGCATGGCGTGAGAATCGTGAGGAATCTGGTAGCTCTTGTCTTTGATTTTGTCCCAGGCGGCAGTGTAGTTTTTCTGTGGAAAGTAAAACAACAACACGTTATCAACATTTAAAGCAGATCTTCAATCATGTCACTGGATTAAAGAGTCGTCACTTACGTTGCTGAAGTAGTGCTTGAAGTTGCGGCACTTGGCGTAGTCGTAGGTATCCAGAACGGTGGTGTACAGGTGCTTCTCCTTATGATAGGCCTCTCTGTAGTTGAGCTGTTAAAGATAATAATTAACACACATTTAGGCATTTTAACTTAAAGGTCCCCTGATATACTGTTTTTCATCTATCTTTTATAGGTCTCAGATATATACAAACATGTCTCTGAAGTGTTTGGCTCCAAACACCAAACAGATCATTGCAGCATTACCCATAATCCCCTCTGTTTCAGCCCTGTTTCCAAAGTGCTGATTCTCTGTCTGTTACTTTAGATGAAAATAAGGAGCCCCTCCCCACGCCCCTCTGAGAGAGATTTTGCTCTAGGAGGAGTTTCAGGTGATAAGGTGTGGGGGGGGGGGCTGATTGGCTAATGGTTACTCAAGCCAAAAAATCGTTATGACATCATAAAGTGGCCAAAATCTGATCAGCTCATTTTCAGACAGGTTTTTATAGAAATGGATCAAAAAGAGAGAGAATCTTTGTTCCTGAAACTTTCAGAGTGTCTTTCCACAGAGGGGACACATGTTGATGTAGAAGAGACATGAAGAAGAGGGGACACATGTTGATGAAGAAGAGGGGACACATGTTGATGTAGAAGAGACATGAAGAAGTGGATTCTGCTTAATAGGTGACCTTTAAACTTCATATATTGAAAGGGTCCAGCTCACTCACATCACTAGCCCAGGTGTTACCCAGGATGGCCGTCACATAGGCTGGGGTGTCAGTCACAATGGAGTAATTGTTGAACTCCTTCTTGGCCTCCGCTCTGTATTGAAGCTGGAAGAGAAGATATCACATGGTTGAATCATCACTGTATTAACATATAAACATTATTAATACAATTGTTTGAAGTTTCCTGTGATTGTACAGGATGTCTCTCACCTCGCTCTGCTGCTCGTAGGACTTCTTGGCACGAAGGATCTCCGGGGTGTCCCAGACGAAGCAACCCATTCCCTTCATCCAGTTCAGGTCCTCCTTGTAGAACACCTTTTGAACGGCAAGAGCACAAATTACATATTTAATAAGGGAGAAAAAAATCTGATACAATCCGTTGCTTGCAAACATAGTTTATACTCAAGTTGAACACAAGCATTGAACATCTTAATAAGCCTTTGGGCTACTGCAGAAATGAAGATCCCACTGATATCTTATTATGGTTTGAAAATAGGATGTCCATCTTGTATCTCATGTGCCGAGTGCTCATTTCATGCATGGTTTTGGGCATGTATGTGTTAGAGAATATTTTAATCCTGTCTGTTCCCATGTATCGAATTGGGAACTTATCTGCGAACTTCTGTTTCTAATTAAAGTGTTGTTCCCTCAATCTGTGAAATACGATCATGCCATCCTTAGGGTCAACTCAGAGGTCAGATGCCTTGCTTTGTGGAGAAAGGGGGGGCATCCTGTCCTGACTAGTCTTTGTCCAGTTTGTGGTATCTGTTATTAATTAGCAGAGAAAGGGCGCGTAAGTTTGGGATCCGCCTTTGGTCAATATATTGTGTGATTATATTGTGTAACCTTCAGAGTGCTGCTCGGTGGAAGATGGTTCACGTGTGAAACTGAGTGTGCCCTCTCCGGCCGATACTTCAATAAATCTCCGTGTTTAATGAAAGTTCTCCGTCTCCATTCTTCAACATTGGCTCTGCATTGAATCCCAGAAGATTATTCTTCACAGATTGGCGTCACGAACAGGATATCAAATATAGCTTCAGAATACTGGTAAGTGTAATTTCAAATCTATTTGAATATTGCCTTACCAGTATGTATTTCGAGGACCTTATGTGTATAGGTCCTGTTGTTATATTAATTTACTCCATTTTACATGTATTTTGCATTTTATCTTGTAATTGTATTATATATTTTTATTTTCTCTTTCATGTTTGATGATCTTTGAAGCCCACTAAGACAATGGTGTTTGTGACATTGGGTTGTATTAATAACATTAGATTGTATTTGTGAATTTGTTTTCTATAACTGTATAAGACTAAAGTCGGAATTTCCCCTGGTAGAATAATAGTGTTCTTCTATCTCTCTCTATGTGTTGCATTCTAATAAATACATATACAATTGGTTATATTTAATCAAATGCTTGTATATCTAACAAACACAAATCTAAACAGTTGTTGAATTTGTCCAAACATCTACCACAGAACACTGCGCAGGTACAAGCACCCCGTTGTGTTTTGTGAGAATAATCAATACATCAAAGTGTTTCATTGCGTCATTTGTCTGGCTGTGAACTTGACCAGAAGCTTCCTGGATTCTTTTCAGCTAGTCCAAACCTCAAATTATAAAAAACAGTTTCCTAAATAATAAACCTACATCGCTGAGGATCTCGTTGGTCTTGCGGGCGCGGATGAGGTTCTCCTGCTCGGGGTGGCAGGTCCACTGGTGCAGGTGGGTCCGGTAGAGCACCTCGCTCAGCATGTCCTGGCTGCGCTTAGCCACCTTGTTAGCGATGATGTCCGGGGGGATGTGGTTCTTGGTCTTGCTGGTGTGGTAGTCCTTATTGTAGAGCCTCTGTGAAGAGAGGAAACATGGAAGGTTATTCACATTGTCATTACCAATATGAACAATATGCAGAGATGTTAAAGTACACACACCCTTTACTCAAGGAGAAGTACAGATACTCGTGTTTAAAAATACTCTGGTGAAAGTAGAAGTACTGACTAAACTTCTTTACTCGAGTCAAAGTAAAGAGGCTTTGAAATGTACTTCAGTAGAAAGTACCCATAACTAGCAGCTGCTTTAAAGAGTACCTGACCTCCCTTTATATTAATAGAACAATAATGTCATTGTTAGCTAATGAATGTTTCCATGCTGAACAACGGCAACATGACAACGTTTCCATTGGTCCCTCTTCTTTAGAGAAGACCAGGAAATGATGGATACACGGATCGTGTTCAAATCAATAGGCACGCAATGACTCTAAAGAATAATGATCACGCACCAAACACACATTCAGACTAAAGGAACCAGCTGTTTGGAAAATGAGAGAAGTAGAAAGTACAGGTATTTGAGTTCAACATGTAAGAAGTAGAAAGTACAGGTATTTGAGTTCAACATGTAAGAAGTAGAAAGTACAGGTATTTGTGTTCAACATGTAAGAAGTAGAAAGTACAGGTATTTGGGTTCAACATGTAAGAAGTAGAAAGTACAGGTATTTAAGTTCAACATGTAAGAAGTAGAAAGTACAGGTATTTGGGTTCAACATGTAAGAAGTAGAAAGTACAGGTATTTGTGTTCAACATGTAAGAAGTCAAAGTTAAAAGTCATCAGAAAAATAGCGTAGTGGAGTAAAGTACTGATACAAGAGAAATGTATTTAAGTACAGTAACAAAGTATGTTTACTCCATAACTTCACACATCTGACAATATCCAACAATAACATCACACTTCAAGGTCTATGTCTTCTTCTATTTGCTCCTTGCAACCGTATTCCTCTCCTATGTATGCACCACTATAGATTAAAGCAAATTCCTTATGTGTGTTAACCTACGCGGCAACACACCTGATTGTGATAAAAGTTGATCCGGTCCAAGTTTGTGACATACCTTAGATTTACCTAAAGAAAGGTGCTATTTTGACTATTGATTATCAATCTCTCGCTTAAGGGATTTTTTTGTAGTATTTGAATAACTTTTTTAAACTTTCTTTGGCTTTCATTTTGCAATATCATTCATGTTTAACTTTCTTATCAATTGAAGGATGTCTTGTCATGTAAGGAATAAATAGAGGATATCTTACCAGTCCCTTGTTCTTCTCCTGTCCTCCACAGCGCATCACCTCGGGGAAGTCCACCAGGGTCCCGGCCATGTAGTGACCCTTTACCTTCTCATGGAGCTCATGGTACTTGGCCTAGAAAGAAGTCCAGAATAATGAAAGTCAGTTTTCAGTTCACCTACTATAAGAAGAAATCATGATGCCCTTGTGCTTTTACATTTAGCAATGAACACCCTAAAGGAGTCACTTACGTCACTGATGATATCCCTGCCCTTCTTTCCGCTGAGAAGTGGGATGTAGTGTTGGTCCAGCTTGTAGCCAGTAGCCTTAGAATCGTCCCATTGATGTTTGTATGTTTTCTGAAGTGACCCAAACACAGAGTTAAAGGCAAGTCTGATGTTACCAACACATATCATACATTTATGAAATAATCTTAGGATATTGCATTACCTCGCTGACGTTCTTGCCCACTTCCCTGCTGTGTGCCAGTTGAGGAGTGTCGTCCGAACCGATATAGTGACCCTTTTCTGCGTTGAAGGTCTCTTTGTACTTCAGCTATAGTGGGAAGCAAACAACGTTAGTCATTGTTTTACTTTGCTTCTTGAAATTGAGAAGTTAAACTTCTTGTTTTTACATACATCACTGAGGTTAGCGGCGTTAACTCTCGCCAAGATGAGCTCAGGACGGTCCACGATGTGGGTGAATTTTGCGAAGCCATCCGTTGCGCCCTGCTTGTAGTGTCTCTGCAAGGTAAACAAACCAACATTGAGGTGAGTCACAATGAACTGAAAACAAAACAATGGGCAAAAAGTGCTGAAAGAAAACAGCAGTGTGATTACGGTCAACATACCTCGTTGAGAATCGCCTGAGCATTCCTGGCTTTGACGTGGTGGACGGACTCAGCCGGCATCCAGCCGCAGCCTCGGAGCCATTCCATGTCAGCCTTATACACACACTGAAGACAGAAAGCAAGACACACATTATACATTAATCATACCACGTGGTGGGAAAGTCCTGAATGTCCTCTTCCAATCTGAGAGTAACATGATAGCAAAGGTATCCCAACTGCAGCTGTGTGCATGACAGGATGTGTGATTACCTAGAAGAGCATCAGGACTGTTTGAGGCATATGATAGCTATGTGATTAACATGATGATTCAGCCTCTATGGAGAGAGACATCAAGCATGCTCATTTCTGACGTGGAGCTAATCTGAAGTAAACATTGAATACTGCTTTCTATCCCTCCATCTTGTGACTGTGTAACTCCCTCTCTTGTATCATGTGAAGGACTCTGTTCAGGAACTAGTTGATGCTCTGTATGTGATGACTACTTCCATTCTTGAGGGGATCAGAAACACATGGATCCTGAGGTTGAAGCTCAAGCCGATGACGAGTGATATTTTTCTAACACCCCCTTGTCAGGATATGTATCGTATCACAGCCCTAATGTGCCGTCTAAAACGCTGTCTTACTCCAGCCAGCAGGTGGTGCTGTTGTTTTGTGTTACTTCTTCTTTTATTAGTAGCAGCCAATGGGAATGACTTACATTGAAAACATAGGAAGTGATACCCACATGCGAGTAGTGCTCTTATTATACATTCATGGAGTAGTGAGACTAGAGTTTGAGGTTGCGTTCCAATAGTCCATTTAGTTTAGGAACCTTCCTAACGGAGTGAAATGACCCGGAAGTCCGTCACTGGCAGCCATGATAAGTGCCGTTCCAATTCTCTACGGCCCAATCCCAAACCACTCCCTCGACCCCTACCCCTCCGTTGTGACGGAGTGAAACTCCAGTTTTTGTAGCCACCCACACTCGAGCTCAACGATGCTCCTCCTGTCAGATGGAGGGGGAGTAAATACAGCAGCAAGCTTTGGGACGGCCTCCCCTCCTCTCCCTTCCAACTCTCCCTCTTCCCTCATCTCCCCTCCCCCGTCCTTCTCCTCTCAGCGAAAAGGAATCTCCCCTCTCCGATCAGACTCGCTCTCCCCAAAAAGACCCCCTCTCAGAGCCCTCTCGCCTCTCTCCCTCTCTCCTCTCCCCCTCTCTCTCCCCTCCCTCTCTCCCCTCTCTCCGGCAGAAACAGGAAGTGCCGTAACTGTATGTAACAACGGTTTCAAATCAGCATCTCTTAGACAAAAAGTTTAAATGAATAACTCAAATAAAACTCCAAACATCTTTCATTGTGTTTCAAAGCTCTTTTAGTTTTAAACCTGATGTTTATAAGCTTCTTAGTTTTTGCAACGGTCTGTAAATATACACAACTTATAATAAAATGCACAGATTTACCTTTTTCTAGACTAAACACAGGTTTGATCCTAAGTTAAAAACATGAGGTTATCATGAGGTTGCTAACATGTAGTTTATCAGTGGATGTTTGCTGGAACTACTTGCTAACAGCGTGATTCCTGACGGACACACACAGCGTGACTCCGGTCAGGTAGAGACCGGTCTCCAGTCAGCACGGCTGCAGACTCGCTGTTTGAGGGCTTGACAGCCCACTCCCCCTCCACACACCACCCACGCCCCCTCCACACCCCCTCCACTCCCCCTCCACACACCCCTCCACTCCCCCCCACCTCCCCCTCCACTCCCCCTCCACTCCCCCTCCACTCCCCCCCACACCCCCTCCACACCCGTTGCTTTGGAACAGCCCTCAATATGGCGGACCCTCCGCGTGAACGGAAACAAACGATTATGACGGAGAAATGATATCATGAAAGTTACGGTGCTTATTAAGCTTTCTAAAACGTAGGTGGTAAGTTGCCAAAGTGCTTTGTTTTGAACGTTCATCAGTATTATAATCAAAGAGAGAAAATATGAACGTTAGTTTTTACTGAAATGATCAAATAAAGTCATCATCTCACTGAGCTGTGTGGGGTTTGTTCAACTTTTAAAAGATGTTTGAATGGTGATGTACACAGTGATAGATGTTAAGGACTAACGTTTATAATAAATACATTTGTATTGATTTTAAGATATTTTCATCAATCATACGTATTGGGATCATTTGTATTAATGTGGACCGGAGGGAGAGGGCCACGAGCACAAGTTTCACTTTCCTTTTTTATTTCAATTCCAACTTTGGTCATGAAGAATCTGTTTCTCTGTTGTCCCCGTTTATAAAGCATCAGAGCACGGTGCAGAGTCTCTAGATGAGTTTACAGTAGTCCCTCGTTCTTATTAAACATCCATGTTGTAGTCCGCTGTATAGAAAATTGTAGTTTCCATAGTTTCCCCACAGCAGCAGACGCACATTCATGACGTCCGCTGGCGCATCATAAACACGTCGGATAGTGAAAGTGCAGTCGGGTTCTCTAAAGTACCGCAGTCTCTTCTCCTAAATCCTTTTGAATTCTCCTATCCACTATCCCTTAACCCCGTGACGTTTCACTCAGAGGTCAAGGAATAGACGATAGGGTTAGCATTTAGGAGCTGATTTTTGGATTATCGGAACGCAACCTGAATCTGAATCCATCCTTCTTTGCTATGCTGTAGAAAGCATTGCCTGTAAGTATTTTTCATATTATTTGTGTGGATATCAACGAGGAGTTCAATGTTTAAATACATTGCAATTTTGTTATGTTTGTGGTGTATTGAAATGTTGTATATATATTGTTGCATCACGGCTAAGTGCCTAATTTCTATGTAGGCTATATTGTGTTTCTTTCAGTTTTACTCCGTTGACTTGTGGATGTAAATATCTTATTTAAGGAGATACACGCTTGCCACTTGTCGAGGAGTTATCTATCTGCATAACTGTACTCATAACAACAGTGAGGGCAGAACACCTAATATCAATATGATATAAAGTCCGGGGAAAGTGTGATTAGCACTCACATCGCTCTGCAGATCGTACGCTTTCCTGGCCTGGCGCACGTCGGTGGAGTCTGGCAGGCAGGTCCAGTTGTGCAGGTGAGTCCTGTAGTTGAAGTCGTTGACCTGGATCTGGCATTTCTTGGCCAGTTCAATATTCAGCATGTCAGCGGGCAGGTTGAACTTGGTCTTGGACTGGTTGAAGTCCTTCTTGTACAGGGCGTCACTGGCAATCCTGGCTGAGTTCAGAGCCAGCATGATCAGAGGGTCTTCCTGGACGCAGCGAGCACCGATGTGGTGGCCCACCTGCTTACGGTACGATTCAAGGTACTTATGCTGCAGAAAAAGAAAAACATTATCTCTATATGCCCAAACCCACAGTTAAATTAGGAACAACTTTCATTTCATATTCTGATTATGAAAGGAGGGGTAAGTGTGTCAGTCTACTCACTTTACTCTGCACTTTACTCGTGGAGATGCACTGCTTGATGTGTACAGCGTCTCCAGGCATGAAGTAGCCTGTGGCTTTGACCTTATCCCAGGCTTTGGTGTACAGTTTCTGCAAGAGATTGAAATGGTTATTATAAGTTGTATGATGATTTGTCAAGCTGATGATAACAGACGATGACATAGGCAAAGGATTAGGTATTGTTAAAATGTAATATGTAGCAAATCTTCAGTCATCTTACCGGGTGAAGAATCTTAGCCACCTCTCTGGCTGTGGCGAGAATTGGAGTGTCTGGAACGGAGTACTTGGTCTTGTCCTTGTGCCAGGCCTCACGATAGTTGGGCTGAACAGAAGGATAAACCAGAAGTTAGTTACCAAACAAAAACTGGAATCTGTCATTGTCACGTTTAAGTGGTTTAATTGAAGATAGGCCTCAAACACATCCAAATTGCAGAGAGTCTTCCTCACCTCGTTGAGGACTTTAGCAGCATTCTTGGCACAGATCATGTCCAGCCTGTCAGTTGGAACAATGTATTTCTGCGTATCCAGCTTCACACGGTAGCCTCTCTGTAAAATAGCAGGAAAGGTGTGAAAGAAGAATAATTTAGCAAATACACTGAGGGAACAAATGCATATGCAAAATGTTTAACAAATGTATATAAATGTGTGTATTTAAGAAGCTAAATGGAAGTCACACTTACATCAGCCAGGACCTTCTGTGCTTGCTTCACCCTCACTACATCCACAGACTCATGTGGATTCCATCCACATCCACGGATCCATTCCATATCAGCTTTGTACACAGCCTGAGGAAACAAAACCAGGTTCATGTTTATGAGATATAAATGTACAGATTACATATAATTCAATAAATATGTGATCATTGCTTTAATAGAGTGAATATTATCCACAAGCATTTTTATAAACCTACATCGCTCTGCAGGTCGTAAGCCTTTCTGGCCTGGCGCACGTCAGTGGAGTCTGGCAGGCAGGTCCAGTTGTGCAGGTGAGTCCTGTAGTTGAAGTCGTTGACCTGGATCTGGCATTTCTTGGCCAGTTCAATATTCAGCATGTCCACGGGCAGGTTGAACTTGGTCTTGGATTGGTTGAAGTCCTTCTTGTACAGGGCGTCACTGGCAATCCTGGCAGAGTTCAGAGCCAGCATGATCAGAGGGTCGTCCTGGACGCAGCGAGCACCGATGTGGTGGCCCACCTGCTTACGGTAACCTGCATGGTACTTGTACTAAAAGAGAAGAGATAGAAGATGAAGCAAGAAATGTATTTCATGTATGATTTTACTGTATTTAAGCCTTACTTACATCACTGACGATATCCCTGGAAGCTCTGGCCTTCAGCACAGAGATAGTATCCTCCTTGATGTGGTAGCCTTTGGCCTTCTGATCATCCCAACTCTTCGTGTACAGTTTCTGCACAGAACAAGAACATGTGATCAAAAAAACAGTTGAAGCAAACCAAAAAGTAAGTACTTTATAAAATTACATTTCAACCTGTGCATTTTAAAGACATGTATGTAAAGTTTCAATACTTCTAACATGGGTAGAACTTGGCTTGTTTTAAAGCAAACTTACATCGCTGATGTTGACAGCATTGGCCTTGGACAGAATAAAGCCGGGGGCGTCGGGCGGCATGTGGAATTTGAGCTTGTCATTATCCCAGACTTCCCTATATTTCCTCTGTCAGAAATAAATAAAAAGGATTAAAAACATATTGAGTTTAACATTTACTAGGAAAGGCATTTTGCATTACTGAATATGTAATAACTCACATCACTGATGTTGATAGCGTTTTGCTTGGACAGGACCATAGCTGGCAGATCGACCACGCTGGTGAACTTCTCGCTGCTTGGGGGCTGGCGGTAGAGCCTCTCATTGAAGATCTTCATGGCGTGCTTAGCTTTGACGACGTCCACTGAGTCCTGTGGGGACCAGCCGCATCCTCTCAGCCACTCCATATCAGATTTGTACACGGCCTGAAAAAAGAAAGACAAAAAATACAGATGTGTTTTTGTTCTTGTAGGTTTTTCAACTTGGATGCTCCAGCAAATGAACGAAGTGATTTCCCTCTCCACAAACCGGATAACATTATGTTGGGAAAATACTGAATGTCCTCTTCCAACATCAGAGTCCACATGATAACAAAGGTATCCCAACTGTAGCTGTGAACATGACAGGATGTGTGATTACCTAGAAGAGCATCAGGACTGTTTGAGGCAGATGATAGCTATGTGATTAACATGATGATTCAGCCTCTATGGAGAGAGACATCAAGCATGCTCATTTCTGACGTGGAGCTAATCTGAAGTAAACATTGAATACTGCTTTCTATTCCTCCATCTTGTGACTGTGTAACTCCCTCTCTTGGATATCAGCATGTGAAGGACACTGTTCAGGAACTAGTCTCTGTATGTGATGACTACTTCCATTCTTAAATACATGGATCCTGAGATTGAACCTCAAGCCAGTGACCAGTGATATCTTTCTAACACATTACATATACTTACATCGCTGTTTAGGGCGTAGGCCTTCCTAGCACGGACCACATCCGTGGAGTCGGGCATGCAGGTCCAGTTGTGCAGGCGGGTGGAGTAGTTGGTTTGGTTGACCTGGATCTGGCATTTCTTGGCCAGCGCGATGCTCAGCATGTCCACGGGCAGGTTGTACTTTGTCTTGGACTTGTTGAAGTCCTTCTTGTACAGGTTGTCACTGAAGATCTTGGCTGCATTAGCGGCCAGCATGATCAGCTGGTCGTCTTTGACGCTGAGTGCACCGATTTGATTGCCACACTGCTTGCGGAAACCGGCCTTGTATTTGTACTAAAAACATGGGATGGAAATATTTAGATTATTCTCATAAAAGGAATCATTGCAGTGAATAAAATAAAGGATAATGCTGCTGAAGAATTTAGATTGTGAAGCATAATACTTCACAAATAAAGACAGACTTACATCACTGATGATATTTCGGGAGGCCTTAGCTGCCAAAACAGAAATGGCATCTTTGGGAAGGTAGTAGCCTTTGTTGATGGTTTCCATATAGCCTTCACGGTATTGTTTCTGGGAACCAAAAGAAGGAATAGGCAGTTAGTATGTCTGATATACATTTACTTTAAATTCCAATATCAGTACCAATGGAGACTATTTCCTTGTACCAGTGATTAAAACATCAACACTAAAATGTCCTTCATTCTTCAAACATTAGGACAATATCTGATAATTATTCTTTTAGCAAGTTAACAATTATTGATATGATCATATGTGATGCCCTTATTGGTTTAAGAACTACATTGAGATGCGCTACATTACCAGACTGGTGTTGATATTATTCTGCTTGGCCAGGATGATCTCTGGGATGTCAGTACCCATGTGAAGTTTGACCTTATCCGTATCCCAGGCGGAAGTGTACGCTTTCTGTAAACAGCAGATTGACACAGTTTTATGCGATTCATCGAGTCGAACAAAGGGAAGTAAGTCAACGCTTTCCCACATAGTCTGCATAATACTTCAAATCAAAAGAAACTGAGATAAAAATGCAAAACTAACAATAAAGTACAATGTTATAGGATCTCTACCTTGTTCATGATATGGGCATTAGCCGTAGCAAGGGCATATGGGATGTCACTTGTCTTGGCTGTGAACTTGAATTTGCTGGGATGCTCACGGTACTTCCTTTCATTCAGGATCTCTCCTGCTTTCTTGGCCTTCTCCACATCAACTGAACCTATTGGCACCCAACCGGTTCCCCTCATCCATTCCATGTCGGCCTTATAAACAGCCTACAAGTCATATCGGGCGGATAAAAAGTAGAGACACATTGAATAAAATAAATAAGCAAGATAAAGTTGAGCAAACGCATTCTGATGAACTCTCGTTACTCACATCGCTCTGCAGGTCGTACGCCTTTCTGGCCTGGCGCACGTCAGTGGAGTCTGGCAGGCAGGTCCAGTTGTGCAGGTGAGTCCTGTAGTTGAAGTCGTTGACCTGGATCTGGCATTTCTTGGCCAGTTCAATATTCAGCATGTCCACGGGCAGGTTGAACTTGGTCTTGGACTGGTTGAAGTCCTTCTTGTACAGGGCGTCACTGGCAATCCTGGCAGAGTTCAGAGCCAGCATGATCAGAGGGTCGTCCTGGACGCAGCGAGCACCGATGTGGTGGCCCACCTGCTTACGGTAACCTGCATGGTACTTGTACTGTGTAGAAAGAGAAGGTGAAGGTCTTTAATTAAAAAATTATCTTATGTATACATTTAGTTAGTCATAGGTTGGCATATCATTGTGACACTGACGTCAATCTTGTATAATTATATACAGTATATCGTTCACTGTCAAAATGGGTATATCTAATCTAAAGTGAAAGTACAATACAAGTAAACACACATTTGTATAGCCTTGGGCCCCCGTTTTTGAGCCACATTGCTTAAGACGGGTTATTTCGTATTGCTATTGATATATGTCTGAGAGAAAAGTGTCCTTTCGTATGTTACGTACATCACTGATGATTTCTCTTCCTTTTTTGGCAGCCACAATAGAGACAGCATCGGTCTTGATGTCGTAGCCCTTTCTGAACATCGCGTCAACAGCTTCCCTGTAATGTTTCTGAAAGAAACATTTAGATAGTTGATTATAAAATGAACACTATCAGCATCATATTTTCTTACATGGCTGTATCATACAAGTTGAGGTCAAAACAGACCGAATGTACCTTGCTCATGTTGTAAGCATTAGCTTTAGAGAGCAGCATCTCAGGTAAGTCTGCGTTTATATGGTTCTTGACTTTGTCAGCCTCCCAAGCTGCCGTATAGTTTTTCTGTTGTGAGGAACATAAAAAAGGGATTGAAAACACATGAACACACCAGGAGATGATTGAAGGAATTGTAAAAGAGGGATGTGATATTCTTCACCTTGTTGATGATGCCAGCATTTGCTTTGGCCAAGACCATGGACATGGAAGACATGTCCGTGGTGAATTTCTGTTTGTCTGGTTTCAACCTGTACAGATGTTCGCTGAGAATCTTTCCAGCGTGCTTTGCCTTCAACACATCAACTGAACCTATGGGGATCCATCCGACGCCTATCACCTCATCCCTGTCAGCCTTGTATACAGCCTGTTGGGAAAATAGTTTACATGTAACATTAAAACACCTCAGCACATTGTTTGTTGAAAGATGTTGAACATGTCCAAGAGAGGCTCACATCGCTCTGCAGATCGTACGCTTTCCTGGCCTGGCGCACATCGCTGGAGTCGGGCAGGCAGGTCCAGTTGTGCAAGCGGGTGATGTAGTTGGCGTGGTTGACCTGGATCTGGCATTTCTTGGCCAGCTCGATACTCAGCATGTCCACGGGCAGGTTGAACTTGGTCTTGGACTTGTTGAAGTCCTTCTTGTACAGAGCGTCACTGGCAATCCTGGCAGAGTTCATAGCCAGAACGATCAGAGGGTCGTCTTTGACGCTCAGGGCTCCGATGTGGTGGCCCACCTGCTTACGGTATCCTGTCTTGTACTTGTACTGATGATCAACAGAAAAAGGTTTTATGTTATCAGAAATCCCGATTATAAATGATAATATTATAAATGACAGATTACAAAAGTAAGTGTTCTTCCAGTATAAAGGAGTGTAAACAAAAAGTAGCAGCCATTAATACAATAATAATTTGCCCCAAAAAAAAATATTGCATGACCGTGTTGTTATAGCTAGCGTTGTTGTGAGTTGTGGTCACTTACATCACTGATGATGTCCCTGGAGGACTTGGCAGCCTTTACAGAGATAGCATCCCCGGGAAGGAAATATCCTTTGCTGATGGTGTCCTCATAACCTTGTCTGTAGAGTTTCTACAAAGAAAGACACAATATGAATACTTATGTTAACAGCTCTTCAACAAATGGAGGTCCAATAATTCAGCTTCTTCACTAAGCTAACCTTGCTCATGGTGATAGCATTCTGCTGACCGAGGACGATCTCAGGGGTGTCAGGGTTGATGTGCAGCTTGGTCTTGTCCTTCTCCCATGCGGCGGTGTAGAGTTGCTGGAACAAACCACAAATAAATGTTACTTGATGGTTTTAACTGAAGAAATCTCAAGAGAGAGGTCTCCATTGCAAATCACGGTAGTAATAGACCTTTTTTCACAAAGATATATTTGAATTCAACCCAAAATATTTCAATTCGAACCTTGTTCATGACCAAAGCGTTATTCTTCGCAAGTACGAGGTTCATAGCCTCTGTGGTGCTCTTGAAGGGGAAAGTGCTTGGGGGTTGGCGGTACTTCCTTTCATTCAAAGCATCTCCAGCTTTCTTGGCTTTCTCCACATCCAGTGAGCCAATGGGAACCCAGCCCAAACCCTGGAGCCACTTCAAGTCAGCTTTGTACACAGCCTTTAAAGTGAGTAAAGAAAACAATTAAATTCCTCACATACTTAGTCGCATGAAACTGAAATAAAAACAATAAAGCAAGGGAGCTACACTCACATCACTCTGTATGTCATACGCGTGCCTGGCCTGGCGCACATCAGTGGAGTCTGGAAGACAAGTCCAGTTGTGCAGACGGGTGATGTAGTTGGCGTGGTTGACCTGGATCTGGTTCTTCTTGGCCAGTGCAAAGGCGAGCATGTCCACAGGCAGGTTGAACTTGGTCTTGGACTTGTTGAAGTCCTTCTTGTACAAAGCGTCACTGGCAATCCTGGCTGAGTTCAGAGCCAGAACCAGCAGAGGGTCGTCCTCGACGCAGCGAGCACCGATGTGGTGGCCCACCTGCTTACGGTATCCTTCATGGTACTTGTGCTGGAAGAAAATGTAATAACAAAGTTCCATGGCTACATGTGCAGTGATAAACATATGGAAACGGTTTGTATTTGTTAAAAAGCTTACATCGCTGGCAATATCCCTGGTCTTCTTGGCTGCGAGGATGGAAATGGCATCGCCGCGCAGGTCGTAGCCCTTCTTCTTGGAGTCTTCATTTGCCTGCTTGTACTTTTTCTGTAAACAAACACAAACATCCCAGAAATTAAGTATATACATTAACCCTTGAAAGTAAACTGGAATACGGTTTGCTGTAACTTCTGGTCACTTTCCAAACAGTCTCAAGGAGGCAAGAGTAAACCCTCTCCTAAAGAAACCCACTCTCAACCCGTCTGATGTTATAAACTACAGGCCTGTCTCTCTCCTCCCGTTCCTGTCTAAAACACTTGAACGCGCTGTCTTTAAACAACTCTCCTGTTATCTCCATCAGAACAACCTTCTGGATCCGCACCAGTCTGGTTTTAAGGCAGGTCACTCCACAGAAACTGCTCTCATTGCTGTCACTGAGGAACTGCACACTGCTAAAGCAGCATCCCTCTCCTCTGTCATCATCATGTTGGACCTGTCAGCTGCATTCGACACGGTGAACCATCAGATCCTCCTTCGCACTCTCCAAGAACTTGGAGTTTCAGGCTCTGCACTTTCCCTCCTCACCTCATACCTCAAAGACCGTACCTACAGGGTAACTTGGAGAGGGTCCGAGTCCGACCCTTGTCAATTAACTACAGGGGTCCCTCAGGGCTCTGTCCTCGGTCCCCTCCTCTTCTCTCTGTACACAAACTCGCTCGGATCGGTCATTAGCCCGCATGGTTTTTCATACCACTGCTATGCTGACGACACCCAATTAATTCTGTCCTTTCCCCGCTCAGAGACCCAGGTCGTCGCACGCATCTCTGCTTGTCTAGCTGACATCTCTCAGTGGATGTCTGCTCATCACCTCAAGCTCAACCTTGACAAGACTGAACTGCTTTTCCTTCCGGGAAAAGATTGTCCCACTCTTGACCTGACAATCAACATCGGCACCTCTGTTGTTTCCCCGACTCAGACTGCAAGGAATCTGGGAGTAATCCTAGATAACAAACTGTCCTTCACTGCAAACATCGCTGCTACAACCCGTTGCTGCAGATATACGCTGTACAACATCAGGAAGATTCGTCCCCAGCTGACCCAGAAAGCCACCCAGGTTCTGGTCCAGGCTCTCGTCACCTCACGCCTAGACTACTGCAACTCCCTCCTGGCTGGTCTAGCTGCATGTGCCATCCGACCTCTGCAGCTCATCCAGAATGCAGCGGCTCGTCTGGTCTTCAACCTTCCAAAATGTTCCCACACCACTCCGCTCCTCCGCTCCCTTCACTTGCTCCCGGTAACTGCTAGAATCCACTTCAAGACACTGGTACTTGCATACCATGCTGCGAATGGATCTGGCCCTTCCTACATCCAGGACATGGTTAAACTGTACACCCCAGCGCGTGCACTCCGCTCTGCATCAGCCAAACGACTCGCTGCACCCTCGCTGCGAGGGGGACCCAAGTTCCCATCAGCAAAAACACGTGGGTTTGCTATCCTGGCTCCAAGATGGTGGAAAGAGCTCCCCATTGACATCAGGACGGCAGAAATCCTGCACATCTTCCGGCGCAGACTGAAAACTCATCTCTTTCGACTCCACTTCGAGCGATAGAATTACTAACAAGGCACTTATATACTAATAAAGGACTGGCTTATCTATAGCCAGTTGAGTAGCACTTGAAATGTTTGGCTCTATGAAACCTGATGTACTTTATGATTCTGTTTTCTTCAGGGTTGTGTCTTCCTGGTCGTATGTACTTATTGTAAGTCGCTTTGGATAAAAGCGTCAGCTAAATGCAATGTAATGTAATGTATCACCATAAATACTGCATTTTTCACGTACCAAACTGTAGTTGACATTGTTTGCTTTGGCTAGAAGAACATCCATAGAATCAGGCATGATGTGGATCTTCATCTTCTCCTTGTTCCAGGCATCAGAATATGCTTTCTGTGGTCATAAAAAAAAAGATCGAAATTACTAACATGATGAACACTGCAAATATGCATTTTTATGATTACATAATTGTAATGTTATTTCATACCTTGTTCATAACCTTGTTATTGGCCTTAGCCAACACCAGGGACATGTCCTCAGTGGTGAGTTTGAATTTGAAGTTGCTTGGGTGTTGACGATACTTCCTCTCATTCAGAGCCTCACCGGCTTTCTTTGCCTTCTCAACATCCAGTGAACCTATTGGCACCCATCCGATACCCTGCATCATCTTGAGGTCCTCCTTGTACACATTCTGGATGCAACAGAAAGGTTTAATATTGTGAACGATGATTCTAAAACTTGAAATATCTGCAAAACGAATACTGCACAAAGTAAACATTTAAGGATTCATACTCACATCACTCTGTATGTCATACGCATGCCTGGCCTGGCGCACATCAGTGGAGTCTGGAAGACAAGTCCAGTTGTGCAGACGGGTGATGTAGTTGGCGTGGTTGACCTGGATCTGGTTCTTCTTGGCCAGCGCAAAGGCGATCATGTCCACAGGCAGGTTGAACTTGGTCTTAGACTTGTTGAAGTCCTTCTTGTACAGATGGTCACTGGCAATCCTGGCTGAGTTCAGAGCCAGAACCAGCAGAGGGTCGTCCTGGACGCAGCGAGCACCGATGTGGTGGCCCACCTGCTTACGGTATCCTTCATGGTACTTGTGCTGGAAGAAAATTGAACAACAAAGTTTCATGGTTACATGTGCAGTGATAAACATATGGAAACCGTTTTAAAAAGAAATCCCACCGCTTACATCACTGGCAATATCCCTGGTCTTCTTGGCAGCAAGGATGGAAATGGCATCGCCGCGCAGGTCGTAGCCCTTCTTCTTGGAGTCTTCATTTGCCTGCTTGTACTTTTTCTGTAAACAAACACAAACATCCCACATTAAATGTACATTCATTTCTGATTAAAAGTAGGTCTGAGTTATAATATGACACAGATGTATCAAACACACAATATCCTAATGAATATAGCATATTGTAACCTTGTTTAGAAATATCTTACATCAATAAAATGTATTACTATTATCATTATATTATCCTTATACTGTATTTAATTGCTTTACCATAATATGTTTAATCTTTCACGTACCAAACTGTAGTTGACATTGTTTGCTTTGGCTAGAAGAACATCCATAGAATCAGGCATGATGTGGATCTTTGTCTTGTCGTGGTTCCAGGCGTCAGAGTATGCTTTCTGTAAAGATACAACAATATATATTATTATTACAATATACTCTGCAAGAATGCATTTTAATGAACGGAAAAGCTTTCATCATATCAGTATAAGTAGTTCAACTGAGCCATTTTGACCCTCTCGATTACAGGATTGATGATTTCATACCTTGTTCATAACCTTGTTATTGGCCTTAGCCAACACCAGGGACATGTCCTCAGTGGTGATTTTGAATTTGAAGTTGCTTGGGTGTTGACGATACTTCCTCTCATTCAGAGCCGCCCCGGCTTTCTTTGCCTTCTCAACATCCAGTGAACCTATTGGCACCCATCCGATACCCTGCATCATCTTGAGGTCCTCCTTGTACACATTCTGGATGCAACAGAAACATTGTGTTATATGGTCCAAGATGCTCAAAAAATAAACTTTCCATAAGATACATTTCAGGATTCATACTCACATCACTCTGTATGTCATACGCACGCCTGGCCTGGCGCACATCAGTGGAGTCTGGAAGACAAGTCCAGTTGTGCAGACGGGTGATGTAGTTGGCGTGGTTGACCTGGATCTGGTTCTTCTTGGCCAGCGCAAAGGCGATCATGTCCACAGGCAGGTTGAACTTGGTCTTGGACTTGTTGAAGTCCTTCTTGTACAAAGCGTCACTGGCAATCCTGGCTGAGTTCAGAGCCAGAACCAGCAGAGGGTCGTCCTGGACGCAGCGAGCACCGATGTGGTGGCCGACCTGCTTACGGTATCCTTCATGGTACTTGTGCTGGAAGAAAATTGAACAACAAAGTTCCATGGTTACATGTGCAGTGATAAACATATGGAAACAGTGTTAAGAAGAAATCCCACCGCTTACATCGCTGGCAATATCCCTGGTCTTCTTGGCTGCGAGGATGGAAATGGCATCGCCGCGCAGGTCGTAGCCCTTCTTCTTGTCGTCCTCATTTGCCTGCCTGTACTTGTTCTGTATAAAAGAAAATAAAAATAAATTTTTTTTTTAAATTAACATCTTCTGAAAAATGGTTGTGTACCAATAATAATGTTGCTTTAAAGCGATCAATTACTCAGAACATGTGACTCACCAAACTGTAGTTGGTTTTGTTTGCTTTGGCTAGAAGAACCTCCATAGAGTCAGGCATGATGTGGATTGACGTCTTGTCTTTCTCCCAGGCTTGACTGTAAGCTTGCTGTCGATCAAATTAAAACAAAAAAAGTTTAGTTTCAATAATACAAAATTAGAAACATTTAGAAAAATGATATACACAGCTGATGAAATTAGAAAACTCCTAACTTGTAGGACTTCTTAAATCTAGTGAAGTGGAGAATGTTTTCAAGTCGTCAAGAACTTTTTCTCAGTTTTGTTCACATTCAATTTCGCTTAAGATTATATTGAATAGATTAAAACTACACTTAATAACCTCCTCAGATGTATTTTCTACAAGCAGAGGCACAACACAGGTTGTACTTAATCAGGGTTGTTGTTTGCATTGATCTCTAAACCTTTCAAATGATGTGCTAAAAGAAAAATATATATTTAAGGCTGAATCATCACTGATATTGCTCTATGCAGATGATGTGTTGATATTCCTCACAGAGCGACAGAAACTACAGCACTATCTTATAACATAAAATAACAATTTTAGAGACATTCAGGGTATACATTAGATTTTATATAATGAAATGCAAGTCTGTTAATCATTACATTATTTTAAATGTACCCTAAATAAGCCCATTGGATATTTAGAAATGAATATCACTTCCAATGAACAGCTGGTTTAGAGTAAATTACTCTTATTTACCAAACAATGTTTATTCTTATAGAGTATGGTTACATTTACTTTGCTGTTATCGACATTAGGAAAAACCTATGTTATGAAAGCTAAAATTCCTTTTCTATCTTTTCTATTTCAGGCCATGCTATCGTCCTTCCTTATGTTTTGAAAAACTGAACAAAAAACATAATGCAAAGTACTGTCTTTACAGTTAAAGACAACCTGTGAAGTGAACTTGCAGAAAAACATGCAACATTCTACATTTAAAAAAACTGCATAGAACATACCTTGTTCATAACCTTGTTATTGGCCTTAGCCAACACAAGGGACATGTCCTCAGTGGTGAGTTTGAATTTGAAGTTGCTTGGGTGTTGACGATACTTCCTCTCATTCAGAGCCTCACCGGCTTTCTTTGCCTTCTCAACATCCAGTGAACCTATTGGCACCCATCCGATACCCTGCATCATCTTGAGGTCCTCCTTGTACACATTCTGGATGCAACAGAAAGGGTTAATATTGTGAACGATGATTCTAAAACTTGAAATATCTGCAAAACGAATACTGCACAAAGTAAGTATTTAAGGATTCATACTCACATCACTCTGTATGTCATACGCACGCCTGGCCTGGCGCACATCAGTGGAGTCTGGAAGACAAGTCCAGTTGTGGAGACGCGTGATGTAGTTGGCGTGGTTGACCTGGATCTGGTTCTTCTTGGCCAGTGCAAAGGCGATCATGTCCACAGGCAGGTTGAACTTGGTCTTGGACTTGTTGAAGTCCTTCTTGTACAAAGCGTCACTGGCAATCCTGGCTGAGTTCAGAGCCAGAACCAGCAGAGGGTCGTCCTGGACGCAGCGAGCACCGATGTGGTGGCCGACCTGCTTACGGTATCCTGCATGGTACTTGTGCTAAAAAAGAAAGTGTGAGAGTTTTATCATCAAATAAAAAAACTCTTGAGGGTGGGAATATCACAGTTGATGTATACAGTTGTTGGAACAGTATAGGAATATCCACACAGGCACTTACATCACTAGCAATAGCAGTGGAAGCTTTGGCAGCCAAGACTGAAATGGCATCACCACGAAGATGGTGGCCCTTCTTCTTGGACAGCTCATGGTCCAACTTGTACAGTTTCTGAGGAGAGAAAGGATATACATTTTTATTAAGGAGAGCATGTCTTCTTTATACTGAATCAACTAATGCACCAACATGAAGTAATGTAATCAATTCAGTTTATTAACCAACAGTTCAAAATAGAAATCTAATGATGATTGAAATCCAGCAACCTGGTAATCTAGCTCAGACACAAAGCAGATAGTATTTCAAATATATGATTACTCTCGAAATGGAGATACCGTTCTGTTTACTGATCCCAACCAATTCCTTTTGGTGAAATCCATACGGCTAGTTTTGTTTATTTCCATAACAGACCCCAGAAAAGATCTAGAAAAACATGTGTGGAAACATTAAGTATAACCCTTTACCTCACTGACGTTCTTCTTGTTTCCTCTGGCTAGAACAATGTCCATCGCATAGGCATCATGTGGACTGAAGTCTTGGCTTTTTCCCAGGCAGTGGTATAGGATTGCTAAAAAAACAACATTTACGTCACATAAATACTAGAGTAGACCAATTTGTGATTTAAAAAAAAACCCAAATCCTATCCAGTACCTTATTCATGATCTTGTTGTTGGCGGTGGCCAGTAAGAGATCCATGGAGTGCATGTCTTTAGTGAAATTGAATTTGCTGGGAGACTGACGGTATTTGGATTCGCTGAAGATACGTCCGGCTAATTTTGCTTTCTCAACATCCACCGATCCAATGGGAATCCATCCTACTCCCTTAACGTAGCTTTCATACTCACTCTTGTACTGGTTCTGAGGGGGGCAGTCAACAAAAACATGTTTATTTTAGATGCAAAACAGCTACATGCAAAGTCAATGTCCCAATTTGGAGTGAAAGTCTTGTGTAAATAGAGTCAGACTCTCTACGTACATCACTGGCGATTAACTGCGTGTTATGAGCAAGTCGCAGGTTCATAGCGCTTGTATCCAGCATTAGTTTGAACACGTTAACTTTAACCACACCTTTATAATTAGTCCATTGCTTACTTTTCACTTGAATTAAGACTAGAATAGAGAAACAAAACATGCCATTGTCCAATTTCACTTAATAGTTTTTTGACATCTATATAGTTTAGATAATCTTGCACTATTGATTGTACTCTGTTTCTTCTTGCACTATTTTATAGATTAGTTTTATTGTTGTATGTCTTGTATATATCTATGTTGCATTGTTGAAGGAGCCTGGGACTTCAGATGTTCACTGCCATAACTACACTGAAGCTACTAGGCTATTGTTTGGGTAAAGAGTGAGAACATACATCACTCTGAATCTCCATCATGCTGCGACACCGCTGCACGTTCAAGTTGTCGGGCAGCATCAAGTAGCCGTTGGGGATCTTCCTGTAGCCGGCGAAGGTCTGAACCTTTGAAGCATGTTTGGCCTGGGTCAAACTCATCATGTCCACTGGGGAGTGATACTTCAGCTTGGCCTTGTTGTAGTCCTTCTTGTAGTTCTTGTCACTCTGCAATTTGGCCAACTGCATGTAGTGGACCATCAGAGGATCGTCCTTGACGCTGCGGAAACCAATATGGTGGTCCTCTGGCCTTCTCGTAAGCCAGCTTGTACTTGTACTGTAAACAGTGAAAGAATACTTGTTTAACATGCATGGTGGTTTCAGTAGATTCCCTTCTTAATTTGGCACAGGAATGTTTGTTCAACTTACGTCACTGGCAATTCTAGTTCCAGCTTTGGCGGCCAAGATTGCGATGGCGTCTCCTTTGAGATGGTAGCCCTTATTGGCCATCGCCACAACACCGGCTTTGTAAAGTTTCTGTTTGGATAAAAGTAAGAGTGTTAAAATACACAAACCGATCACCGTTATTTATATACAATTAGAGGTAGTTAAACAGTTTAAGTATTCCTCTTACGTTGCTCATGTTGAGGGCATTCGCCTTGGCCAGGATGATTTCAGGAGAATCAGGCATGACGTGGATGCTCAGTTTGGCCTTATCCCAAGCTGCAGTGTATGCTTGCTGTAAGACCAGAAAAACAAATGAATGATGATAATAATTCATACTTAGTGGCCCTGCACTCTACAGTACAGTTAACCGTGCTGTACCTTGTTCATGATCTTGTTGTTGGCAGTAGCCAGAGCAATGTCCATGGAGTCCATCAGCTTGGTGAACTTGTGGGTGGATGGGTCGGGTGCGGTGCGGTACCTGTTGTGCTCTGAATCAGACCGCCAATTTTAGCCGTCTCAACTCCAATTGAGCCGATAGGGACCCATCCAGTGCCTCTGATATCGTTATTCCATTCAGACTTGTAGTCACACTGAAAAAAAAATCAATTATTAGTTGTTTTCTGCCTTTGTGGTAGAGAAACTCCCTCTGGGGAACACAGGGATTCTAGCCTTTGCAGACCATTTACATGCACACAAACCTATATAACATACTACAGGAAAGGGAGACCCCAAGAAGCATGTTAGGGCCCCTTTAATGTTTCAAACTTACATCGCTAGCCTGGGTGCTCATGTTGCGAGAGTGCTTCAGGCTAATTGCATCAGGGAGGAGAGAGTAACTGTGCTGGATCGTTCTGTATCCGGCGAAGGTCTGAACCTTCGAAGCATGTTTGGCCTGCACCAAACTCATCATGTCCACTGGGGAGTGATACTTCAGCTTGGCCTTGTTGTAGTCCTTCTTGTAGTTCTTGTCACTCTGCAATTTGGCCAACTGCATGTAGTGGACCATCAGAGGATCGTCCTTGACGCTGCGGAAACCAACATGGTGTCCTCTGGCCTTCTCGTACGCCAGCTTGTACTTGTACTGTAAACAGTGAAAGAATACTTGTTTAACATGCATGGTGGGTTTCAGTAGATTCCCTTCTTAATTTGGCACAGGAATGTTTGTTCAACTTACGTCACTGGCAATTCTAGTTCCAGCTTTGGCGGCCAAGATTGCGATGGCGTCTCCTTTGAGATGGTAGCCCTTATTGGCCATCGCCACAACACCGGCTTTGTAAAGTTTCTGTGAACACATATACAGTCAGATGAATTAAATAAGAACAAAATCAAAGTATGAATGGATATAAATGTATATGGTAATGCAATGTTTT
Organism: Harpagifer antarcticus; assembly: GCA_902827135.1. Lineage (NCBI taxonomy): Eukaryota > Metazoa > Chordata > Actinopteri > Perciformes > Harpagiferidae > Harpagifer > Harpagifer antarcticus. The sequence continues at coordinate 187,744 of CADEHL010001067.1, forward strand.
ACGTTGCTCATGTTGAGGGCATTCGCCTTGGCCAGGATGATTTCAGGAGAATCAGGCATGACGTGGATGCTCAGTTTGGCCTTATCCCAAGCTGCAGTGTATGCTTGCTGTAAGGCAAGGCAAGGCAAGGCAAGTTTATTTATATAGCACTTTTCAACACAAGGCAATTGAAAGTGCTTTACAAAAAAAAAAAAAGAAAGACATTAAGAAAATGGCATTTAAAATCAGTCATTAAAAAGAAAAGCTAATAAAATAAACATTAAAAGATCAAAGTTACATTGATAAAAGTTACAGTGCAGTCTAAGATATGAATAGTTTAATTAAAAGCAGCGACAAAAAGAAAAGTCTTCAGTCTGGATTTAAAAGTAGTCAGAGTTGCAGCGGACCTGCAGGTTTCTGGGAGTTTGTTCCAGATGTTTGGAGCATAATAACTGAACGCTGCTTCTCCATGTTTAGTTCTGACTCTGGGGACAGAAAGCTGACCAGTCCCTGAAGACCTGAGAGATCTGGATGGTTCATAATTTAGCAGGAGGTCAGAAATGTATTTTGGGCCTAAACCATTCAGTGCTTTATAAACCAGCAGCAGTATTTTGAAATCTATTCTTTGACACACAGGAAGCCAGTGTAAAGACTTCAGAACAGGAGTGATGTGATCCACTTTCTTAGTGTTAGTGAGGACTCGAGCAGCGGCGTTCTGAATCAGCTGCAGCTTTCTAATAGATTTTTTAGTGAGACCTGTGAAGACACCATTGCAGTAGTCGAGTCTACTGAAGATAAAAGCATGGACAGTTTTTCCAAATCCTGCTGTGACATTAGTCTTTTAATCCTAGATATGTTCTTTAGGTGATAGTAGGCTGATTTAGTAACTGTTTTAATGTGACTGTTGAAACTCAGGTCAGAGTCCATGACTACACCTAGATTTCTGGCTTTATCTGTTGTTTTGAACATTGCAGACTGAAGCTCAGCGCTAACTTTCATACATTCTGCCTTGGCTCCAAAAACCATTACCTCAGTTTTATCTTTGTTTAATTGGAGAAAGTTCTGACACATCCAGTCATTGATTTGTTTAATGCACTTACTCAGTGTTTGAATTGGAGCATAGTCTCCTGGTGAAATTGTTACGTACATGTGTGTGTCATGCATAGCTATGGTAACTTATGTTTTGTTGTTTTTCATTATCTGAGCCAGTGGTAGCATGTAGATGTTAAGAGAGAAGAGGCCCCAAGATGGAGCCTTGAGGAACCCCACATGTCATATTTGTCAACTCAGATGTGTATTTACTTATAGAAACAAGTTGTTTCTGTCCTTTAAGTAGGATTCAAACCAATTTAGAACTGTTTCCGAAAGTCCCACCCAGTTTTCCAGTCGGTCTAGTAATATGTTGTGGTCAACAGTGTCAAACGCAGCACCAGAAGTAAGACCAGAAAAACAAATGAATGATGATAATAACTCATACTTAGTGGCCCTGCACTCTACAGTACAGTTAACCGTGTTGTACCTTGTTCATGATCTTGTTGTTGGCAGTAGCCAGAGCAATGTCCATGGAGTCCATCAGCTTGGTGAACTTGTGGGTGGATGGGTCGGTGCGGTACCTGTTGTCGCTCTGAATCAGACCGCCAATTTTAGCCGTCTCAACTCCAATTGAGCCGATAGGGACCCATCCAGTGCCTTTGATATAGTTATTCCATTCAGACTTGTAGTCACACTGAAAAAAAACATAGATAAGTTGTTAGAGTATGACTCGTGTTAACGTTTTGCACAATTGTGAATACAATAGATGCATTTAATGTTGCAACTGGCAAAAAGTAAAACATTAGCCTCTAAACTGCGGATGGGTAGAAGTGTAAAATAGCAGGAAATGTAAATACTTCTACTACACTATAATTAAAAATGACAATTAGTAGTGATTGAACGAATTCCCATTTAAATGTAAACATTTAGGTAATTTCTTTTAAATTAAGTGAATTTATTCTCTGTATTTATTTAATAATGAATTTTTTTGTATTATGTTAGAGCCTGTTTTAACTCTATTTGAAAGGTTCTACATAAATAAAGTGTATTATTATTATTTAATCTGAAAGGAAACATTGGGATTTTAGCCTTAGCAGACCATTTACATGCACAAAAACCTATATAACGCACTACAGGAAAGGGAAAACCCAAATGGCATTTTAAGGCCCCTTTAAGGTTTCAAACTTACATCACTTGACTGGGCGTTCATTTTGCGACACCGCTGCACGTTCAAGTTGTCCGGCAGGATCATGTAGCCGTTAGGGATCTTCCTGTAGCCGGCGAAGGTCTGAACCTTTGAAGCATGTTTGGCCTGGGTCAAACTCATCATGTCCACTGGGGAGTGATACTTCAGCTTGGCCTTGTGGTAGTCCTTCGTGTAGTTCTTGTCACTCTGCATCTTAGCCACCTTCATGTAGTGGACCAGCAGGGGATCGTCCTCGATGCTGCGGAAACCAACATGGTGTCCTCTGGCCTTCTCAAATTCTTTCTTATATTGGATCTGGAAAAAAAGGAGTTTGTGGACGTTAGTGACTTTTTCAGTTAAATGGAAAAAAGTGCGTTGGGTAGATTTATGATATACAAACATTGCTGGCAATATGTCTGCCATGCTTGGCGTGAATGACAGAAATGGCATCCGGCTTCATGTTGTATCCCTTGGCAATATCGGCCAGCCACTTGTGCTTGTAGTGACTCTGTGGATAAACAAAGCAAAAAAGTGTTCCGACAATTATTTCTTTGGCATACAAAACATTTTCTAACTTAATGAATATGAGGTCCTCTTACCTCGCTCAGGGTCTGGGCGTTGAATTTAGCCTGAAGGAACTGAGGGCTGTCACCCGGCAGATTATAGGTGTGCATGAACTTCTCTCCAGAAGCTTTGTATGAAGACTAGAGAGGAAGAACAAAAGTCAAACCTGGTCCATGAATAATCAACACATTTTGGAGTTGTGAAGGCATTGGTTTCTTTATTATTAGAAGACATTCTTACGTGATTCATGATCTTGGTGTTGGCCATAGCCAGAGTCATGTTCATGGCATCAGTCTTGCTGGTGAATTTGAAAGAGCTTGCGGGCTGGCGGTAGTGGTGCTCATCCAGGGCGGCTGTAGCAACTTTGGCCTTCTCCACATCAATAGAACCAATAGGGATCCAACCTGTGCCTTTAGTGAAGTTGCTGTATTCTGACTTGTAGAGATTCTGTGGGTTTAAAGAGAAGAAGATTGAGTGTTTGTCATCAATGATTGTTGTGCTTTTATTGAGGTCTTAAAGGTGGGGTATGTAAGTTTGAGAAACCAGCTCGAGATCGCCAGAATTTGAAAATACACGACCGGAGAAAATCTGCCACTTCCTCACAGAGCCCCTCCTCCAACACACACGAACGCTCACATGACCAATGAGGGCACGAGATGAGTTTGTGCCCAGATGGAAGGCTGACAGGCAGGTAGGCCATCCAGTTACTTTAGCCGGGCCGGCTCAGATGATTGGTCGTGCTTTTTACAGCGCCTCGGCTTCCACAGATGATGTTTTTTATGTTTTGTTGTCAAAGCACTTCAGATATTCATTGCTATCGGGATGTTAAGAGCATTCCATGGAATATAACAAAAAGTGTATCTCGAGCCGGTTTCTCAAACTAACCTACCCCACCTTTAAAGTGTGCATATGTATAAATGTGTCTTTTGGTTGTGTATATATATATACATATTTGCATACATTTTTAAATATATTGGTTTTGTATTCGGGATTGTGAGAAACGGTATTTTCGATCTCTCTGTCTGTGCACACAAACTGAAAGTTGGACAATAAAGTTGACTTTGACTTGAATGTGCTTATTGCTTTTCTGTTTCCAGCGTCCCACAGATGCATGCTGCGTTTAAGTGTTCTTCAAAGCATCTACATACAGTATGCGTAAGAAGTGAGAACATACATCACTCTGAATCTCCATCATGTTGCGGCACCGCTGCACGTTCAAGTTGTCGGGCAGCATCAAGTAGCCGTTAGGGATCTTCCTGTATCCGGCGAAGGTCTGAACCTTTGAAGCATGTTTGGCCTGGGTCAAACTCATCATGTCCACTGGGGAGTGATACTTCAGCTTGGCCTTGTGGTAGTCCTTCGTGTAGTTCTTGTCACTCTGCATCTTAGCCACCTTCATGTAGTGGACCAGCAGGGGATCGTCCTCGATGCTGCGGAAGCCAACATGGTGTCCTCTGGCCTTCTCATAAGCCAGCTTGTACTTGTACTGTAAAAAAAAAAGACGAACGTTAGGTATGAAAAGCATTATCGGATTCGGTAACGATTCAAACGTTTTATTATCGGCATGCTACTTACATCACTGGCGATTTTAGTGGACTGTTTTGCTGCAACAATGGAGATGGCATCTTGCTTCACGTGATGTCCTTTGAGCAGATCTTGGCGATGAGCATAGGTGTAGTAATTCTAAATAAAATGAATGAAGTGTTATATCACAGGATAAAAAAGTCATTTCTAGATATATTCTACACATGCATAAATGCTGGAACATACCAAATAAGAATATGCGACTCACCTTGCTGATGTTGACAGCGTTGTATCTGGCTTGCATCAGTTCAGGGACGTCAGCAGGGAGATGGTAAGTGTGCACAAACTTCTCTCCACTCGCCTTATACTCTTTCTGCAAAGAGACAACAAAGACATCGGTGTGTCTGTTATTAAAGGGAATCGAAAGACGGAAACCATGTGATTTACTTTATAGCAAGACAAGAAGTTATTGCTTTTGCTCCTTCTCACCGTGTTCATGATCTTGGCGTTGGACTTGGCCAGCATCATGTTCATGGAGTCGCTGAGACTGGAGAACTTGAAGGTGTCCGGGTTCTGGCGGTACTTTGACTCATTAATCGCTGCTCCTGCCACCTTAGCTCTTTCCACGTCCAGAGAACCAATGGGAATCCAGCCGCTTCCCTTCACTGAAGTCTCATAGTCCATTTTATAGTTAACCTGGAAAGTAATAAGACATGGGAATAACTATGTATCCTTATGTATTGCTATTACATGTTGGAAAGGTTACTTTAAAAGTTATATATCACTATTTCACATACTTCAAAGTAATGTAACTGATAACATTTGATCCCTTTATTCTGTTAAATGTTTTAAACTGGGCAATGAAGTGGATAAGTAAACATTTTTTTACTTTAACCACACCTTTATAATTAGTCCATTGCTTACTTTTCACTTGAATTAAGACTAGAATAGAGAAACAAAACCTGCCATTGTCCAATTTCTCTTAATAGTTTTTCGACATGTATATAGTTTAGATAATCTTGCACTATTTCATAGATTAGTTGTATTGTTGTATGTCTTGTATATATCTATGTTGCATTGTTGAAGGAGCCTGGGACTTCAGATGTTCACTGCCATAACTACACTGAAGCTACTAGGCTGTTGTTTGGGTAAAGAGTGAGAACATACATCACTCTGAATCTCCATCATGTTGCGGCACCGCTGCACGTTCAAGTTGTCCGGCAGGATCAAGTAGCCGTTGGGGATCTTCCTGTAGCCGGCGAAGGTCTGAACCTTCGAAGCATGTTTGGCCTGCACCAAACTCATCATGTCCACTGGGGAGTGATACTTCAGCTTGGCCTTGTTGTAGTCCTTCTTGTAGTTCTTGTCACTCTGCAATTTGGCCAACTGCATGTAGTGGACCATCAGAGGATCGTCCTTGACGCTGCGGAAACCAATATGGTGTCCTCTGGCCTTCTCGTAAGCCTTCTTATACTGGACCTAGATGTACAACGGGCATATAGGATCTTAATTATTCAGCTTTCAACGTTTTTTTACAGTTGTATGTAGCAATACGATGTACAATTCACCTGGTACAGAGCAAACATGGAGGAAATAAACTTACATCACTGACAGCATGTCTGGCTTTTTTGGCAGCGATAATAGAGATCGCATCGGACTTCAGGTCATAACCTTTAGAAATCAGATCCTCCCAGGCATACTTGTAGGTGTTCTGAAATGAGAGATAACAGATATAAACTATAACAATAAAGAGTAATACAGTGAGCACACTTAACGTATGTGTCAGTGCGTCCAAAGCTGTATTTAACATCACATTCGCAAGATATCCAAAATGACAACGAAAAAAGTGCACTATTAGAACATCTTCCTCTGTATTTCAATGTGTTACCTTGCTGATGTTGTAAGCATTGCACTTGGCCTGCACGAACTCAGGGACATCATGAGGCAGAGAGTACTTCTGATGGATCTCCTCCAGACCTCTCTTGTAGAACCGCTGTAAGGCAAGAAAGGGCAGGCATTACATGTGCTGTACTTACTGTAAATGAAACTTGACAGAGTCTTAAGGTTAAGATTTGTGGTTAACTAAGAGAAAGACAGTAGACTCACATCACTCCTCATAAGCTGGTTCGCTTTGGCCTGCATCATGACGGGGTGGTCGTGAATAGAGGTGAAGGGGATGCTGTCCGGAAGCTGTCTGTACTTTCTCTGTAGGAATCAAGAGTAGTCAATTACACTAGTGAGAAGTCATTACAAAACATATTAGACATATCCCACCTACGGACAATATTTCCTTTTACAAGAACGCATTTGTGAAGATGGGGAAAGAACTGTTGGGCTCGTACCTCACTAAGGATATCACCAGCTTTCTTATTTGTCTCCACTTCCACAGAGCCCCAGGGGATCCATGGAGAACCCTTGGTGTAGTTGTTGTATTCCGACTTGTAATCATTCTGTGATGCAGGGAAAAAAATGGCGTCAATGAATACACAAGTGATCTCATAATAACCATGCAAGAGGACCGTTTGGATTTGGATATAACCATTAAGGGTCTCCTATCATACTATATGGCTTTCATCAATATATTATAGGTCTCAGATATATCCAGAGCCTGTCTCTGATTGGCTGAAACACCAAACTGATCATTGCAGCATTACCCATAATCCCCTCTGTTTCAGCCCTGTTTCCAAAGTGCTGATTCTCTGTCTGCTACTTTAGATGAAAATAAGGAGCCCCTCCCCACGCCCCTCTGAGAGACATTTGGTTACAAAGAACTCAATGGAGCTCTAGAGGAGATTCAGGTGATAAGGGGGGGGGGGTTACCTTGGTTGCTGATTGGCTAATGGTTACACAAGACAAACACGTTATGACATCATAAAGTGGCCAAAATCTGATCAGCTCATTTTCAGACAGGTTTTTATAGAAATGGATCAAAAAGAGAGAAAATCTTTGTTCCTGAAACTTTCAGAGTCTCTTCCACAGAGGGGACACATGTGATGTAGAAGAGACATGAGAAGAGGGGACACATGTTGATGTAGAAGAGACATGAAGAAGAGGGGACACATGTTGATGTAGAAGAGACATGGAGAAGAGGGGACACATGTTGATGTAGAAGAGACATGAAGAAGAGGGGACACATGTTGATAGAAGAGACATGAAGAAGAGGGGACACATGTTGATGTAGAAGAGACATGAAGAAGAGGGGACACATGTTGATGTAGAAGAGACATGAAGAAGAGGGGACACATGTTGATGTAGAAGAGACATGAAGAAGAGGGGACACATGTTGATGTAGAAGAGACATGAAGAAGAGGGGACACATGTTGATGTAGAAGAGACACGGAGAAGAAGAGGGGACACATGTTGATGTAGAAGAGACACGAAGAAGAGGGGACACATGTTGATGTAGAAGAGACATGAAGAAGAGGGGACACATGTTGATGTAGAAGAGACATGAAGAAGAGGGGACACATGTTGATGTAGAGAAGAGACATGAAGAAGAGGGGACACATGTTGATGTAGAAGAGACATGAAGAGGGGACACATGTTGATGTAGAAGAGACATGAAGAAGAGGGGACACATGTTGATGTAGAAGAGACATGAAGAAGAGGGGACACATGTTGATGTAGAAGAGACATGAAGAAGAGGGGACACATGTTGATGTAGAAGAGACATGAAGAAGAGGGGACACATGTTGATGTAGAAGAGACATGAGAAGAGGGGACACATGTTGATGTAGAAGAGACATGAAGAAGAGGGGACACATGTTGATGTAGAAGAGACATGAAGAAGAGGGGACACATGTTGATGTAAGACGACATGAAGAGAGGGGACACATGTTGATGTAGAAGAGACATGAAGAAGAAGGGGACACATGTTGATGTAGAGACATGAGAAGAGGGACACATGTTGATGTAGAAGAGACATGAAGAAGTGGATTTTGCATAATGGTGACCTTTAAACTAAGCGTCATTAATAGGACGCTGTAAAGTCTGTACTTACATCGCTCTGGATGATGTTGGATTTTCTTGGCCAGGTTTCATAAGTAGTGCTGTCGGGGGGCAGGAAGTAGTTGGGGTTTATGCTCCTATAGCCCTTCATGCTGGCAATGCCCTGGGATTTCTTGCCAAGGTGACTGACATCATGTCGAGTGGTGAGTGGTACTTGGTCTTGATCTTTTCATAGTCCTTCTTATATTCACGCTGTGGAGATATCAGTAAAACATTGCCGCTTGTTACTCAGATCTAATAAATGGGAAATGTAAGTATCTTAGAAAGATAATGACTTACTTCACTCTGGATTTTAGCCACGCGAACAGAGTGCAGGATTTTGGGATCGTCATGAATGCTGAGGGCTCCCACCATCTGCCCCTTGTTCTTCTCATAAGCCTTCTTATACTTGACCTGGGGGAAAAACAAAAAGTTTATCATTGCTCAATTGAAGACACTGGGCAGTAAAGCAATCAAATGTACAAAAGCAAGCAAGAAATACTAATATCATGAATGTCAAAGAAGATATATGTAGTGTCTCTACTTTAAAGAGTCCTCTCCTGCTGATGTTCAGGTGTATATCAGTATGTAGTGTCTCTACTTTAAAGAGTCCCTCTCCTGCTGATGTTCAGGTGTATATCAGTATGTAGTGTCCTCTACTTTAAAAGAGTCCTCTCCTGCTGATGGTCAGGTGTATATCAGTATGTATGTCTCTACTTTAAAGAGTCCTCTCCTGCTGATGTTCAGGTGTATATCAGTATGTAGTGTCTCTACTTTAAAGAGTCCTCTCCTGCTGATGTTCAGGTGTATATCAAGTATGTAGTGTCTCTACTTTAAAGAGTCCTCTCCTGCTGATGTTCAGGTGTATATCAGTATGTAGTGTCTCTACTTTAAAGAGTCCTCTCCTGCTGATGTTCAGGTGTATATCAGTATGTAGTGTCTCTACTTTAAAGAGTCCTCTCCTGCTGATGTTCAGGTGTATATCAGTATCTAGTGTCTCTACAAGTCTCCATGCTTTAATGTTCAAAAAGCTCTTTATTTTTCTCATACTGCTGCAGCACCTCTTTTCACCCTCTGTCTGCTCTGATTGGTTAGCTGGCCGGCTCTGTTGTGATTGGTCAACCGCTTAGAGATGTCCCGCCCCTTAGCCTATCACGTACAATGTGTCGGAGCGCTAGCCAATAGAAGTAACATCGTAATGTCATAATGTTACGGAAGTAAACAAAGGAGTCCAATGGAGGCGTTTTAAGCAGGGGGTGAGTGTGTGGGAGAGAAACTCCAATACAAATACCAATATACGTTGATATATTTGCCTTTGCAGATCATTTACATGAAAAATATATATATAGACCACACTACAGGAAGAAAAAAAACCGAAATGCAAAATAGTGCCTCTCTAATGTTGTGAAATACTTACATCACTGGCGATGTTGGTGTGAGCGGCGGGCAGCAAGGATCGAGATGGCATCGCCCCTGATCTCAAACTTCTTTGCTTTAGATTTCTCCCAATCGTACTTGTAACAGTTCTGCAAACAGAGAATCATGCCGTTAGGGAATGGAAAACACATGGCAAAATTAAATTAAGAAATGAAGTGTAGAGCCCGTTACTTACATCACTAAGGTTGAAGGCGTTGACTCTGGACTGGATGAAGAAGGGATAGTCTGGGGGCAGAGAGTTTTGAACTTAGTCTTATCGTACTTGGCCTTGTAGTTGATCTGCAAAAGAACAAGGTGTCAAGTTATTTTTATATATGTGTGCAGCTGTACACACGTTCAGGTCATTTTGATTTTCCGTCACTGGAGGGCAGCAGTGTTCGCTGGAAACATCCGAGACATATTGACTGTCCCCTTTCTCTGCTCCCCTGCCTCCCTCTGTGATCACAGGGTTTATTCTGGGCTAACTGAATGCTTGTGCTATTTTTACTTCAGAGAAATGGCTCTCCAGTACCATGGTGCCCACAGAAAGACTACGTGGGTGATCGGCACATTTAAGGCTGATCTGCATGTGAAGCCAGAATTTGATCTAGCCAATTAGCTAGCAATTGAGTCAATATATAGATTTATATATCGTTTATGTAGAAACAGCGAGCAATATTGATAAGTGACTTAACATGTGAAGCGGCTGGGATGAGGGATCAGCACCTCCAAAATCTGAGGCCATGGTTCTCAGCAGGAAACCGATGGACTGTCCCACTTCAAGTAGGGAATGAGTCCTTACCCCAAGTGAAGGAGTTCAAGTATCTCGGGGTCTTGTTCTCGAGTGAGGGAACAATGGAGCGTGAGATTGGGCCGGAGAATCGGAGCAGCGGGAAGCGGTACCTGCAGTCGCTTTACCGCCACCGTTGTGACGAAAAAGGGAGCTGAGCCAGAAGGCAAAGCTCTCCGGTCTGCCGGGGCCATTTCCGTTCCTACCCTCACCTCTGGTCATGAAGGACTGGGTCATGACCGAAAGAACCAGATCGCGGATACAAGCGGCCGAGATGGGTTTTCTCCGCAGGGTGGCTGGTGTCTCCCTTAGGGATAAGGTTAGAAGTTCAGTCATCCGGGAGGGACTCGGAGGTTGAGCCGCTCCTCCTTCGCGTCGAAAGGAGCCAGTTGAGGTGGTTCGGGGCACCTAGTTAGGATGCCATCTGGGCGCCTCCCTAGGAAGGTGTTCCAGGGCACGGTCCAGCTGGGAAGAGACCAAGGGGTAGACCTAGGACCAGGTGGAGGGATTATATCTCTTCGCTGGCCTGGAGCGCCCTTGGGATCCCCCAGTCAGAGCTGGTTGATGTCGCCAGGGAAAAGGAAGTTTATGGGGCTCTCTGCTGGAACGTGCTACCCCGAGACCCGACCACGGAATAAGCGGAAGAAAGATGGATGGATGGATGGACTTAACATCAATCACTTATGGGCTGAACAGACACCATTTCAATGTTTTATTTAAAGAAAACTATATTTTTTGGGCAACCAGTGCCTCTTTTTTTGTGCTAATTTAAAAGTTAAAATTATCGGCTTTGTGTGCATTCATACGTACGTCACTTAGATTTTTGGCGTGAGGGCGGCTTGAAGGCTGAACTGGTGAATCCATCACTTGTGTAAAATTTCACGGTGTCCGGATGTTGCCGGTAAACATTCTGGCAACCACAAGGAAGGAAAATGGTGTAATGTTAAGTAGATATATTAACCAAAATAAGAGAGCTATTTTAGTGGAGCCTACTACTCACATTCATTACACTTCTGAAGCTTCTTATTAACTTCATATTCAGCGTCTTGTTTGAGGGGAGAAGCATTTTGTCTTAATGTCTTCATAATCAGATTTATATTCTGCTGCAAGATAAGAAAAAGTGGGTAAAATTGCACTGAAAAGTATTTAATAAAATCTTGCATCACTGATTCGATTTTAGAAAAATGCACAACGACTTACCTCGTTCTTCATTGCCTCCATTTTCTGGCAGTGAATCATGAAAAATATCCTCATAGCTGCCGACGTAGTGACCCTTCACCACGTTGTCATACTTCTCTGTGTAACGTGCCTACAGAACAACATAACACATGATTCAAAGCAAAGACAAGTGATAATACCCTTGGTTTATGAAAGTATTTTATTCTTACATGAGTGAACTGTTTGAGTACGGAGTCCATCTGAAACTTGGGCGTTGTCGCAGTAGTTGATACTTGAACCCCTGGCCTTTTCATAGCTGGCCTTATATACTTTCTGCAAGGAAGATATGAAACAGATCATGAACTAGAGAAATGGCATATCAATTATGATCAGTAGCTTGAAAACAGGAACAACTTAACATATCACCTGTCCGTATGACTCACTAACTAACTGCAAACAACACGTCAGTAAGACTGGTAACGTTATTCAATTAGATCAATTAACTCCCTGAAGGCGAAAAAAGTATTGCAAGTGACTTCCAGATGGTTTAATTAGCACTTCTAATATGACAATTAACTCAGAGGAGCTTCATGTCCGACACTCTTCAACCTTCTCAATCGTTTCATCAGCAGTCACCTTTTTCAGAGTTATTGCCAAATTCATGCAAGCTACATCTTTGTCGAAACAGAGAACAGAGATTTTGTTGAAACAGTACCTCAGGAACAACAATTGAAATGGTAATTATATGTAAAGTCGAAATTATCCTTGGGAGAGAATGAATATGTAATGAAAAAGCAAACATGAAGTTTGCTATGAATTCTTGAGATGTTGTTATCCATTAATATTTGGGTTTTAATTTGAGTGTGACTTAAAAGGATGTCAATTTCTGATCTAGTTGGTAATTCATTTGTGATTCCAATTAGTCAGGTTTTTTTTCTTTGAGTGGCTACAATTAGTAAAGGTGCGTTTGACTGTACATTTGTGGGACTCCAGGAAACATTTGCTAACGCTTCTGCTAATGCTAATGGTGATTTTAATAAGGAATACAATACATTGACCCCATTTACTGTATGGACTCCAGGAGGAATAGCTATTCCTAAATGTAATGCTAATGGGGATTCCTATATGGAAGAAAACACATGGACGCCATTTGTGGACCCTAGGAAGAATAGCTAATGCTAATGCTAATGGGGATCTTAATAAGGAATAAAAAACATGGACGCCATTTGTGGACCCAGGAAGAATAGCTAATGCTAATGCTAATGGGGATCTTAATAAGGAATAAAAAACATGGACGCCATTTGTGGACCCAGGAAGAATAGCTAATGCTAATGCTAATGGGGATTGCTATATGGAAGAAAAAACATGGACGCCATTTGTGGACCCAGGAAGAATAGCTAATGCTAATGCTAATGGGGATTGCTATATGGAAGAAAAAACATGGACGCCATTTGTGGTCCCTAGGAAGAATAGCTAATGCTAATGCTAATGGGGATCTTAATAAGGAATAAAAAACATGGACGCCCATTTGTGGTCCCCTAGGAAGAATAGCTAATGCTAATGCTAATGGGGATCTTAATAAGGAAGAAAAAACATGGACGCCATTTGTGGACCCTAGGAAGAATAGCTAATGCTAATGCTAATGGGGATCTTAATAAGGAATAAAAAACATGGACGCCATTTGTGGTCCCTAGGAAGAATAGCTAATGCTAATGCTAATGGGGATCTTAATAAGGAATAAAAAACATGGACGCCATTTGTGGTCCCTAGGAAGAATAGCTAATGCTAATGCTAATGGGGATCTTAATAAGGAATAAAAAACATGGACACCCTTTGTGGACGCCAGGAAGAATAGCTAATGCTAATGCTAATGGGGATTGCTATATGGAAGAAAAAACATGGACACCCTTTGTGGACGCCAGGAAGAATAGCTAATGCTAATGCTAATGGGGATTGCTATATGGAAGAAAAAACATGGACGCCATTTGTGGACCCTAGGAAGAATAGCTAATGCTAATGCTAATGGGGATCTTAATAAGGGATAAAAAACATGGACACCCTTTGTGGACGCCAGGAAGAATAGCTAATGCTAATGGAGACCTTAGACATTGAAACCATTAATACTAAATACTGTTCTACCTTATAGATGCTGTCCTTGTCCCCCCCTTATTACTTGTAGACTCTTATGGCACTGCTTCCATCCTATTTTATTGTATTTACTTGCACTATTTTATCTGTTTTATTGTGTTGCACTGTTGGAGGAGCCTGTGACCTAAGATTTTCATCGACATAACTACACTGTAGCTATGTACGAACGACAATAAAAGCCTTGAATCTTGAATCTATTCTTAATTTGTCCTAAGACCAGCTGTGATCTAACACCCATATCTCCAGGACACCTACATCACTCAGGATGGTGCCGGCATATCTGAGCTGTCTTAGGAGCGGGTTCTCTGTGGCGGGGAGCGTGTGTAGTCCGCCTGAGCTTTCTGCTTCTCGTATTCCTTCTTGTACTTGAGCTGAAAACAGAAACAGGAAGAGTAGAGTGAGTAAGAGGAAAGTTAAGGGTTTGTCCATGAGGTGTATTCACGCTGACTCATACTGTATAACATGACGTTGGTAGGGAACGCCAAATGTGTCTTCATTGTCTGTTAAAGTGACGCATGTTTGCATTGTGTGAGTGTGTGGGATACAGGAGCTGAATAAGCCTCTTCACATCTGGTACTGAACTACACACTCACTTAATTCAGTGGCATTGATTCAAACGTAAATCTCTCAGTCATACAGTTCATGTGTGGGCACAATTCACTCTGCTCTGACTCTTGATAATCCTGACGTTTATTCAATATGAGATAAGTCCTATAAAAACACTCTGTTAGCGCGCGTGTGTGTGTGTGTGTGTGTGTATTAGTGTGGACTTACCTCACTAGAAGCAATACCAGCCTTCTTGTTCGTTCCATAAACAGGCGTGTCTGTTGCATGAAATAAATTTGGTCTTTCTTATCCTCCCAATCTTTCGTGTTTCGTTTCTGGAAGGACAAAGAACAACAGTGAGATGTAGACAAATGAAAAACTAATATAATGATGCCCCTTAGGTTGAAATAAGCACTTACGCTGCTTAAGTTCTCCATCGCCACCCTGGCAGTGGCCACGTCGAAGTATGGCGTCTCGCACCACTGACCCTTGACATTTTATTGTAATCCTCCTTGTATTTGAGCTGTGGAGTACAATAATCATCATTAGAGGATGTATTTTACACAGGAGAGCACTTGTTGTGTAGAAGATATGCAGTAACATATTAGACAGATCTATTTTCTGTGTGATAAAACCGATTGGAGCGACTGGAATTGAAACTATTGTTGGGCCTCTCCCTTCAAGCTTAGTGTGTTCGGTTAATATGAGAGAGCAGGTGGTCTGTTATCCCTAGCAGTGACTCAGTGTGTGTTTGGTCTCCGAGGGCACTGTTTCCATTTGAGTTTGAGCCTATCAATGTTCCTGAGAAGCAAAAGGCGCGTTCACACCGCAGTACTTTTCCCACTTTAGTTCCGATACAGTTCCGAAATGTTGCGTTCACACCAAAAAGAGCCGGAACTAAAATTAGTTAATGAGAACCCTTTTACCCCCTTTTCCGTCCCTGCTAGAGAGCAGGGACGGAAAAGGTTCCTATTTCTGATTGGCTGGGCGGATTGCAAACCACGCCCCATAAAACTCCCAAAAAGTTTTGTGAAGCCGCCATTTTATTATCCTTGCATTAGCATTATTAGCATTAGCATTAGCCCAGCGCAGAAACGCAGAGAGACTAACTTATGGCAACACAAAATAAAACATGGGAGCGGTGGAGATGAGGAGGTGTCGGCGTTCTGGCGATTTTCTCGGAAGGCTTCAGTAGAAGCTGCTGGGAGTCCCAGCAGCTTCTACTGAAGCCTTCCCCAACTCCGGGGACTTCCGGCCGGGGACTCCGGGCGGCAGTATACGCCGTGAAGTTGTTTGTAGCCTGCCAGTAAACCCAAAGCAGAAGAAGAAGAAGTGACGTCAGCGGCTTCATTTGCCTAACCCTCCCCCAGGGGAACTTATTCCGGTGTGAACGCGATCTGTACTTAGTTCAATGAGAACTAAAGAGTTTCTCATGAACTAAGTTCTGATGAACCTTTGTGGGAAAAGTACTGCGGTGTGAATGCGCCTTCATGAGGCCTTATCACTCTCCTATGTGCTGTTATAAATAGTAATAGAGCTATCTGCAGGTATTTATATTGTTAATTATCACTTTTGCTACCTCTAAAGCTGCACAATTTGGAAAAAGAAACAAACAGTGATTTCTTTTGGACTGAAATTACAATTGCGATATGATAAAATATTGGAGGAAGGAAATTATTATTTTAAAAATAATAATTCACATTCAAAACCTGTTTGCAGGACATTGAGCATTTAAACATAATATAACCATTCAAGGGACACAAGGAGGGACATATCCAAAGGTTCATGGACATACGTATAACCCTCTCAGTGAAACAAAGGAAGCCATAAGAGAAAATAAATACACTAAAATATAAAAATATGTTTAAATAAATATGGAAAAATAATAAGACTAATAAAGATTAAAACACTAATTAAAGTGGAATGTCGCTAATAAAAAGCTAATGTCAAAAAATACGTTTTTCAGCTGTTGTTAAAGTTGTTTTCTGAAGTGTTTAGAACATTAGCATTAGTCCACTTTGGGATTTCTATATCTTCTTGAATACTTGTGCATCCCC
Organism: Harpagifer antarcticus; assembly: GCA_902827135.1. Taxonomy (NCBI): domain Eukaryota; kingdom Metazoa; phylum Chordata; class Actinopteri; order Perciformes; family Harpagiferidae; genus Harpagifer; species Harpagifer antarcticus. The sequence goes on from CADEHL010001067.1 coordinate 204,131, forward strand.
ATTTCTATTACACTTGATCAAAATGTGTTCTGCTTACATCACTGCGCTGATTGGCCGCCTTCCTGGCCAGCTCATACTCAGGAGGGTCGGCCAGCGAGGTGAACTTGGCCTTGCGCTGATCGTGACCCTTCTTGTAGCTGATCTGCGTGGGGTGGGGTGTGGGGGGGGGGGGGGGGACACAGCAGGAGTTCAAATGTACAGAAAAGGTTCATTCGACTACATCGATACCCGACCTGAGAGCACGGTCTGATTCACCACACATAGAGCTTCATTGACTGGTGACTTTCCTACATCAGCAGAAAGGCTTACACGCTATTGTGTTCAAAAGGTGGGGGGGTTAATTGCTGCTACGTCTGACTAAGTTCAAATAAATGTAACCTGAAACGAAGAAAGCAATATACGATGGAGAACATATGCAGGCCTCTGGAGTTGATGCTGAATTAGCAATCTGCTAGCACGGTAAGATAGAAAGGAACTGTGTCACAGCTTTCCTACTTCTTACAGAATAACCCATGTATTAGATATTCCACATTGTTTCAAACAACAGTATTTGATAGAATCAAAGGAGATATATATATAATATCTTATATGAGTATACATGCAATCAATATGTATATAAATATTGTGTTTTGTATATTTATCTGAGATTTTTTTTGTTTAAGTTAGAAGATTAATAAACAAAATGTCATAAAATAATGTTATATAATATAATGCAATATGATATAATGTCATGTAATGTGCAATATATAATAATATATGTTATAAACCAAACACAGGTCTTAATATTGGACCAGTGTGTACTGTATTTTCATAATGTAATGTAATTTATTGAAATATAATTTAATTAAATATAATATAATAGAGTAATATACAAACGAAAATCCCCCTGGAAGTATTAAAACGATACACAGCTCTAAAACCATTTCCTCCAGTTTGGTGTAAATGTAACTCACGTCGCTGAGGACTTCCTGAGCCTTGGCCACCCTGCGCAGCTCGGGGCTGTCGCTTGTACGGGTAACACATCGTCTTCTCCGCATCCCAGTCCTCCGTTGTACCGTTTTCTGAACAAGGGGCGAGGGCAAAGAATTACCACATGCAGAACAATTACAAAAAATAGACTTTCTTTATAATAAATTATACATTTAAAGATCCCCTATCATAAAACATGTCTCTGATTGGCTGAAACACCAAACTGATCATTGCAGCATTACCCATAATCCCTCTGTTTCAGCCCTGTTTCCAAAGTGCTGATTCTCTGTCTGTTACTTTAGATGAAAATAAGGAGCCCTTCCCCACGCCCCTCTGAGAGAGGTTTGGTTACAAAGAACTCAATGGAGCTCTAGAGGAGATTCAGGTGATAAGGTGGGGGGGGGGGATAAGGAGAAGAGGGGACACATGTTGATGTAGAAGAGACATGAAGAAGAGGGGACACATGTTGATGTAGAAGAGACATGAAGAAGAGGGACACATGTTGATGTAGAAGAGACATGAACAAGAGGATTTTTGCACAATAGGTGACCTTTAAAGCAGTATTGGACAGTACATCGTGCTCCACCTTGCTTGTAGTTAGCAGCGTTCTTCACAGCCAGCACCAGCTCAGGAGCGTCAGGCGGCCAGCACGGTACCGGTCCTTAGTCTCATCCCACTTCTGTCTGTACAGAACCTGCAAAGGATTCGTAAAACCGTGTTGTAATACTGGTGTATTGTCATATATATTGTTGGTAATAGGTTCAGGTAGCTCACCTTGCTGATTCAGCTCGGACACGTGCTTGACGGGGCGATCTCTCTGGCCTCGCACCGTACATGCTGGTGTCCGAGTCTTATTGCCCTCCATGCGGTATTTAAACCTGAGGGAGAAAAGTGTCATTTATTAGAATTAATGACAGTAAGTAGTGCTCATCTTCTTAAACATTCATTTATCCAAATACCTATTCATTTATTCAGTTGTATTTGAGTCCTTTGGCTCTAAATGACTGTTTAAATGTATTTAAATCTAACTTTTATGTGTTTCTGTTGCACTATATGCTTCAACATAAATTATTATATAAATAATACATGGTATCTTTAGCGCTTTGTTCATGGATGCTAATAAAGTGAATACAACTTAAAATAAAGGTGGATTTGAGGGGTTTTGTTACGTTGTGAAAAGTGTTGGCATATTTTGTGTAAAGCATTTTGAATGACCTTATGTTGACATGTGCTACATAACTAAACTAGCCTTGCCAAAGAGCACATCACAATGAGTTCGGTCAGCATCTCTGCCCCACGCTCATCCATTACACTCAAATCAAGTGTCCACCAACATCATCGGTTCAATTAAGCTATTTTACTAATCAAAATCTCCCATTCGTCAAAACTCAACCTGAGACTTAAATGTAATTGATTTGGGGTAAACTACCACCACAGTCCTCGGGGCTTACCTCGATGAGCTGCTCCTGAGCCTTCCTGATGCGAATCATTCATGAGTATCAGAGATTGAAGGCAGTCGGCTGCCTTGGACATCTCGTAAGCCTTCCTGTACACGTTCTGTAAAGAAGAGCAAACACTGCATTTAGTACAATAGACATAACTCAATACTCGTGTGTCTGATTCTGAAGTACTTAAAGTCCCCTAGTATACTGTTCTTCATCAATATGTTATAGGTCTCAGATATATACAGAACATGTCTCTGAAGTGTTTAGCTTTGTGCTGATTCTCTGTCTGTTACTTTAGATGAAGAAGAGGGGACACATGTTGATGTAGAAGAGACATGAAGAAGAGGGGACACATGTTGATGTAGAAGAGACATGAAGAAGAGGGGACACATGTTGATGTAGAAGAGACATGAGGAAGCTTACGTGACTGTACTGATCCAGCATCTTCTGGCTGTGAGCCAGGTATGGAGTCATGAACTTGGAAGTGTCCACCTTGACCTTCTTCCTGACCTTCCTGACTTGCAAGCCAGACTGGACGAGAACAGAGGAAAACACGATTAACTACCCGACTGACAAAAGGGCTCCCTGACTACAGGAAGACGACAGAGCGATCATCACGGACAGAGACAGGACATTTTGACAAAACAAATCAGGTATTTTCCAAATGTGTGGATTCAATAATGATCTGATCAAGACTGAAAGGAAACGTAATATGTCTTTGTTTGCAGTATACCTATTACTCTATGAACCCACCTTCATTTATGAATCTGTGGAATATTCTACATACAGGCTTGGGAAGTAACGGATTACAAGCAGAAGAAAAAGGCAACTGTATTCCCTTACAGTTACATAATCTGACTACGAAACGTTTCTAAAAACTGTGGATTACTAGCAGGATAACACAACTAAGAAAGTGCATTTAGTGTTAGTTCTAAAGGGACCAGGACTGCCTGAATGTGCTTCATGAAAGGCAGGTGTTCCTGTACATAAAATCATTTTTGATCCTAAATATCTGGGCTCAAAGGTCAAATTGTTCAACCGTCTAATCCCAAAGTAACGGAAGGTAATACATTACTTTTACATTTTGATACTCAGATTGGATTACTGATTACATTTTTGTACAGGTAACTAGTAATTGTAACACTACACATTTTTAAATGTACGATACCAACACAAGTAAATCGCACAGTGTGCAAAAACATCAACAAGCATCCTGCACTGCATGCGACACCAGGATCAGAAACATGTAACATGAACACAAGCGAGCAGTATCTCATCTGTCGGGAACAAAGGCTTCAGGAAACTAAATCACTTTAAAACCTGCCCTGATGAAGGAGACGAGGGCTAATGAAATAACCAGACAACAGATTATCCACAGACATGCAGACAAGGAGGGGTTTCCTCTACGAGTCCTTTTGGGAGGAGGTGCTTTACCTGTGACGTCTGAGCACCCTCAGAGACAGTCGTTGTGGTAGTCTGCTCAACATACTATAAATATAGGACACACTCTGGAGTTTCAAAACTGACAGAACAAGTTATGAGAGAAACAGCAAAGTATTCTCTATTTGGATTGAGGGTGATTTTTCCACAGCTCTGGTGCTCATCAATTACTGCCATGAACACGTCAAGCCTGACAAGTCCCAGGAACTCACTCTCCATCCCATTAGAGGCTATTCTGTCAAACCGCCCTCAAAGAGCCAACTTGCATAAAAGCCTCTGCGTTGTCGTCGGCGATCTTTGTCCCGATGCGTAATGAACTGATTCATTATCCACTCAAATAGAGTCACTGTAAGTACGATCCACAGAGGTGTAATGTACTGTCATTATGACTGGTCTAATTAAGTCTGTTTTACACAAAGGACAGATTAATATCCGCTATGTGTGACTGACTGCTCTAAATCTGACCGAGGCTATAAGCTATAAGCACATTCTTATGTTTTATTTATTGCATCGAACATTTCATCAGATCACAAACGTCTTTAGGCAGCGTTATCATCTCGGAGTTTAAAGGATTAGTTCACCCATTGTCTAATCATCCCTAGTAATACTTTTAACATGTTTAGGTAGCAGTCTTTACGTTTTCTGCCTTTACTCCAATAGAGGGAAAGTGAACAAGTTTGCATGTGTGTTGCTAACGGCATTGAACAATGGCATTTCAAAACAACCACTTTCATTTCTGGAAACAAAGCCTGTGTTAATCCACAGCTTTGTTAGAAAAGTAGTCCCTAACAAAACTGATGTTCCCGTGGATTACCCAGAGTTATGATCAGGCTAATGAAGAGATAGATATTTCAATCTTCAACGCTGTTAGCTCCACACACGAAACCCATTCCCCCATATTGCATTGGAGTCAGACATCCTCACGTCTGGGGTTTAATTCAAACATTTTGTACGGCTGGATGTGACTTGTTGTTCTTTAATTTGGGGTATACAAACCTAATGAGAAACTAGCTTTCCCATTGAAGCAACCTAACCCTGAGACCACAGTGAGGGACAGCATTCCCACGCAGAGCATACTGTCCACGAATAGCCCGTCTAACTTACAGCCTGAATTACACCTCACTTTACTTCCCTACGGTCCCAGGGAAACATTTACAGTCACGTCAGGGTGAACATTTTGAGACTGGTGTCTTTGGAAGCTAACTAATTAATGTAGCACTTTTGGAAATGAACTTTGACCTGAGTACTGCACTTAAGTATCCATTAAATGTCTCTTTATTCCACTTGTAAGCCAATACTGTACTTTTTGCATCCCTATATTTTACAATTGAATACAAAAATAATAATTGTCTTCTTTTTTATTTGCTAATTTGTGTATATATTTAATATGTAAGCTTACTCTTGTTGGATTGTTAGCCTTTTATCTGCTATGTGACTTTTCTGTAATTAAATAACATATTTCAGATTTATAATAAAAATAAAAATAACCATAACTATGAGCTATCTGAAAGTATAACAAGATGGCCGCAGATGTACCAGCTGCATTAGTGATGTGTACATATTAATGCATACACAATTATAATCCAATAACATAACATATTCTGAAAGTGGCATATTGAGTAGTATTGACTTTTAGAGCATTTCCACACTGTGTTATTTCACTTTGACTTAAGTAGACTAACACATGACTTCTTTCACCACCTCCAATAAGTCCTCACATCTACCAGACACCTAGAAATAACCAGAGCTGCGGGAAAGAACATCTCAAACCCTTTTTTATCAACATGTGTAAGAGGCTTCGATATCCAAATGTATCAGACAGGAGAGAACCATAGGTGTAAATGAAACACTACGCCACCATGTTATCACATGCCTACAAAGCATCGGCGAAACAACGATAGCTCGGCCACCCGGCGGGCAGTTTTCCACCTTTCATAAGAACATTTCTCGCAGTGACGTTAACACAGAGTGTGATTTACAGGCTCTCTCCCTTCACTTCTCACTGCTCTCTCACACTCTGCCAAGGTGCCTTAGATGTCCACTTCTAAATGTGTCCGGATGCCAGACAGAGCACTCTACACTCCAGACCCAAATTAATATATAGAAAATCCTCATGATTATAGATCACAGCAGATTAAAATACTGAACGCTGACTTTAATTAAGTGCATTATGTCAACAAATGTCACATAGCTGTATTAGGTTAGTGGAAAGCAATAATATTAAGTTGAACCTAATTATTTAATACTTAATATCATTGCTTACAACTAACCTTATACAGTTACGTGAAATCTGTTGACATGATAAAGTCGATTTCAGTGTAACAAATAACTCTTTCTGAAATGATAAGAGAGTCAAACGCAAAAGGGATTGCGTGTTTTTAACTATATGCAGTTGTCTCACGTATATCCTGACTATCACTATGTTTCTCCCCATTCTGTAGATTCAATAAGAAGCCATCTTACTATTTATTCAAAGCATTTGAACTTTTCTCCAGTGTAGATGAAAGTGCCAGTGAAATCAGAGTGTATTGACTTTGTGGGTCTCCGTTTGTTTCCGCCTCCCAGTCGATATACCATCATTGCGGTGAAGATGGTAGATCCATTTGATATGTTATATGGGAGTTCAATGACCACGAAGTAATTGCTCGGTGTGATTAGGTGATTAATATCCATTTGACTCCCTATAAGATATCAGCAATATTAGGTATTAACAAATACAAGGCAGGCTTTAATCCCATTTCACCAGGAAATAGAGGACTAAGCTGTTAGCCTTCTGACTTCACTCTTCCATTGGACACAGTGAGACATTCAGAAACACAGTAACTCTTACACACAGCATTAAAACATCAGGGTAAATATATCAGATCATAGGCAGATAGAATTGGAGATTGGTGGTCCGCACCACTTCACACCATTGGTTAAGTTATAATAAAGACAGAATGGTAACTGGCGTGTTCCCGAATTGTATGAAATCTAATCCTATCCTTGACGTCTAATTTCTTCACTGTATCTGCACTATTGTTGTTATAATGTACATTTCCTCGTTGTGGGACAAATAAAGGATTCTGATTACAGATGAAGGGTACTTGTGTTAGCTAGGTAACATTACAGCATGTGTTCATCGATAGGTTAGACATGTTGGAAAAAGCAGATGGCCTGTAGTTTCATTAACGCAATAATCTGTGGGAATAAATGGCGCTATCACCGATTCACCACCACTGATACTATTATACAGTTTGATAGCATAGTTACTACCAACCTGTCATAAGGTATATAAGTACCCTTATAGGACAACAGATAATGTCCCAGGAACATTTGAAAACCTTCAGTTTGAGTTCATTTAGATTTATAGTTAGTTAAGGGCGATCCAGGATGTAAAACCCATTTGAAACAGGATCCTGACGACTGAAGTGCTGACTGGAGGGGGGGGCACTAGCTTAACTATTCATAGGGTCTGCCACTGTACTGGTGGATCACCTCAATCTGCTGAAATAAGTAAGTAAACGAGTCAAGTATGGTAGGAAAAGTAATATTAATGTGCGCAGTTTACTTACCTCTTCGACAAATTCCTCCTCCTCCTCATAACTCTCTTCGAATTCCTCAAATTCTTCTGCCATGTTGGAACGGTTTTAAAAGCTCTAGACAAAACACAGATGAGATTTGAAAAGATGTTGATTTTTAAACTCTG